>VXBC01011185.1:424125-604187 GCA_013399945.1 Ploceus nigricollis
GGGGCGGTTTTGTTCTGCTACTGCTTTCTCCTGCCCCGGCTCGGACGGTGTTTCCCCGTGCAGCCGGTGCGTTTCACTCCGTGCTGATTCCCGACTGTCAGTCCCTCGACACACCCCCGCGCTCCAAGATGTTTGCTCCGCGGATCTTCCCTCAAACATCAGGTGCTGGACTTTGCCTCCCTGCACCCATCCCTCCTCGGCCTTCCAGCAGATATTTGTGCTTAATCATAAAATAGTGATTCCAGGGGAGCACCCTTCATCCTGCAAACTTCTCTGTAGTGCTTTCAAAGGAGATTTCTATGCACTTCACAGCCGTGTTAAAGGGAAAAGGGGAGGGACTGAATAGATGGCTTCAAACCTGTGCGGTCTTGTCCCATTCCTTGCCCCCAAAAGCCCCAGCTCTGCCTTATCTCTGCCGAGCAGCTGAAAGTTCCTCAGCAGAGCGCCTTTCCCTGTGCCCGGGAGCGCTCAGCCTTGGCACCCCGCGATGGAGCCGTCCCTCCCCGAGGGGCCTGTACCCTGTGCTGGGCGAGAGGGCAGCTGAAGGACGGGCAGACAGGCTGTGAGGTGCGGGCTGTCTCCGGAGCTGCAGGATGCGGGCGCAGGTTTTTGCCCTGCCCTGGGCTGACCTGCCCTCGCGGAGTGCCTGGGGCAGCAGGTGCGTTCCGATCCCGCTGTGTCGGTGCCGGTGCGCGGTGCCCTCGCATCCCGGGGATGCTCCCGGGAGGAGATTTCTGCATGGTCGTTTGTGTGGTCTAAGAGTCACGGTTGCTTTATTGCTCTTTTGTGCCCTGGGCAGTGTGAGTTTGGGGGGTCTCGAGTTCGGAAGGGCTGTAGGCTTTGCCATAGCCTGAAAGGAGGAAAGGTGGTTGAGCACCTTCTTCAAAATTGCCTGGGGCGCTGAGCCCACAGGGAGGCGGGAAGGGTTAACTTAAAGAGAACGACATGACTCACTTGGTAAATAGTTAATAGAATTGCTGTAACTACTTAAAATTATTTTCCTAAGCAGATGGCCAACTATTAGATAACTGTCTTTGGATGTATTTGTTTTTAGGTTTCTTATCAGGCTTGTAAGTCTCAGGCACATGTAACTCAAGAACTGGAGTAATTGATAAATTCATTCTTCGGCATGAGGGAAACTAGCAGAGAGAGAGAGAAAGCATGGTCAGCCCCTGCAGTTAGAGACACCCCTGGAGCATATTGCCCAAGTGAGGTAGAAAAAGATTAGATAAAGTGACCAGCAAGGATGTGAGAAATATTTCAATTGAATTAGGTCTGTGGAGAAAATACCTTATTTTGAATCTCAATAAAAAAGTCAATATAAATGTAATCACGTACCACAAAAACCTATGGAAATGAAATCCTGTCTAATGTGGCAAATGGATTGAATTCTGAATTAACCAGGAAAGCTGTGAACCTCTGAGGTTGTAGAGAAAACATGTGGGTACAAACTGCAAACACGTATGAGTGTACATAAAATAAAAATGACCTATTGCAGGGTGTGGAAAAAAAAAGGCAAGCAGGTCTCCTTTTTAATGGTGGCCATGTGGTACATTTGTAATTTTCATATGTATATAATCTGTGTCTTTCCATATTTTTATACATAAAAAATAGAGTCAGCATCACCCTGTACCAGGTCAAGGGATGTTGGCCCAATAATGATGTTTTTAGCCTCTGGCCTTCTATCAGTGGGTGCAAAAGGCACCAAAGGTCTGAGCTGGAAAGCCTCTGCCAGGTCTGCCATGTTTGCATTTCTGTTTTTGCTGGTATTTTAATAGGATGTTTCCATAAGGGCTGCTGCTGCTATTGCATTTGAATATAAGCAACTTTTGAAAGCTCTTAATCTTTTTTGTTTAATCTTCAATGATGGATTTCATGTAGAGCTGTGTGGTTAAGTTCTCCTAAGAACCACTGGGAAAAGCTCAGCCCTGCAGAATGTTTGGAGGGAATCTTTACTCTTCCTTTCAGTCCTGTCTCTCAGAAGGGTCTGGTCCCCGCTTGGTTTTGAACCTGGCTGCTTTTCCATCTTGTGTTGAGGGAAAGCCTCTCCCTTTACCACTTCCTTTCTGCCTTGCTGACTGATGGCTGTATGATTTCTTGTCTGTACAGGATGTTTAAGGTTTCACAGATTTCTCACCATTTTCACTATGTTTCAGCTCTTCACTGGGGTTTGACATTTCTGCCCACATGAGATGGGACAAGGCACAGTGTGGGGAAAGTCTCTGAGTTCTGCCCAGCTGGGAGTGAGGTGTTCTCCATCCAAAGGCTGGTGCCAGTATCTCTCTTGGTGTCCTGCAAAGTTTGTCCTTGTCTTCAGCTTGAAGAGATTCTGGCTCTGCTTGTTCATTTTCTCTTTTGGTCTGGGTTGTGATTAACTCCCAAGGTTGTTCTTTATTTGTGTGATTTCCATCTGAAAATGGAGATGGGCTATTAAACTTTTTTTGTTGTTGGACTTTACAGTAAAAACCAGGAAAGTGATCTTGAGCTGTGTGTCAAGGAATCAGAGAAGAACCTTACAAGTCAATGGAGGGTTGCTCCCTTTTATCAGGATATCTGGTATTTAGGACCAGAAGGTTTGGATGGACCATCTTCAGGTTTTGCATAGTGCACCTGAACAGCCTTGGTAAAGCTACTTGAACAAAATAGCACCAGTTCCTTGCCTCTCTGCTCCTTTCAAAAATGTTGAGGAAGCTGTCACTTAATGAGATGCTTTTGTGGTTGAATATTAAGGGTTGGACTGTTAGGGGTGAAGAACTGGCAGCATTCTGTCTTGGGAGGGCAGGAGGATCTGGGCAGATGCACAGAAGGTGATTTAACCTCTGGAGGCTTCAGTTCCTTCTGTAGTCAGAAGATGCCTCTCCCTTCATAAGGGTTGCATCTGTATCAGGGATAATTATTGGTTGTATTGCACTTTTTTTTTTTTCTGCAGTAGATCTCTGTAGATCAGAATGGACAGATGGCACATACAATTCTCAATTGTGGAAAATATCCTTAGGAGGCATTTGGAGGTCATCTAATCCAGACCTCTGCCCAAAGGCAGGACCAGCTATGGATTTGCCATTCCTGACATCTTTCTCTGTCCTGCTCCTAAAGACCAGAAGTGGAGACTCCTCACTTTCCTGGTGTGCAGGAAACACCCCGATGTCCAGCTTAAACCTCCTTTGCTCTAACTCATTCTTCATCCTGACCACAGTGGGCAACCCACAGGCAATCAGCAAAGAGTATTTCAAAGCACTTCACCAAATGCAGGTATTTGGTAAATGTGAGTGGGTAAAGGTGTGATCTTTTTCATTCCTCAGCCTGGATCCTGGGGCTCTTGCCAATGGGGATTTTTACATTTTTATTTCTTTAAAAGTTACACATTTCAAGCCCAAATAAAGTAATTTTATTACCACTACAAATGCAGCTGTGGAAGGCAGGGTTTGAAAAGAAATGACAGCTACAAGACAAATTGTATTTATCTTAGATGGTAAGTCAGGGGTTGCATGCAGTAGGTTTGTCACTATCTGACAAGTAACAAGATAAAGCCCAGGTGTTACACAGGGATGTGGAAAGACTTGAAACAGGAATAAAGAATACTTTACAAAGCATTTTTAGGGAACATTTGCAAACAATGCATCTGAGACAATGGAGAAGTTAGCAGGGAGAGAAACTTCTTGCAGGGATGATTTGAGCCAGGGACAGGGGGAGGGAAAGGCATGCCAGGGTGAGGGAATCTTCCTGTCCCTCTGTGATACAAGGAGAGGAAAGGGGGGTTTTCCTGGAGCTTTGGAGACGTGACGGGTGACATGCTGGGCTCCTGTCTGTGTGTTGATTAGCATTTGTGATTGCTCCCAGTTCCAGGGGGGAAGGCACCGGCATTCTAGTCCTTGCAGCCTGGGGCTGTTCCATCTGCCGGCAGGCTGCGATGCGGCATTCCCTGTGTCCCTGTGCCCTTGTTCCGCAGCTCCCCGGGGGGGCTTGGCCGGTGCAGCCTCTGGAAGCCCAGCCCGAGCCGCGGGGTCCCGTCCGAGCATCCCCCGGGCAGCGCAGCCCCTCACCCGTCCGGGGCAGGAGCGCTGCTGAGCGGAGCCGAGTGCAAGCTTTTAATGCATCCCTTCGGGAATGGTGAGGTTTGCAGTTTTCCCTGTTAGAAGTTTCCTCATTTAGTATTCAGACCTCAGAGTCTCCTCTGTTTTTCTCCTGGCTTTGCTTTGTTGGAGATGTTTTGGTTTGAGTTTGTACTGTTGTGTTCTCCTCTTGCTTCTTGTCTCCCCTTTCCCCCCCACCCTCTTATTTTTTCTAACTAGGGCAGTATAAATGTTTCTGCTCTCTCTGCCTGTTCTCTAATATTGGCCTCTTATGCAAATTCCCCTTCTTGTACTGGGAAAGTCCTTGACAAACAGCCCTATCATTTTGGTTATTGAGTTTTCCCCAATAGAATAGGATTATCAGATCCTGGTATGAATCAGCTGTTGAGCTTAAGGACTTAAGGGAAGTAGGTGGTTAAATGTCATATTCTCTGATAATAACAACTTTGGTTTCAGGATGAGATCCATATACTTGGGCACAGACTGGGATTTTCCATAGGAAACACTCCCCTGGATAAAAGACAGCTAAGAGGTCTGCGGCTTTTTACTAAAATCTTCAGAAGAGAGGCAGAGGCACGTGATTGAGATTGTATTGAATAATTACAGTTTCCACATACGTCCAATGCACAGATCAGTGCCCAGGTTCAATGGGACGGTGGAAAATCACATCAGACTGACCTGGGCTGGCACCAGCACCATTACAGCTCCTGGAGCATGTGTGGGGAAGCACACTGACATTTCAAAAGTTTGTAAAATGTTCTGCAGCTTGGATTTTGGCAAAAAAGAAGACCCGTGCTGATGGCTGCCTAGTCAGGGATAATCTGGGACTGTTTCTGATAATCCCAAAATGCAGGCCTCTTTAGCAGACCTTTAAAAACTGAGGCACCTAACTTTGTCAAACACCTAAAAAACATTAATACTTTGTTTTATGTCATCCTGTGTCTTATGAAATGTTGATCCAAACTTTGCTTGACCATTATGATTCATTTAGGATTCTTGTTAACTTTCCTACCCCACTCCTAAAGGGAAACCTTCCTTCTCCTCCATGTAGCCACCCTACAGCCCAGCTGGGTGATTACAGCAGGCAAGAGATGGACACAGTCCACGTGGGAGACACCATCCTAAAGGATTGGGGGTATCTGTTCTGAGAGCTCCTCCGGGATCCATCTCTGCCTGACCAACATCGTCTGTGTTTGGAGTCAAGTGGCACAGTCCCTAAGGAATTTGCCCTAGGGGTCTTTTTTGGTTTATCCTTGTTTGGCAAGGGTGAGAATCATGGTTGTCACGCATTTGAGAAATGATCGCAGGTTTCTTTACAGATGGACTTTTTCTATGTGTTGTTGTGCAGAGACTGTAAAATATCTACACTTTTCATAGGACATAAGGGCCATCTGCCAAGGCTGGTGGAGGTACCTGCTGTAGTGGGGTCCTGACAGCTGCTCTCCTCTCCTCTCCTTTCTGCTCCCTCTGGACAAGGACAGCAGCTCATGAACAGCCAGCAAATGCAGGAAAATGTTTTCTGAAGTGATTTATCAACGGCTGCTGGTTCTCCAGTGTGATGGTTCGATGCAGGAGGACAGAACTCACTGGTGAGAAGTGCCATTTCCCCAGCAGCCCTGTGCTCGCCACCGCAGCCCAGCGGCGGCGCCGGCCGGAGCCGCCGGAGCAGGAAGCGTGAGAGGTGCGGGGCTGCACTGGGGCGGATGTGCTCTGACCACAGCACAGGGGCTGAGGAAACGACAGAAAGGCTTTAAGAGTCCACACAGCACCACACTGACACTCTGCGATCAGTAACGGTGACGCTGGAAAGTTCTTAATAAATCGGATTATAATCAATGACTTGGGGGAAAAACCCAGTCCCTTTGAGTACCTCCAGTGTCGGTGTGGCTGCTGTGATAGTGGAAATGCAAGTCACCTCACAAGGGGGACAGCAGTGTGGTGCAAGTCACAGCAAAGGGGAGAGGGAATGACAAAGTGAGGGCTTGTGGCCTCGGGGCATCATCAGAGCATCAACTCCTTATCCACAGCGGGTGGCAGAGTCCTAAAAATGTCTTAAACAGCTCTGAGGCTGCGACAGAAGCACTGACAGGATGGTGAGGCTGACACTGAGCAAATAAGCATTAGCAGTCAGAGTACCTTACCAAATGGATGAGGGAAAGTTTCTGGAAACAAACTCAGGGGACATGAAATTTGTTATTGTGGCTTTTGCCTGCTTTTGGGATGAGCAGTGTCCTACAATGCTTTCATCCGGATAGGGAAGGACAGCTGGGGAATCATTTTAAGTTACATGGAGAGAGACAGTAAGAGTTACATTCTTTCTGCTGTAGAAGGATGTTGGTTGACCTGCTACAACAGCTCTCACTGGGGTGAGTTTTTGTTTCACCATCAGAGTTTATGCAAACACTCCTGGCAGCTGCAGGACAGTGCTCGAGGGAGCAGGAGCAGGGATCACAGGGCATGGTGCAGAGATAACCTGCACTTAGAGAAGGCAACTAGGGTTTGGGAATAACTGGATAAAAATGCAAGAAAACTAACAGATGTACCCAATTCTCAACTGCCTGTCTGGGAACTTCATACAGAAATGAGAGGCAAAGTCACATCTGGTGAGAAGTCTGCTCCATTATTTTAAAATAGACCAGAATGGATGCATTAGCAATATGATAAATATCTTCAGAGTAAATTCATCCCTTGCCTGTATTCCTCAGTGGATCACCTCTTCTTTATATTCTGTTTCCCCATTTCTCTTATTTTGTCCTTGAAGGAAATGCTCCTCATGTGTGAACACAGCTGGCTTTAGTAGGGCTGTGAGGAGGCAGAGTTTCCCTTTGAGTTCTTCCCTCACACAGGAAAGGAAAACTGGCTCCTCAGAGACATTGTGGATGATATTGGCAGTAGTAACTTGTTTCTGGCCATGGTACATGGTTTTAATTATGCTTTTTTACTTGTCTGCCTTATGAAAGCCTATCCAAATGCTCTATTTTTATTTTTTTTTTTTTTTAAGAAATGCCACCATAGATAAATGAACATCAGCCATCCTGAGTACAAAAAATTTGCTCAAAAATCCAACATGTTTGGGTGTCTTTTGGCAATAGATCATGATGCCTGCTGCCCAGCGAGACTGGTGAGCACAGGGGAGCCATTTTCCCTTCTGTTTGTTTGATCTGGCTTATTTAACTGCTGGTCATTCATCCTTACTTAGTTTTGCCCTCCTTGGCTTTTGTGACCATTAGAATTGAAATAATTACTGTGAGGTTTCTGGCTTGCTTTTAAACATTTATAACATCCACTTAGGAAAAAAATATGGTCAAATGTGTTCTGTTCTACTCTTCCGCTACCACAATAAAAATTAATCCACTTCTAGCACTTGGAGGGCAGGAGGCAAAGCTGCAATATTGGTTTGGGATTAGCCATTCCTGTCAGCCAGTCCATCTTGCTTGTTGTCCAGTGGGATTTCACTTTTGGGGCAATTTTGTTTTTTAGGTGTTTTTTCTAATGGGCATAAACAGGAGGAGAAGAGAGGCACAGGACAGGTTGGCAGGGTCTGGTTTTGTCATGGTTGTGGCTGCTGTCACTGATGCAGCAGTCTGAGTATCTCTGGTAAATCAGTCAGGACTTTACACCCAGGTTCATCATGCTTGTGGCTGGAGTACAGCCTCCTTTCTTAGCCTGGACTGCAGCAGGGATGGAAATGTAAAACAGAATTGTTGCCCCTCTTTCCCATTTTTAAACTGATAGACAAAGTTCAGGCACAGTGCAGGTCTCTGAAGAGCCATTTCTTCTGCCTTTCACGAGTACGTGAAGGGAAGGTTTTAAATCTTGGAGGGCTGTTGCTTTCCTGTTAGAGGGGATTACACCAAATTTAGCAAAGCTGAAGCTCTCATTTTACTTATTATTTCAGGAGAACTTGCAAAGCCTATCCAGAAAGCTCATTACCCCACTGTAGGTTTATATTACAGCAAACTTCACTTCCCAAGAGGAGACAAAGTCTGTGCTTCCAAAAATCCTTGGCCTTGCAGTTTTGCAGTCAGAGCATCAGTGGCTCAGATGATATTTTGGCTAAAATCTGAAAAGGTGCCTGGAAGGGTCAGACTGGCACGTGGAGTCCCTTGATAGAACAAAAATTTCCACACCTGCCCATGTTCTGCACTTGCAGTGGTCTCCACGCAGGCAGGCGTGCAAGGGCCTCCAGGGAGGGCTGAGGGAAAGTGCAAGTGCTCCAGGTACCTGAAAACCAAGACCGTGGTGTGCTGATAATTTTGCCTGCTTTGTTTCACTTGGATCCTTTGTTAACAAAGAGCAGTCTAGAGGGAAATAGTCTATTATTAATATTTAATTTCCTCCTATTACTGTAAGCAGATGACCTAAAAGATCATTTAGGCAGCAGCCAATGATAAAGCAAAGAGAGGAATCAGAAAATGTATGTCTTGGTTAGGTGGGTGATGCCTCCTTCCTCCTCTTTCCTGCCCCACCCAGCCACAGCTCTTCATCTTTCCATGGGATGGAGGCAGGGCTGGGGATGCTCCCCACAGCTGTGTGTGAGCAGTCAGGACCTGGGAAGCTGCTCTACGTGAAGTGTTCATAGAATACCGAACTACAGAAAGGAAACCCTTGAGCAGCACAGAGAAGTGCTCCTGCTGCCTTCCCTATCCTGCTCCCCAAAGGACACCTGTTTTCATTATGTTTTACAGCCCCGGTTGTTTTGCAAATTTGTGTTCTGCCTGTGAGCACATTGGCTCGTTTATTGTGACTTGATCCTCTGAAGTGGTGGGGAGAGACAAGATTTCTTGGAGTCTTTGATTTAAAAGATAGGGAGATTCTCTTTGAGCTGAAGGGATTTCAAAGAGAGGATAAAAACTGACAAGCATCACCCCCTCCAGGCTTTGGAAAGTAGGAAACAAATGATTTAGCAGCACCAAATTTTCTCCTTAGGGCCATGTGTGAATTCAAGGATTTTCCCTAAGGGAGTTAGGTAATCTGCATGTGGCTGGTACCTGGGAAGGGTCATGTTGTCAGAAGGAGATGCAAGATTGTGATCTGTGGAATGAGCCCTGATGAACACCCCCCCTGGCCCCCTTAAGCTGCCTGCTGCCTCTGCTGCCCCATCCTAGAGCAGACACAGAAACCAACCCCTCTGGGGCCCGGGGAAGCTGCAGTCTGTCACCTACTGCCCACAGACTGTCTTGGGTGCCCTGAGGGCTGCTGATCATCTGGGGTTTTTGCTAATAGTGTTTTTGCTAATAGTGAGAGGAGCTGTCAAGCTGAAGTGTCACAGGCACTGTGAGCCTGGCAGGCACAGAGGTGCATCTGCTGTCTACCAGCTGACAGAGCCTGGGCAGCCCAAACCTCCCAGAGCAGGATGGACTCAGCCTGGAGGGGCCAAGAGCAGGAGATGAGCTTGTCTGAGGTGGGTGATTTGAACCAAGCAGTGGCCAAGGGCTCAGCTCGATGCTTTTGGCACTCAGGAGAGAGAAGGGGCAGCACCTTGGTCCAAAGTCAACTGGAGATGCCAAACTAAAGCTTGCTTAGGCTCTGCTGGTGAATTGCTTCATGGGAACGTGCTGTGCAGATGCTTTATTGAATTTTCAAGGAGGAGTTTCTCATTGGGACTGAAATATGAGAGAGAACAGAGTGTTCCAAGTCACTACAAATGAACAGAGCACCAGGTTTACAGGTTTGTGAATGACAAAAAAGGTTTATTTAATAATGGGGAAAAGGCCGGAACATAGCCCAGGGTATCAAGAAGGAATTAACAAAATAAAACAAGGGCTTATGAAGAAATACTAATTGTAGCTGTCCAGCCTGTTGGGTGATACAGGTTATTTTTCTTAAGTTTCAAGAAGCTTGCCATGCTGATCCCTCAAGGGCCTGAGATGTTAAATATACACTTCCCCAGTGAGTAAAGCAGATTGTTAATTAATTTTTTCTTATTAGACCTGATTGCTGAGCCTTTGGGTCTTGGATGAAGTAGACAATTCTACAATAAATTTCATTTTGCCTCTGGATCTACGTCATCTTCTCTGAGTGGTCTCTATTCATTTTGTCCCTGTGCAGTGAATTTCTAGCTGTATATGCAGAAAGACTGAGCCTGTTCTTGTTTTAAAGCAAGTTACAAATACTCCTGAAATGGAGATTTATTATGTCAGGTGAGCACTACAGCAGCTGACACTGTAAGAGAGGAGTGAGGAGAGGTGGGTGAGCTCAGGTTGAACACGGACCCTCCTGGGCTGTGGCACATTCTGTCAGCAGCAGGTGAGGCTGGCCTTGTGTGGCCAGTAATTGGTTTTTCTAATGTCAGTGGCTACTCAGCGGCGCTGAAGCAGAGACAAAATGTTGTTTTGTCGTGGCTGGGACACCTGCTCAGCTCCAGCCATTTCTCCCCTGAGATGTGCTGGCTCTGCAGAACTCCGAGTGTTTTCCAGCCCATCTGAGAGCAGAGGGTGGAAGGACATGTTGTCCTTTTCTGGACATAACATTCCGATTGCTTCAGAATAAATGACTGGGGCTTGGGATGAAGAATCAGGCCACTGTTTGTGTAGAGAGATGGAAGCAGGGGACAAACAAATTCAGAGATAAAAAATTCAAATTTAACTTGAGGCCATGAAAGAGTCAAATAAGAAGGTTAAAAGCTCTGTTGTGTCAGAGAACAGTGTGTGATGTAGCCATTAAACTTCAGATTCCAGCACAGTTCTTTTTCAGGTTCAGGCAGAGGTGTAGGAAATTTCAGCTTTGTACTGAGCCATTGGTATGTGCAGAACCTCCACAGTGAAGTTTCTAACTTTCCTCTATGTCCTGCTGGAGTTTGAGATGAGCCAGAGTCAGGTTAAACAAAATGCATCTAGGATTAGTATGGATTCATGATCCTACTGAAGGGAGCTCTCAAATGGGGAAGAATACCCAGTAATTTTGCTTTGATCCTCTTCACTGAGGTGTATGAGCTGTGAACATGATGGGCAAGAGCAACGTAGCAGGACTTTAGGTAAATCCTCTGAGCATCAAGATTAAGGTGCCCAGTTCTCAGGCTGGCTCCTCCCAAACAGGGCTTCCTTCAGTTCCTCTGACTCCAGCTCAGAGGAGATTGTGGGGGAATTACAGTGGCTTTAGCAGTAGTTTGGGCCCAAGTATGTCAGAGTAATTTGTTAAGTTTTTCTAAACTTGGCCTGGCACTGGAGTTTGAACGTGCTCTTGTCCTGCATGGCGAGGTGGGAGCCTGTGCGAGGTGTGTGCTCCCACTCTGTCCTGCTGAGGGACTCAGGGGCTCACACCCACCTCAGTCTCAGGCACAGCCATGTCCTGCACCCCCCCTTCCTCTTAGGAGCCTGTTTTGCCCACTGCTTCCTTTGTTAGGTTGTTTTTTTCCTCCTACCAGCTTTTTCCTGTCTTTTTTTCCTCCCTTCTTGCTCACACACATGCACAAAGCGTTGTTTATTTCTCATCCTGCCCCTTCTGTTCTCTCTGCCTCCAGATCTTCTTTATTTCTGTCTTATATTCATTCTAATCCTCTTCCCTGGAAGCTGGGCTGGAGGGTGAGGTTTCAGTATTGCTGCTTTGAAACAAACCTGTTGGGATTTGTAATGGACCAGCAGATCCTTGCAGGGGCATATCGCTGACATCTCTGAAACCCAAGAAAGTAAAAGCCATCTTTAGGAAGCCACTAAAAAACTGAAGGTTTTGCTGGAGGAGCACAGACAATATAGAGACTTCTTGGGGTTTTTCTTCTTTAAAAAAGATTAAATGGATGATCCTTATCTTCCTCTTAATAGCTAGATCACACACTGATCTCTTCTGTTGATTTCTTCCACTAAAACCAAACAAAACACAGAAACGAGATAGCTGAAGGTAGAGAAAAGCAAGGGTTTTGAAGCACGTCCAAACCACCAAGAATCATTCACTTTCCTTTCAAATGCAGCATTAGCAATAGAGCTCTAAATCAATGAAAGGTTTAAAATTAGATTATATTCCTGAGATCAGATGTGAATCACAAGTTAATCATATTTTCTTTTATTATCACTGTCTTTACCCTTTTATTTTATCCTGAGAAATTAGGTTTTCTGACTTGAAAACAGAGTGAACTGTGAAGGCATCAAACCCTGATGGGTGAGACCATGCCAGATCACCTGTGGATGGGGCTCAAAAATCTTGTGTTTTGGAGGTTCATGTTGCATCCAAAACTGAGCTCGATGATTTATCAGTTAGTGCTGTGTTTCTCTCTCTCCTAACCCTCTGATGTATCAAGCTGTTTCTTAAATTAATGAGAAAATATTATTGCTAAAGCTTGCTAAATAAGGTTTGCAACCCACTCTGGAAGTGACAAGCGAGGACAGCAAGCAATTATCTCTTGACTGTGGCACAAAGCTCAGGGAACTGTGTTCTCCCTTCTGTATTTTTAGCTGAAACTGTGGTGAAATGCACCCACATCTAAAGCAGAGGTACGAGGTGACCTGCAAGGGCATGCAGGTGAGGTGTATCTGCTCATATGAAATGCAGCTGCAGGATTGTTTCCTCACAAGCAGCACCAGCTTTAGTTCCAGAGTTGTGTGCAGGACACTGCAGGGACTCGAATGCAGCCCTGAGCCATGGCATTGGCATTGTGCCTGTGTGTGTATTTCTGGGAGAGATGTGTTTTGGTGGGCCTGGTTCTGGCTGGTTGTAGGTGAAGGATGATGCTGTCCTGGATGCAACAAACATTATGGACAGTGCAGGTATAATGAACAAATGGTTTGCTTATAGGATACAGATTTACATGAACAAAAATAATGGAGTTGCAGGAGGGGAGCCTGCAAGAGACCCTTGCAAAGAGTGTGCATGGTCAGCAGGAGTGTCCTCAAAGATGTCCCTGTCTGAACACCTTGAACACTTCTCCCTGCCAGGGATCTTGTTCCATGGATACATGGAGGCCAGACAGGTGTGGCCACAGCGGGGTGACCACACATGCCAGCAGTGTAGCTGCCCTATGAATGAGGGCTCATGTCCTTGCAGAGCAGGGTACTGGTGCAGCAGTTTTGTGGCAAAGCACGTGAGGGTGGGCAGCACGTGATAGCTCAAACCTGGTGTTTGCCATCAGAGGGAGACAGGTGTGTGTGAAAGGCTCCTCCACCTTTCCTCTGTGCAGCCTCAGCACTTGCCAGGACATAATTAGTGGGGCTCTCGTGTTTCAGGGCGGGCTGTGGAGCAGCTGCTGAAGTGCCAGCTCAGTTGGCAGCCTTGAAAACAAAACGTCCCTTGTTTCTCATCACCACTGTGAAACACTGCCTTCCTGAACTTGGGTTTGGCCCTGCAGCTTTCAACATAGACAAAATGTGAGAATTTTGCCAATAATGTATTCTTCTAGGTCTGTGTAATATCCGTTATCAATTTAATGTGCCACTTTAATGAGATTTTGCTTTCTCCATCTCCTCCATAGAGCTGATTACTTAGTGTATGTGGTTGGTGTTTTCTTTTCTTTTTAGAGGAAACTGCAAGTGAAGAAGTTTAATGTTTGCTTCAACTGAAGACAATATTTCCCAAGTCCTGGTGGGAAAAGGTGAAATAGAGGACCAGAGGATGCTGCTATGGTATGGAGATGACAGGAAGCCATGACTAGAAGGGGGATTGTCAACCGGAAACAAAGCACTGCAGCCAATGTGGCACTGCTGTACAGTACAGCTGCTGTGCTGCACTGCCTGCTGGACTCTGAGGCCTGGGGAGCACTGTCTGTCCCCAAGAGAGATTCTCCTGTCCGTTTGTCTGCTGGAGTCTGAATTATTCTGCACCTGGTTAATTCACTTTGCTGGAGCTGGCAGACCCTGGGCTTTTTTTCTTGACACCATCTACTGTAAAGTCCTTGACCAGCTATGGAGAGAAAAATGTGTGTGTGAGCAGCCTTCCCGGGCTGGCAGCCGAGCACTCCACAGAGCCCAGGCAGCTTTGAGGGGTCTTGGCTGTTCAGTGCTCTGCAGATATGAACGCTGAGCTTTGGGCCTGGTTGTTCTCACCATGCTAGTACATGGGAAGGACGACTTCCTCTCAGACATAGCCTACATCATCCTGGAACTGATCATCGCCGTGCTGGCCATCCTGGGCAACATCCTGGTCTGCTGGGCTGTCTATCTGAACAGCAACTTGCAGAACGTCACCAACTATTTTGTGGTGTCCCTGGCTGCTGCTGACATTGCTGTGGGGGTGCTGGCAATCCCCTTTGCCATCACCATCAGCACTGGCTTCTGTGCCTTCTTCTATGGCTGCCTTTTCATTGCCTGCTTTGTCCTGGTCTTGACTCAGAGCTCCATCTTCAGCCTCCTTGCTATCGCCATTGACAGAATCATTGCCATCCGAATACCCCTCAGGTAAGCAGGGGCTGGGCTGGGGTGGTGAGGGCTCAACATCCCTGAAAACCACAGGTCTGGAGATGAATCAAGGAAGGAAAAGTTAAATAAGGATCGGTTCTTTTTCTCTTGTATTTTGAAAACAACTTTTCTAGGTCCTAAAGTCTGCCTTGGCTGGTGGATTTTCTGGCTGCTTCCTTTTCCTGTTCTTCTCTGTTCTCCTGTGGTGGGTGTCCATGGCATCACAGAGGTGCTGCCTGGGAGCTGCCACTCCATACCTAGGCAAACTGTGCCCTGAGCTGCAGCCAGTGGCACCAGAGGGATGGTGGAGGGCAGAAAGGGGGTGAGGTCAGTTTGTCCCCCTCCCCGTGGGGAAGAGGGGGGTTCTACCTGAAGCTGTAGCTGCAGGGCTGGGGGGAGGGAGGTGGGGTTTTCTCTCAAGGATCTGTTAAATGTGAAGGGAGAGGAAGCAGCAGGCTACCAAGAAATGGGCCTTAGGAAGATTTGGACTGGCTCAGGCACTGCCTCTGGAAGCACAGCATAGGTTGGGTGAAGGTGGAGGCTTGTCCCAGCCCACGCCTGCAGATGGGGATTTTGTGGTCTCTGCAGCTTAAAGAAAGAAAGGACATTTTAATGATTAAGACTGGCTGCTACTTAGTGTGCAACCAGGGAGGCTGACATGGGACAAGGGGAAGTTTTGCCATGCACAGAGGGGCTGCTGCTCAGTGCAGTTTGGCAGGAGCACGCTGTTGTGATGGGCTGTGTGTGCCCGTGGGCGCGAGGCAGCGCCGTGTTGCTGCGACAGTGCTCCGAGGCACTCGCTGAGCTCCAGAGATGGAGAGGAAGCCCCTGGAGAGGCTGCTGCAGGAGAATTGTAGGAGTCTCCTTCCTTCCTGTCTTGTCCTCAGGAGGATGCAGCACGCTCTCAGGAAAGGAGAGACCGCCTTCGTCTCCTGAACAACCAACATGGTTGCAAAAATGGAACAAATGTCTGATTTTTGTGCTCTTGAGTTTGAGTTTTTGGACATCCTCACTTTTCCTGAGCTTAAATCACGTGTGCTGATCTGTAAAATTTAGTCCTGTCTCTTCTGAATACTTTGGTCATGCAGCACTTATGTCAATTAACACAAACCTCCTGTTCAAAACCAGAATGGGAGCCCTGGAGAGCGGAAATTGCCTTTCCATGTGGACCAGTGCATCCAAGTCTTTCCTGAAGCCTCGCCTCAGCAAGTTTGTGCTGCTATAACATTGCATTTAATGGGTAGTTTCCAAACCCTATTGGTCATACCTGTTAGAGCCTCTAGTTTTGATGTAGATGTAAGGAATAACTGTTCCATTCCATTGTAGAGAAAACTCTGTTGATAATAGTTACCTATAAATTCGACTGTGTCTGCTTTTCTACAGTTCTGCTATAGATGATTTCAGTTTATAAACCAAAATAATGATAAATGGTACAAGGAAATATGTTCAGTAGCCCCTGGGAGCTGCCTCTGAAATGGTTTTGAGAAGGGCTGATGTCTTGATTTCATCTCTCACGAGGTAACTCTGAGGACAGCTGCTGACAGTTTAAGCACTCTTATTGCTAGAGGATGACTTGCCAGGAAAGGGATTTTAAAAATCTGGATTTCTGCCCACATTTTGGGCTATCACTGTGACTATATTGTCTTGAAAATGTAATTTCCTGGAACAGCCAAGGTAAAGAGTCTTTTCAAAAAACCAGACTACATCAGTGCTGGGCATGACACCAGTTTCACTATTTTGTTTTGGAAAAAACAGAGCACACCCTCTTCTGCCCCAGGAACAGAGGGACTGATTGGATGCAGAAACCCACAGGTAAATCCACGGGTTCCTCCTCCTCTCTGTCCTCTGCTGGTTTGTCCTTTCACAGCAGGAGTGATGTACTTGTCAATTGTGTTTCCCCTTTAGAATTTATGGATGAATAAGCATTTATAGCCTCAGACATGCTGAGAAAATGAAAGCTGATTGTCTGAAGAGGGAAATGTGGTATAACTTAGATTGCCCACATCCTCACGTTTTTTCTTTTTCTAATAGCTGTTTGTCTCAAAAATGGGTCAAACAATTTGAAGGAAAGTTCTGCCACTAACAGTGCGCTGTTTTCACCTCATCCTTTAATACCTGGGAAGGCTCCTTCTCCTCCTCACAGGACATGAAAGGTACCACCAGGTATTCCTAATATTCATTAGCTGAATCATTAATAAACCAGACTTCCTTCACTCTAGCGAAAGCAAAAAGGGCCAAACCTGTGCTTTATTCTTCTGTTTCTCTTTAAATATTTAATGTCTGATTTGTCCTAATGAAGATAACTGCCTATGTGGATGTGCATTCCCACAGAAATAAACTGTCAGTATTAAGAAGGCAGAAGAGTGGGTTTTCTGATACTACTTGGTTTTGGACCCCTCAGTACATTATTAGTTACCTTTGAAATTACTTTTCTGTGAGAAAAGACCCTCCTCCAAAAAACTGCAATGAGAAAAGACATTTATAGGTGAAATTTTAAAATGGATAAAAACTAATTTGTGACTATCTTATGTGTTCTGCCTTTCAAACAATTGAAACGTTTTGTAGAATTTGGTCAATTTTCCACAAGTTCTCAAGCACTTTGCTGAATTCTGCCAGGTTTTATACAAACGTAACACTCTGCAAGTGGCAGTAAGGCACTCCCAAGGAAGGGACCCCGAGCCATTGTTCACTCTAGGACAAAATGAGGTCTCTCACATGGCAGGTACCTGAAAACCTGCACTGGCTAATATCAAACCCCCAGGTGCTCTGAACAAAACTGGCTGTGAGTCTGAGCCCCAGGATGGAGCCCTGGGCCAAGAACAATTTCTGCTTTCCAGGCTCCGTGGTGCCAGCAAGGGCTCCGTGGGCAGCGCGCCCAGCCACGTGCTCCGGTGCAGGCATTTGTGCAAAGACATTCCCAGGGGAAGGACAGGTAGCTCCAACACACTGGAAAAGAGGGAAAATTTTCCTTCCTGGAGCCAAACAGAAAAGTTTGCTGAGGTGACTGAGGTTGCTGTTTGCTCTCTGTGCTGGATTCAGGCATGAAACATGTAGGTCATACAGTGCCAACTGCAGGCCTTTTCCTCTGGTGAAGGCTGCTTTTGCTGCTGCAGTGCTTCTCTGGGGAAACATTATTAATGTGCAACTCCCTGACGTTTGGAGCTTTGGGACTGATTTATCCCATGTGGTGGTGATTTAAACTGCAGTTCCGAGGTGGCACTGGGGTGTTTTTCTGCCAGAGGACATGAAGAACTGGCTTCCCAAAGTCTAGGAGAAAGAGGGAAGATGAACACCAACCCTGAGTAAAGTATAGGATGTGCAAGGGACCTTTGTGCTGAGAACAGCCTGTTTCAGTAGTTGCTTTAATTCCCTAGGGTTCCTTTCTGAAATGCTCATATGTGAGCATCTAAACCAGTGAACCAGGGTTTTAATGTTTTATTGCCACTTTGAGCCATATGTGGACTTATTTCTTTCCCTGCTCACCATAAACCTTTTGACTTTATGGCAGGCATTTCCTACATATGCTCATATGTTAAATAGATTTAGGGCAGGTTCAGCTAATGTGAGAACAGAGTAATTCCCCTCCTTCTTTTAAATGGGCACAGCTTTGAAAGCAGTTCATGGCCTGCACAGAACTTGCTGTTACCAAGGTTTTATTCATGAGCAGAACTGTGTCTGCCCATCATTCTTGCTTCTGCTGTTTAGAGAAGAGATAATGCTGGGCACCTGTGCCCACCTGTGGGACCCCACCTCCCCCATCTCCATAGCATGGATAAACACCAGGATCAGTTGGTACCTGGCAATGGAGGAGGAAGGTTCCGGACTGAGTGGTTTGGGAAAGGTTCTTTAGTTGGTACATGTGAAGCTCTCAGTTTGATTTCTTGCCCTGTCACAGATTTCCTGGATGATCTGGGATTACCAGGGTCTCTCATTTCCACATACATGTAATAGGGATTGAATATCCTGCCTGGTCCTGTCCCTGATGGCTGCAGCTGCCTGAGGTGCGGGCTGTTGAGTGGATGTGCTTGGTGAGCAGTGTTTTGTAGTGATTTGTTAAACACCTTTGAGCAGTGCTGGAATTCAGATCAAAGCCCTCAGCTGAGCACAGGCATTCTGGGTGATGCAGTAAAGGTGTCTGAAAAATGCTCCACACCTGACAGAGGATGTGCAGTGCTGTCCACCAGAGGAGGGTTTGGAAGACAAGCAGCAGGATGGCTGGACACTGTGATGGTGAGATAGGCCAGCTACATATCACTCAATGTATTGAAAGATTGTAACTTCTCCCTGAAGACACTCTGGACAGACTACCAGCTCTGTCTTCCACCCAGTCTCAGAGACTCTATGCAGGAATCTTTGTCTTCAGGGCGCAGAACTTAGTCCAAGGACCCAGAAGTGGCACATCCACAGCCAGGTTACCCTAGGCAGCCCAGAGGAGCTGTACATTCACCAAGGGCAGCTGTTCTGCTCCATTTTGCCAGCTGGTTGGCTGGGAGAGCAGCAGGGCAGGTTGAAACTGTTTTGGGGAAAACTTTCACATTTTCGTGTGTTTGCAAAAGTTGGGTTTGCTTTTTAGAGGAGACATGTGACTCTATCCCCACCATGAGCATCTCTGTGCTCTGCACTCACGTCCTTTGTGTCCGGAATTTCACAAGCAGAAGTGGTTGTTTGTGCAGCAAGTGTGTTATTTCCAGGAAGCAGAACTGTTGGTGCACAGACAATCCAGTGCTGTCTGGACACATCAGACATGCTGCAAAGTCACCTGCCAGCTATGCAGATCATGGGCTGCAGGTGTGACCAGCTCCTTTCAGCAGGTTGTGTCTCCTGCCTGGTGCCAGCAGCTCCCAGAGTAGGGGATGAGTCTGGGAAGCCCTGAAGTTACCCTGTAGAGCTCTGCAGCACTGAGAATCTGGAGAGTGGCTTTGGCCTGGCTGCTGTGAGCCTGGAAAGATACTGAGACAAAGTACACAAAGATGTACACAATGTCTTCAATGACATCTCCAAGTGGATAAGAGGAAAGAGTCCAGGAAAGCCCATCTGGATTATAATGCTACCTCAGCCAAGTCAGTCAGAGGTGCCTCATGTGGATCCTAGAAATCAAACTCTCCTAAACAAATTAACACTTCCCAGTGGGTACCTGGCCAGCACAAGGCCATTGGCTTTGTCACAAGATGCTGTGAGCTTTCTATCCTGCCCCTCAGAGATACTGAGCAAGGTGTCATGGACATGCACTCCAGCACAATGCTCTTCAGCTGGGAAGCTGCTTGGGTTCACTGCTGTTCTGAAGCCTTGTAAAGCTTCTTGCATGGGAATCCCCAGAGGACAAGAGGGAGGGGGAAGTGTGGCGGGGTGTTTGTCTGGAGCAGTAGTGAATATATTTTTAGTGGAAGGGAAGGGACATCTCTAGTCGTGGGATAACAGCTGCACAATTTCAAAATTCCTCTGACAAGATGTAGCTATTTCCAGGGCTGCAGGGTTTTGATGGCTGTGGGATGGTTTTGGGGTTTGTTTTTGTTTTTGTGGAGGTTTTTTTGTGTTTTTGTTTTGTTTTTATTTGTTTTGTTTTGTTGGTTTGGTTTGTTGTTTTTTCATGCTTCAAGGGCCTCCAGCCACTCTCTTGCTCCCTGAGTGTACATTTCAAAGCACAGATGCTGTTTTGATGTATTGATGAGGTCTGAATGGAGCAGCTCTCTGCTACCATTCATGCTGTGCCCTTTGCATCCTTTAAGCACTGGGCAGGATTCACTAATTGCTGGAAAAAACCTTTTTCTTGCTCAGAATCATCTGAATTCCTTCCTCATTTCTGGAAGGGCAATTTAGGTGTGTTTTTCATGCTGGGAATTGTGTGGTTGGCTCCCTTATCCACTTACTCTTTTCTGGTTTTGAAATGCAACTGAGAAAGGGAAATTCAAGCCTGATGGGTCTTGTTTTTTCCAAAGCCCATTGTCAGGGATTTAAAGCATGTGCAGGATCTCCATTCTTTACTGTGCAAAAGCGGCCACTCTTCTCCTCGTCTTGAACTTGTGCTGGGGTAGGAGCATGAACCTGTGGGAGTAATTATTTCATTGGGAGATGGAAAGATTTCTGTGGCTTGTTGTATTATTTCTTGTAATGTTTGTTTTTGGAGAGAATTCTGGGGACAGAGGGAGAAGGAGCACTGAGTAAACACTGGGAGCTCAGCACTACTGTCCGGTCAAATACAGTGTGGGACCCATGCTGCACAATGTGGGAATCCAGCCATCTACTTTCCATGCTGAGCATTACCCCGGGAAGGAAATTGCATTGAAATGTTAAACTGCTGCCCTAATTTACATTTTCAGAGGGGAGAGCTGGTGGAGTCAGCTCAGGACTCGCAGTAGCCTGTGAGGCCCTGGAAACTGGCTGATAATTCGAACAAACCAAGGTCTCTGCTGCACTGTCAGATTCTTACCATGTTGCTTATTGTTTCTTTCAACAGTTCTTGGAAAGTTTACTGTTAAGAGCACTGGCTTCAGCCAGGCATCAATACCTCCACCACTGAGGTCCCTTTGGTGTGTGCAGTGCAGGCCATGGCACACCTGTAGTCAGAGAATTGTTCCCAGCTTAATTCCTCTTTTCTGAGAAAGACATGGGGTCCACTTAGCTGGGCTGATGAGGAAGACTGCTGACTTGACTCAGTTATTTCAAGAAGGTTGGTGGTGCTGGTCACCCTGAAAGTGCCATTGAGGAACAGAGTGCCACGCAGGCAATGCCAACCCGGCTGCTGCAACTGAGCCGGCAGGATTTCCCTGGAGCACACCAGAATGTGGATGCAGGGCTGGTGGCACTGTGTCTCCAGGCTCTTTTGTGCTGTTTGGTTTATAGATCTACTGCAAGACAGACCTAACAATTCCATGCTAAAAGGCTGCTCCTTTGCCAGGAAGGAGACACTGCCTTAGCTTTTGGCAAGAGACCCACAGTGGTCTTCATGACAAGGGTCAGAGCAGTGCTCTTGGTTATCCAGGCTGCAAGATCTATGTGCACACCCAAGTGAACTGATGGAGTGAAGGAGCACAGATGAAAACTGAATTAATTTCCCTGCTTTTCTGTCAACTCTTCACTGCTTAAAGGAAAGGGGAGGGAAGTAGGTGGCAGACAGTGTCACCATGTCCTTGGTGTACTGCATGGGTTCTGCACATCAGTGCAAAGGCCCCTCTGATGAAGCAGGTGCCTTTCTCACTGTCTTCTGGAACATGGGGCCATTGTGAGGTTGTTGTGGGTGCCAGCAGCTTGTTGAATGACACTGATACAGCTCCCATCTCCTCTGCTTTACAGGTACAATGGCTTGGTGACCGGCTCTCGAGCCAAAGGCATCATTGCCATCTGCTGGGTGTTGTCCTTCATCATCGGCCTGACCCCAATGCTGGGGTGGCACAAGCGTGCCCAGATTGAAGAGCTGGGATCCAACTGGTCCTCTCCCATCAATTGCAGCAACAGCATGGTGGCGTGTCTCTTCGAGGCCGTGGTCACCATGGAGTACATGGTCTACTACAACTTCTTTGCCTGTGTGCTCCTGCCCCTCCTTCTCATGTTTGGTATCTACTTGAAAATCTTCATGGCAGCCCGGCGCCAGCTCAAGCAGATGGAGAACAAGATGGTACACGGGGAACGTTCCCGCTCCACGTTGCAGAAGGAAGTCCATGCAGCCAAGTCTTTAGCCATCATTGTCGGGCTGTTTGCAGTCTGCTGGCTTCCACTACACATCATTAACTGCTTTACCCTTTTTTGCCCAAATTGCGCCCACGCTCCCCTCTGGCTGATGTATCTGGCTATTATCCTGTCTCACGCTAACTCGGTTGTAAACCCCCTAATTTATGCCTACCGCATCAGGGAGTTCCGATACACCTTCCGCAAAATCATCAGCCAGCACATCCTGGGCCGCAAGGAGCCGTTCAAGGCGGGAGCAGCCAGCTCCAGGACTTCCACCCACGGTGGGGACGCAGAGAACGCCAGCATACGCATCAGTGAGTATGCACTAGAGGTGTACACCAACGGAGAGATCCACAGGGATCCCGAAAAGCAGGACTTAAACAAATGCAAAGCTGGCTTGGAATGGCGCCAGAATGGAAATGCTCTGGACTTGGAGACAAATGGGCATCTCCCACATTCCTGCAAAAATGGGATTCTCTCAGATGCATGCCTGAATAGGGAGCTTCACAGTGAAGAGCTAATTGATGCCCAGGTGTCTTACTCAGATCTGGAAAGAGCAGCCTTTGCTGCAGCTGATGTTTCCTGATGAGACTTTTGAAGTTTTCCTGGTAGAATTATTTTTTTTTCCATTGGTGACCTCTGCCATGGCAGAAAGGGAGGTTGGGGGGCGGGGGGAGAGCAGTGTATTCAGATCGCTGTGGAGAAAGGGGTCCATATCCAGGACTATTGGATGATGCTAAATACCAGACTGGAGATAAAAGCCAAGAGACCACTGAAGTGGACTAAGGAAGGAGGGACATGTTACCCATCAATGGTCTGTCACCAAGAGCAGTGCTAAGGTCGAGGATGGCATTCCAAGTTCAGCACTGGGAGACTGCTGATGCAGGGATTTTGGGACACTTTGCTGTACTGTGCCTCTGGTTGAGTGTTGGTTTCGCTGTCTTTACCAATGGAAATAGAAGCGTGGCTGGAAGTATTCCCTGAATAACAAACAGCAACTGGGAAGGGCCTCTGAGTACTGTGGCCCTGCAGCAAGCAGAAGGGCGGATAGCAAAATCTGTTGTCAGGAAGGATGCCAGGAGCTGCTTGGAGAGGGAAGGAATTTACCTGATGGGAACTCTGGATACTTTCAACCATGGCACTTTGTCTTTCAGCTTGTGTTCTTAAAGCTTATACTGCAACAGGTTGCTCAAATGGTTTTTTTCCATGTGATGATAAGGTTACTTTACGTTAACTTATAAAAGATGGGCAAGAGCTCATATCCGTTCCCTGAGTGCTCAGTGTTCCAGGTGCACATGGCAAATAGAAGCTCTTAGCACTCCACTTTGTCCAACAAATCACCAAAGCTGAGCCTTGCCAAGGACTTCCCATGGCAAAAGGGCTGTTAGCGGGACGTGGTGCTGTGGGCCAGGGCTGTGGGCTGTGTCCTCAGGGCAGGGCTGTGAAGGGCTGTGGGTGTGTGAGCTCTTTGTAGGCTGTTGGTGCCTTCTGCTTTCCCCCTGCCTCTGTGCTTCTCCTCCTGAGCTCCTAGAATGCAAATTCTTTCCATGGCCCCAGATGTGTGTGAGGGGAGGTAATATTCCATATTTCAGTCATCTTCATCCTCACTCAACAGTCTGAGGGACTTTTTTTACTTCTTTCTTGGGATAGAGAGCAACTCACACACATGCCTTGACCTAATTTTGGAATTCCAATGAGCTCTATTAAAAAACCCTTTTCTCCTGTGATTTCAGTTTTTCCCTGTCAAACCTGATGTGTCCCTGTGGTGCAGAGGCCAACAGAGGTAGCTCTGGGCTCTATCTGGTTAGAAGATGCTCCTGCTCTGAGAAGCTGAAAGGTGTCAGTAGTATTGGAACTCAGCTTAGAAACTGCAGCTTCTACTTTCTGTAGAAGAGAACAGGCAAATTTGTGCTGCAGCAAGTGTACACACTGCTGTGGTTTGTTGCAGAGGTGTTTCACTGCAGTTTGGTAATTTTCTGGAAGGAAAATTAAGGAAGTCTGGCAGCTCAAGGACAGCAGAGAACCACATCAGCTTGAATTCTACCTGAAGATTGTCTGAGCTGTCTGTGTTTTTCAGACAAATAATCCATGTCCAGTACTACCAGTCTTCTGGAGAGACAGGCAGTAGTGGTTCTACTGGGAAGTGAAAAGTCTTGTAATTCCAGGGATCTGAAGCTTATTCCCTAGCTGAAAACATCAGAAATATCCTCCCCCAGTCTGGTTCCTCCTCATGTCTGTCCACTAACATTTCAGAAACCAAGGGGGATTTTCATACTTGAGGAAGAGCAGGTTAGGTCTGTGTGTTCTTATTCCATGTTTATTTTATATATTGTGAACTATTAAAATGAAAAATCAATTTTATTTTGAGGAGAATTTTCTTTTTGCCAGTTTCCCTACACACATGTGGGGAGAAGTTTGTGGTGCTGAATGTGTTTGAGTATGTAGCTGCTCCGGGCTAGCACACAGCTTACTGTGAGATGGATAAAAAGATGTGGCTGCCACCACAGTCCTTAGCAGAAAGACAGGCCAGTTTGTAAAACAATAGACTTCGTGGTTTAATTGAACTGCTGCTTTCTTGGCAGGGCTCTTCCCCGTGGTCTGACGTCAGAGGAGAGGATTATTACTCCAGCAGCATGAAGGAACACTGAGCCATTTCCCTGTGACTGACGTCATAGGTAGCTCCTCCATAGGGTGACTTGGGATCTCGTTACTCTTGATCCTTCTTGATGGAATATTTCTGTAGGTTATTTGTGTGATGGCTTCTCTGACCTCCTGTAACAGTAGCAGAGGAACTCAGGAAAATGGGGGGCTGTTCTCTTCAGGCCTCGGCGGGGAGCTGAAATGTTTCTAAGAATAACACAAGATTACATCCGGCACTCATGCACATAACAATTAGGTCCACAAAGACCCAGAGCAGAGAAGGAAGTGTGGGAAAATACCAGCATTGCTCATGTGCTGGAACACACACGAGTGCAGAAGTGTTGCCTGTTGAGCTTTAGCTGCCATTGGTAAAGGGATGGTTTGCACTGCATTGGATCAGACTTTCAACAGTTGGTGTGGATTGGTTGCTTTCTATATTTCCTGAGCATCTCCACACCTACTTGTGGCAATTTCTTGCTTGGCTAAGCCAGGAATCAAGTTGATCTGTGTTGATGGACAAATTTAGGATTGCTTTGCTTTCCAGATTGCTCTGGAAAACTTTCCTGCCCAACCAGATCACCACACGAGCTTAGTGGCTTTCCACATGTCTTGAATTTAGCTTTTGTGTTGCTGCTTGAGCTGCTCCCAAGTGTATCCAGTCCCTTTCAATATTAGTGATCGAGACTTGAGGTGAAAAGGGTGTGTGAAGGGGGTGGGCTGTGTGCAGGAGGAAGGGCAGGGTACAGAGGGCGTGGTTTGTGGAGCTGTCTGCAGTCACAGGAAGGAAGGGATGGCAGCTGCGCCACATGCTAGACCTTCTGGCAAACATATGGCTGAGATGGACCCTCAGAGGATGTTTCTGAAGCAGTTGTTGGGGAGAGCAGGAGCCTTTTGAACAGAATTTTGGACTTCATATTTCTTGTTTCCTAGGGATCATAATTTCAGGGCTTCTTGCTTTTTGGTTTGTTCTCCATAAGAAAAAAAAAAAAAAGAATAGGTCCCATCAATGAAGTTTGCTCTTTCCTTCTCCTGGCAGCTCTCCACTCTTGAGAGAAGTACCTGCCTTTCAAACTTCCTAGGAGCACTCATATCCCCATTTTTCTTCCAGCTGGAGAACATTTAGCTGATCCAGCTGATAAACAAAGATGGTGCCAAGACAAAGGGAAGAATGAGGTGACTATCAGGAGAGGCTGGAGAAGACCTTCCTCGGAATCCCAGGTGCAGTGGGTCCAGGGAGTAGGAGCTGGGGTCAGCAGAGACTAATTTAATTGAACGAGAACTTCTTGCTAAAAAAGTCTGAAGATGCATAGAGACGTGGTGCCTCGTTTGGTATGAGGGCATTCCATGAATTTCACCATTCCCTGAAGACTCTTAGGCTCCAGAGTTTATTTGCTTTATAAGAGTTTGGGAGAAAGCAACGTTTGATCATTTGCCAGGAGTAATTTTACCAAGAGTTCTTGGGGCTCTCTCCTCAATAGGGCACTGCTTTTTGTGTGTGCAAATAAATGCACTTACAGCTGTATCTGCAGAGTCCCATTTGGATCAGTGATATTTCAAAGCTCTGTGCAAGTTTGAACTGCAGCTCTTGAACCAAGAAGCAATTTGGCATGGTGAGACAGCTGGGAATACTGGAGACAGAAAGGGTTTCTCACTGGTCCCAGTTGGTGCTAGGGTGCAGGTGGACTTGGAGTGACATAGAATAGTCTGAGCCTTTGATAATTTTTTGAAGATGCCTCAGGGGATGCTGGTGGATATAGAGAAGTCTCTAAGGTGTGGGAGACTGGAGGGTCAGGATGGACAGGAATTCTTGGTACTGAAGGAGCATTTGTAGAGTAGGTGTTTAGGAGGATTTCAGGGGAGCAGGAATGTGCTGGGAGGTGCTGTGAGGTGTAGAGATGATGCTGGCTTGAGACCAAGGTGGGACTTGCTGAGGAAGGACTCTGGAAGGTACTCTGGAAGCTGTACAGCCTTACAGCTCTCCTGGGCTCACTGCAAGGATCAGCCCTTCCTGGGGTGTGCACAGGGTTGACTTTGTAGGGTCTGTATTGACTGAGGCGGGGATGGTTCTTATGGATTATGTTCTTTCCAGATACATTGTCCCATTTCATGAGCACCTGTAGGTATAACAAATCCCCTTCTGCTTCCTGAGCATAGGCCCTACCTAAAACCAAATCCTTCCAGCCAAGTTCTGTGGAAGGACAAACAGGCTGCAATGGTGCCACAATGCATTAAACCTGCATGCAATACTCACTGGTGGTGTTTGCTAAGTTCAGCTGCCTAAAAGTCAGTTCTCTCCCAAATTGTTTTGGGCATCAAATTGCACTGAGTCATTTCAGCGTTTTTTTTCTTTCCAGCCCTGAGCTTCTGGCTGTCTTTATGGCAAAATGCATAAAGAGTAACAAAAATCACCAGTTCCTCATTTGCATGAGAGGTGACTAACCCTGATAGATGAGAATCCCCAGACTGGGGCAATGTTGTGTGTAACTCCCCACCTTACTTGCCTGCTGGGGCTGTTCATGCAAGGATGTGTTAAAATCAAGACTGGAACCTGTTGATCTGAGAACATCCATCCCTCCCCCCACTGTCTCAGGGGCTGGTGTTCCTGCCCTGTCCTGTGGAGAGGTTCTCTGTGGTCTGCAAACCAAGACACTATGAACACCCTGCTGCACATGCTGTCAGTATGAAACAATTACTCTTTTAATTTAAATGTTTTATGATATAGGTGTTGTTTTCCCTTTGTCAGTTACCATTTGGGGGTGGGGTGGTGGGAAGGGAGTGGGAGAATCTGTGCATGCAAATGTATTTAAAGTGCATTGACCAAAGGTTTTTTGAATCTGTGAAGTTTTCATATCTGTGAAGTCATCAGACTGCTGGGCAGTGAGGAGCCGCTGGTGCTGCGGAGTCTGTCTTGGTTACATTTCTTAATAAGCATTAAAATAATAAAATATATTTGTAAAAGAGAGTGTGAGTGCCTTTGTCCCAGGAAGATCCGGCTGGCTGGATCTTGTGTGCAAGTATTTTTTTATTATGTTATTAGCTTTCTCCATTGATTGATCCTTCTGGAGAGCTCTGTCCCTAGTGCTTTCACAGCAGAGATTAGCATGGACTGTGCTTTCACAGCAGAGATTAGCATGGACTAAAGTGACAGGCCCAAATGGACTGGAAGACTTCTCCCACCATGGCAGTAGAAATCCTTCACAGCTGTGTATGGAACACAAAGTAGAGCTGTTTTCACCCAAACCACTGCCCTGGCAGGAAGGGGGTGTTCCACAGCAGGACCTGAGGGTCCATAACTGCACCATGCAACAGCTTTGCAGCTGTGACTGGGCCATCCCACCCTGCTGGCTCTCCTTCCATGTGGCCCTGCTGGTGCACCTCAGACCATCACTCTTTCAGACTTCTGCCCAGTTCTTGCCAGCCAAATTAGTCTGGAAATGGAGGCAGAAAATCTAGATGCTGCTGTGGTGTTTCTCCTGTCAAATCTGAGCAATGCTGAAGCAGAAATAATTTCCACATTTTCCACCTGGCAGCTACTAAATGTGTGTCTAAGGAGGTTAATAGAAGTCTGTTCAAACCAGGAGCACTTGGAATTGGGAGGTTCTGAAATGAAAGTTCACCAGATAGCCATCAACCACCAGTCATTCCGTCTTCTGGGGCACTTTGCAGCTGTGCTCAAGGCCTCCTCATGGGAGGCCCAAGTTTGTGGAGAGGTGCTGGCACCCTGGTGCTCTGCAGCCCTGGTGCTCTGCAGCCAACTGCACGAGCTGTTCAACCAAGTGTGTAACTGAGAAGCTTTTTGATTTTCCCTCCTTTCACAAACACTGTGCGTTTTGTTCAGCAGCATCAAAGGCCGGGAGCTCCAGAACAATGGGTGTCTGCAGGAGCCCAGCGGGAACAATGCTGTACCTAAGAAAGAGAACTTGGAAGAACAGAGAGAGCTCCCAGCTTAACAGCACAACTGGCCTGATCAGAAATCTCTGCTCAGAGATCCACACCTTGGCTCAGTCCCCCTGAGCAATTAGACTCTGCAGGGCTTTTGCTGTAGACAAGAGCTGGCTGCAGCACTGGGGAACTGCTGACATTTCTGAGTGATGAAGTAGGATGGGGCTGTGGAGGATTAGTAGGTTTTCCCTACAAATGGGAGATAATGATTTTGGCTCTAAAGAGCTTTTCACAGTATTTAAAGCAGCAGAATCTTCCTTTTCACTTTTGCCCCCAAACAGGAAGACTTTGCTGCTAAGCATAATACACACAAGTGTCTGCATGTGTTTCAAGAAGTTTCAGGTAGTTAAAAAAGCTCTAAGCACCTCCTCTGAGGCCCTGTGGACCTCACAATTTACTTTCACAGGAAAGATTCCTCCAGTCTTGCATTTGACTGTGATCATGTGAGAAAAGAGATTCTCTGTGTGTTCATTCACGGGAAGGAGACAGACTTTTGCCTGCTCTGAGTGATCCTGAGAGGAATCCACTTCTCTGATCCCACAAATAAGCACCTCAGGTTAGATGATGTGACTCACTGCAGGTTGGAGTCTCACTGACTAGTAAGTGGACCTGTGTTCCTGTTCTCCTCTTCAGTGTTGTTCAGACAACAAAGAGGGGCATCTCTGGATATTGGAGATGTTTTCTCAGAAATGACCCAGTGGGTGGAGTTGTTGGAGGAGTTTTGGCTGTAAGATGCAGTCATTTCTCTGCTTTGGGACTGCAGCAGTCACTGCAGTGTCAGGAAACTGCTGTCTAGATCTCAGAAAATCAGAATTTCATTTCAAGAATTAGAGTCCTTGCAACACATCAGAGAAAGTAATGTAGACCAAATTTGGGTCTGAGAGCAGCGTGGTGATTTTTCAGCAGGTGAAAGGCAAGGAGTGGGAAAAGGACTTTCCATCTGCAAGTTCAGAGTGAGCTGTACAAAGATGAGGTTATGTGGAGTGCAGATCCAGACTGTGTGGTCCAAGACTGTTACCCTGAACTCCAAAGCAAAGAGTGTGGTTTCTGGGAGTGTTCTGCTGCAATCCAGAGAGGTGACTGCAACTTCTACAGATCCCAGGGAAGTCTTTAAACCTGCTAGCTTGGACACTGACAGCATTGGAGCTGCAATTGAATGGGTTTAGCCAAGGATTTACCCAGAACCTGAGGCAGCTCCAATCTTTTGTCTTTCCTAGGTAACGGCTCATGATGACAGTGAAGAAATCTATGTGTGTGGGGTATCTTGCTGCCTCAGCTCTTGATGAGATCATGGGGATGTCTTTTGTGCTGGTATTGGTCCAGGATGTTTCTTCTAATTGGGAGTTAAGCATATCTCAGGTACTTCATGTTGCTGGAGAACTTGCAGCTGCATCGTTTGGGTATTTGGCATCATCTGGGCTGTGAAAGCTTGTGCCTGTTCTTCGGGATTTCCATGGATGCAGGGCTCTTGTGCAGTGTGGTGATTGCATCCAGAAAAAAACCATCTCCTAATAAAGAGAACTGAGCAGCCTGGATCAGTTCTATGAAGAATGCAAAACAAGCCTGGGCCATTTCAGGGTAAGCTGCACTCACGGTGCCTCCTGAACCCACGTCCTGTTATTGTTGGTGTGGAACGTGAGGGTCTGGGCCAATGAAAATAAGGAAGGTGACTTGACAGACACAGATTTTATCTTTTGAGATTCGTCATGGCCTTTCTTATGTATAATAAATAAAGTTGACTCAGGAATTGGCAAGTGCCCTATAACACGCAGTCCTGGTGTTGGGACTCGGCAGAATGTTCTGCTTAGCAATGCACTCTGTTGGCTTTGTTTGCCAAGTTCCTATTTTGGAGGAAGCTGAAGGGCTGAGCAGTGGCAGATGCTGAAGCCTCCTGCAGACAGGTGTGCTGGGCCCAGCACCTCTGCCCTTGCTGACCTGGGCTGGGTGAAGGCTGTTTACACTCCATGCTAATACAAGCTTTTACCACTGAGCTATAGAAAAAAAGAGTCCTGCCAAGGAGAAATGCTGTTTGCAGGGCTGTGAGTCCCGGGCCCAGGCAGGCTCCCATCCTTCCACACCACTGTATAACCTGCCAGGCAGTTAAGTCGACATTGAACAATATTGCTTCCTGTGTTAATGTCTTGAGCAGCCCTGCCACACACACTGGATCCTGTGATATTAAACCATTCCATCATCCAGAGAATTTGACTGGTTTCACAGGTGACAGGAATGGTAGCTCTGAGACTTGCCGAGTGACTCCCTGACATCCTGTCTTCTCTGTTAATGTGATTGTGAGCAATCACAGGTTTCCTGATCCACCCCTGAGATACACAAGGCTCCTTGCAGGCAACTGAAGATCGTGCTGCTGACTTGAAGCTGTTCTGTGCTGGTAACACATCCAATTGTGAAGTTGTTCTGCAGATCCAAAAGACTTCGGGGAGAAGAGGGCTAATGTTTGCATTCCCAGTCCCAGCGAGGCTACTGGGGGACAGCTGCAGTTAACTCACAAGGATTATGACTGGTTGAAAGGCAGAGCCTCAAGAAGAGGGCACTCAGCACCAGTACAGGGGTGCTGGGCTACGTGCCACCCAGCACCTTAAAGGACAGCTGACTGCCTCGTTTCTGAGGTGCCTGCCATTTGGGAGCAGTCCAGTATTCCAAGTGTTTCCTGCTTTTCTTTATATCCATGCCAAAAGCACTAACAGAATAGGGTGGAGACAAAAAAAAAAATCTCAGACCCTCCTCAAGATCCTCATCTAATTCCAGAAGGATCAAAATGCTAAAGGTTGCATTGGAAAAACAGAAATAGTCTTTTCTCCCACCATCGGTAACTCAATGCCACAAGTAAAGCTGAGACTCAGCTGCTTGTTTTACAGCTGTGTCCTTTCTGAAGTCATGAGAAACAGCATTTTGGTTTCCTTCCAGAGGAAATACACAATAATATCCCTAACTTGCACTGAGGCCTTCCAGTCCGCCGAACTAACCCAGCTAGCATTCAAAATTAAACCCAAGATCCCCTATTCCTTATGGATTGAGCCAATGCATAAGAATCAAGTCTTTTGATCAGAAACACTTCTAGCTTGCTTTCTCTGAGCACTCGCTTCCCAAGCAATTTCTCTCCCATCCTAAATTCTGTGTTTGCAGATGATCCTTCCTTTCCTGCCACACTCCAGACCTAATGCACAAGAAATTTATTCAAGATGCAGGGGCTGCCCGTGCCTTTCTGTCGTTCAGAACTACCTGCACTTTCAAGGACTGCAGCACCCATGTTCCTGTAGATTTTCCCTGGGTGGCTGGAGAAGATGTGCTCTCTATGCTAACAGAAGTCTGATTCCCTTGCAGGAGGATCTTTCCATCAGCGTTTGATTTGGAAACACTGTGTGGGACATACAATCCTCCCTGGGAGAGTTTAATGCCTTCTTCCCGTCAAAAGCATGAGGCTGCGTCCTGGGGTCAGGATGTCAGTGACATGTGGCTGACATTGAACACTGAAGCCTGTGTGTCAGTCAGGTCTTGGAAGAGCTGTGCTCTGTCTGCTGCACAGACACGTTCACGGTCTCCAAAGGGAGGTCCTTGAGGACAGAACCATGAATTCAGTGTTTTCCAGGTGGCTGTGTTCTCTCCGTGCCAGATGAATCCCAGCGCTGTGAAATGTGTCCCTGTTCTTCCTAAAGAGATGCATCTGCTGATGTCAACTTCCAGGTAAGGACACATAGGAACCTGCTCTCCCTCAGCATCTGTGGCCTTTGGCCTCTGCTGGCAGTCAGGCATCCCAAGAAAACTAGAAGTGACCTAAAACCCTTTTTTTTGCTAACCCTTGGCCAGTGTTGCAGATAGAGAAGTAATGGCAGTTTTCCAGCAGGTGAGACCCTCCAGGCCAGCTAAGCAGACAAGAAAAATAAACACAGGAAGTATCATCCATGCAATAAGATAACAGAAAAAGGAGAGGCTGGGAGAGCTTTGTGATGCTTGTGTGTCGAGGGGAAACCCAGAGCTTGGAGCTCTCTCCAACAGGAGCAAGCGGATGTTGAATCTCAGCACAAAGGAAGGGGTTACTGCCTGGACAGAGGGGAGAGGAAAGGAGAGAAAAGGAGTTTTCTGCTTTGTCCAGACAGAGCAGGGGTTGCTCTCTAGGGTATGGGGTCTGTGGAATGAAGGTCTCAGGTCTAGATGTGGGATGAGTTAGTGCTTTGCTCCAGGGCAGAGACTCTGATCAGCTCTGCTCTGTTTTTCTGTCTCAAAAGCAGTTCTCAGTCTCGGTGTTGATGGAAATTCTGCTCTGTCTCACCTATGAAACTCATTCCCTGAACTCTTCCCTTTGTGTCCCATCCCCTCAGATCCAATGGGCTCATCAGAGCCTTCACGCTGCTCAGTTTAGCCCTGGTGGAATGGCAGAGCAGTATTGTGGTGAGGCATCTGCTGGCTCCATCCCTGTGCTCAGTGAGATGGAGAAACCACCTGTGGTGCCCAAAATAGCCTGTGCCTGGGCACTCCAATCCAAATGGTGTTGATAGTGCTGGGGGATTCCCATGCCTCATAAAGAGGCTTTTGTTGGGAGGATCTAAACTGAGCTCCAGGCCTTGCCAGCTGTGGAGAGAAGCAGATGGATCTGCAGTATAAAAATAGATGGAAGCAGACTTGTTCTGCCTCTTTTCTTCACCAGCTCAAAGTACAGCCCCAGAGGTGCCTGGTCAGCAGAACCAGAGCAGGGAACTGGGTGTTTTGCAGCTGCCAGTCTGCCTGGAGCCCATTACTATTGTCAGAGACAGAAATTTATCTCTTCTCAGTCCCACTGCCTTACAGCTGCCATGTGGACAATCTTGTTTGCTAGCAGCTGTTGGCAGCATGTTACATCCCATTTCCCTGGGGCAACAAAAGCAGGAGAATGGGACATTTCTGTGAGACACCGTGTCCCTGAAAGAGATATTAGTCTGTGGCTATGTCCTCTGAGATCTCTGTTCAGCACTTTAGGAAATGTGCTGAAGACTTGCACCAGTGTGTCAGGGGCTGTTCCAATAGCTGACTGGTAGATTTTGCAGCATCTGAGACCTTTGTGTATTGCACATGGAAATCTCACTTTTCCCCAACCACAGCTACAGGGGGAACATTTTGGACTGGTATTGTCTTTGTTGTTGCTCCAAGTGACTTGGCTGCTTGTTTCAATGCCATAAGTTCATATCAAAACTCTGAGGTTAAAGCACCTTCCAAAGGCATCTGACACTCATCAGCCTTGGTCTCTTATGTAGATTGAAAGGGGATGTCCCCTGTGGGTACCTCCAGGCCCACTTGTTCATCCCAGTACTTTCCATCTAAGATTAGAATTTTTTCAACTCTAAAATATGATGGTTCTCGTGCACGAAAGCAATTGAGAGGCTGCACCAATATTCAGTCCAGGCAGGACATGTCTCTGTCAGTCCATCAGTCCTGTGTTTGCATAAAATCCCCTTCTCAGCTGGCATCTCTACTGCATCCCTCCCCGCTAACTGAATAAGGGGCATGTAGATGTTTCCTGAAGGGGCTTTCTAAAGGCACTAATTTGATACACACAGGGCATCTTCCTGTAATGAATATTCCTGAGGTAAGGTAATTGAAGCTGACTCTGCATGGCTGGCAGAGATCATGGGATGAATAGGAAAAAATTTATTGTTCCAATAAATTCAAATGTGTTGTCTCTCTTTATGCTCCTCAACTTCTACATGTGCTGTTTGTCTTGAAGGTTGTTGCACTCTTCCTCTCCTCCTCATTTTTGTTTTTCCATTTCATCTTGTGAATCTCTTTTGCACTTTTTTCATTTTTAGCTTTTTGCTTCTTTGCTGATTTCTTCTCCTCTGCCTCATGCTCTCCTGCTTCCTGAAAAGCTGTGTGCTGTGGTGTGTCAGGCAGAGGCCCTGAGGCTGGCCATACCTCTCCATGTGGCATCCAAGGATATACTAGCTGATTCCCTGATATTTCTTTGTGCCAAATAGCAGCAAGAAGGGAAGAGGGAGCAAAGAATAGCATCACTGGGAGAAACCAGGTCAGAGGCTGAGGTGGGTGTACAAACAGGGCCCTTTTGATAAGAAATGTCCAAAAGGCTGCAGAGAGTTTCTCATCAGGAATATTCTCCTTGATCACAGACACCTGTGCTCTCATTTGGTGCTGGGAGTCAGGAAATAGTGGCAGCATTGAGCCTTTCCACTTATTTACAGCATTTCCTTTTGCTTGCTGGAGAGCAGAAAGGGTCTAAAGGGCTTGTGTTTTATCTGAATAAGTCTGATTTGCTGAGTAGAGGCAATTGCTGTTCCTATAGCTTGGGAAGTACATGGTGGGGGAAAGGTGACTTCTGGAGCCCAGGGATTGGGATTTTTCCTCACACATCTAGAAACCCTGGACTGACAGAACTGCTGGCAAGAACCCACCGGTAACATGCCAGTAAACAGACTGGGAAGCATCTGCCCTGAATTTCAATGGTGTAAATTTGACATTTAACCCCTGACTGTTTCTTTTTTTAGCTGCTTAATGTTTGGTACTTACAGGAATGTTTTAGCCACTAAATTGATGGGATTCAGCTCACAAGATGTTTCATTAAACTCATGAAGCTCATGGGGGAGCTCAGTGTTGCCTCCATTTTTGACAGTCAGAGGCTGGGATGGAGCCTCCACAGGAAATTCCAGCAGCACTGCAGGAAAGGTGGGATCAAAACTGGGGGCTCCAGCAGTCCAGTCCAGACCACATTTCCATCTCCACATCTCCAGTGAAACCCTAGATACAAACCAGAATCAGGACTAAATGTGTGCTGTGATCGCTGTGTGCTTGGTGCAGCGCAGCAGGGGAAACATCCTCCAAAACACAGCCCTTCTTAAGCACCTGATTTGGGCAGTAACTTGGTCTAATAATTCAACAGCATTCGGACCACAAGTGCAGCGTGTGTATATTGGTACCCCCATTTTTCCAGGTGGCCACCGGGGGTCATTTTTACTTTTGGTTTGCATTGTTGAACTCGGACAGGATGCTCGAGCTGAGGACCGGAGCAGTGAGTGCTCCCTCTGCTGTCTGTGGTCTTTCAGGTTCCTGGCTAATCTGCTCCCTGCTCAGATTAAATGATTTGCCGGGCTGGAGATGACACTGGAAGCTGTTTGGTCTGCAGATGGCTCTGTAAAGGACCCATCAAATACATTTATTGCTGTTTATATGCAAGGCCCAGTGTGACTCACAGCCTGTGTGTGACTGTGAATTCAGGTTTGGACCGAGTATAATATCCCAATGAGAAGGGATGGACGTGTCAGTTTTGTATTCAGCTGAGGATGGACTGGAGTGGGGGACACTCATGCAAGTGGTCTTTCCTGAGGAGGTGACACCTGTGATGTGTCATCCTGCGTAAGACAAGAGGAAATAAAATCCTGTTCAATTTTGTAGGTACACAGTTTGTGGTAATTAGGAATGGGGTTGTGGCCGAGCCTCATCTCTAATGGGTACAGCTGTGAAAGGCAGGTGACCAGTATTGACAGCAATGAGCCCAGGTGCACTGACCAATCACCAAAGGGAACAGAGGGCACACAGGTGCAACGCATGAATAATGAGGGGCATAAAAGGCTGGGCTAAAGAACTAAATGGGCAGATGCTTGCAGCCTTCTGAAGTTATATGGTATTACTCTGTATGGGTTGAAGCCTTCTGAAATTGTATGATGATACATCAAGTGTATTGTGGCTGTCTCAACTGTGATGCAATTTGGGGTAGAAATCTCAGGTCTGTAAAACAGCTTCTTCTGTGGACTTCTCTGATGGTTTATTTCAGGCAGGTTTCTTTACTCTTAAAGGAGAAAATTATGGAGACTCAGACTAGGACAAGTGACTTGACTCAGCATCAAGGCTAAGGCCCTTAGGGAGGTGCCAAGAAGTCAAGGGGGAATGGGGCAACCACAAAGGATTTTTAAAAGCAATTAAGCAATTTAAGAGTGAAAGTGCCTCTAGATTACTCTGAATGTTGTGATTATTAACCCTGGTATGTGTTTGGGCAAAGATAGAAAACATTCTGGCTGTTTGAACTGGGCAGTGCCTTGCAGAGAGCAGCAGCAAGTTGTGGGGGCAGTCCTTCCCTTTGCCTTGGACTTGTGTGGCTTCTCACTTTGTATTTATGAGGCCTCTTTTTGCTTTTGGAGGGTCTTCCCCTTTGTTTAGTTGCTTTGTGGGTCATGTTTTTTTTTTTTTCTTAGTCCCCTCAGCACCCTTTATTTGCAGACCACATTCTGGAATTGTGCTCAGGAAGACATTCCTGTGTTTCTCGACTGTAACATAATCGATCCTTTGTTATGGTATTTCATTTAGTTCAGGTGCTCCTGAAGGATGAGCAACTGTGGTCAGAAGCAAAAAGGTTTTCTGGCTGTGATTGTTCACTGGCCTGGCAACTAATAAAAGTGCTATTTTTCTTCACCTTGGTTAAACTGCAAACATGTCCCTGCATGCACAAGATGTGGAGGCTCAATAAACCCAAAGGGCTCATTGTTAAGCAAGGTAAATCATCCTGAGAGGCTGGGCATTACATGGTTTTCTACATTTAAAAAAGGAAATTACCTTAAGTATCTTGTTGTTGTTAAGTTTGGCCCTTGCTTTGTTAGAGCTGTGCACATTAAACAAGCTAAAATAAAATATAGCATTAAAAATGAGATATAAAAATAAGACAAAGGAATAAGAGAAACAAGCAGCAATCTGATCATATATCCGAGTTCATCCAGACCATATGGAAGCTGTGAATTGTAAGCAGGCAGCTAAAAGACAAAATGGTAGTAATTTTAGAAGTTTTGTTCGAGTTTATGAAAGTAAGTGAGAACATACTTATAGGCCAAGTATGTGGATGAGGGAAGCTGAATCACTGGCAAATCAGAGGCAGGAAGAAAGGTGGATGTGGAGGTCAGGACTGGGAAGGGTTACTGCCTGGGATATGAATATTTTATCTAATGCATAAGGAGATGGAAAGGTGAAGAAAGGCCACAGGCATATTAGTTATTTGTAAATTACACTATGCCTTCCCTCTCTCTGCCCAATTGCAACCATTGTGTGGAGGAGGCAGCAATATGTGTGCATGCTGCATCCATCCATCCTTCTTCATAATAGCTGGGTTAAATTGCACAATCTTTAGGAATATCATTTGCAGGCAGCTCTTATTGGTGCTCCCAGCCTCTGTCCAGTAATCTGTGGCTCCAGGGGCTGGGCACATTTTGAAACAGTGGTGAGGCAGAAAGTATTTGTATGCTGCTGCTCCTCTCACCTTTATATTCTATTATTCTGCTAAATCATTGCAAGTAAGCATTCCTCTAGGACTGGTGATTCAACATGACTAGAGCATGATTCTTTGTACCTGTAGGAAGTGAGGAATCTTTCCACTCAGGTTTTGCTTATGTCCTTGGGGAAAGCTTTCACTGAAAACTACAGCTTTGTATATACAGAGCTTCCCAGTGGTTTGGTTTCTGAAGAGATCTTGCTTGCAGTGGAAAATTACACAATGCTAGAAGGAAGCTTTGAAGACCTGCAATAGTTTACATGAAATTAGGCATGTAAGGTGACCAGAGAAGCACAGACCAGCAGATGTGATACTTGGTGTGTCATTTTTTTTTTGTACACTGAATGCAAGATTGAAGTGAATCTCTGAAGTGTTGCAATTCCTCAGGATCACAGCCTAACTGGATGTTGTTTTGCAATGCTGAGCAGCCCTTCAGTGTAATTGCTTCTTCCCTCCCAAAGCCTGAACATCTGGATTTATAGTGACAAAAGCAATCCAGCAAGAAAGGGCATGAGAAATGCCCTGTGGATTAGAAGAGATACTAGATATGGTCTGAGTTACAGCACTTGTAAGACACTCTCTGGCATTCTCCAATTGTCCCATCCCTCGGTAACAGTTCCACTGCTGCTCTCCTCTGTTGGGAACTGCTGCTCACAGGGACGGCTCCTCAGCCAAAACATCTCTCAGAGCTTCTCTGCCATCATCAAAATGGTGACCCATCAGCCACTTTCAATAGGAACTACTGATAACAGCCTCTACCGCTTTGGCCTAATATCAATTTATTAATTACCTTTCTGCATTTTAGGTGCATGTTGGTTAATTTTCACCTGCCCACCTCGCTGGGGAGAACATACAACACATGTGTTACAAGATCATAAAAACTCTATAGCTGAAGGGGATGCAACAGTAATTGAGGTGACCACTGTTACCTCCTGGGACAATTATGAATTTTGGTGTCTCTTGAGGAGCTGTATGGACCCTACCCACACATCTTTACCTCTGCCTGAAGTGCCTGCTAATGCTCTGTGCAGTCAGGATGAGGAGCGTGGATGTGCAGGTAGGCAGATATATGTTCTTCAGTGCTCTGCGTAACACAGGAGGAGGCTGTGCTAGAGGGGCTTCCCAGGGCACAGCCTGGCTTGATGGAGGCTTTTAAAAAATATCTAATTTTATTCAGTTCCTGGAACTGAGCTGATGCTGGTGACTGTCATTATACCAGGCCCAGGAGGAACTGAACTGTGTCAACATATTTGTGAGTGACATGCTTGTGACTGCTTCCCATTGTGGAACAGAGGTAGCAAAAATCTCCAGGCATGCAAATAAAGGCGGGGGAGGGGGGGGGGATGAATTTTTTCCAAAAACATTTATTTTTGGAATGTAAAAAGAAAGGTCCTTTGTTCAGGGTATTTCTCACCCAGACTTGCATCTTGGAGAAAAGCAAGAGCTAGTGCTCATGTTGTGCTAAGTGATTAAAAATTCCCACAGGAGAACCAGCGTATCTTCGACGTAGGCTCATTCCTTTGTGTGCTGGCTGCCTCCATCCCCATCAGTGAGGCTTTCTCTGCCTCTCCTTCTTCTCCCATTGCCTTCTGCCCCTACCAACTTGAAACAGCATCTTTTGAATAATCTTTGTTGACAGAAGCTGTCTTAGTTGTAGATGCTGCAGGGGTTGGGAAGGATCCTCAAGCAAAGTTCAGTCCTTGGGGTCATGGAAATCAGCCAGGAATTTCTGCTCTCCCATTCCCAGGGGTATGAGGAGCCCGCAGAGGAAAACCAAAGGTGACCATTTCCTCAGTTTAAATGTCATTGACCTGAATTGCAGATGTTTTCCAAGACTTTTTAAGATCAAGAGAGTAGTTTTGGAAATATAACTGGTATCTTGATGTAGGATCATTTCAAATTATAGAGTCCTATAAAACAATATAGGAAGCTTTTATTTGAAAAGAAGAAAGCATCATCACTGTCTTTTTCAAGTCTTCAGAGCTTTTTTTTTTTATCACACTGGATACAAGTGTGCAGCTTGTTCAGTGAGGGAGCTGGATATTAAATGGCCAGATATTGAAAGTATGAACACAGCAAATCAAGATAGTCTAAAATGTTAGCTATGTGCTATAGGATCACTGAGGATAGTGTGTTACTCAGAAGGAGAAAGGAGATGACAGCGGGACTAAAGCTGCCTCTTTTCTGTAAGGGTGATATCTTAACAGCTCTCATGGGAGGAAGGACATGTTCAACCTAATAGGATAATGGAATAATATGTTGAACATATCAGCTTTGACACAGACCATCTGGTGGCTGTAGACACAAATAACCTAAGGAAAACAAATTTGAAATGTTTCAGGAAATGGCTATATGCATGCAGCACAGTGGGGGGGCAGGAGGGTGCCTGTGTGTAGAAGGAAAGAGATAAAAGCCCCTCTCTTTGGCTGTGGGAAGAGTGTCTCACTCGTTCCTGGAAAGGACTACATTCCATCCTTAATGACATTTGGGCTATAAATTTAGTACTGACATCTCCTCTGGACCCACAGAACTCTGCACTGTGAGGTTGGACCAAAGGTCTCATATGGAGTCTAGCTGGTAAACAGAAAAATCCCCAAAGCCAAACAAAGAATCTTCCTACAGTTACTGTTGGAAATTTGCTCAGAAATTGTTGGTATGGTAACTATTGCTCAGCAGGGAAATTATCTTCACCAGTAGGTCATCCACAATCTCTTCCCTTCCTTCTTTCTACTGCCTTTGTGTTTCTAACACATCCTGTCTTCTTATCTCTGTCCAACTGGTTTCAATTCCAGCGGCTTGTGCGTCGCTCAAGTCAATGTGTTGTGTCTTGAGGCAGCGCGTGAGTCTGTTCTGTGTGCACAGCCTGGCACATTTCAGCTCTTGTGTGACCACCATAACGGGATGACCCAGAGGCATCGCTCCCATCACTCTGGGTTCCCTCTGCTGTGGCTGGGAACATGTCACCAATAGCAGTATCAGTGACACAAACTGCTAACAAGCCTTTAAAAGATGCTGAAATACCCAAAATCTTGCAGAGGCAAATCAATCCTTGCAGATCCCCTCTTGCCTTGGTGCACAAGTGCTGTCTCATTTGGAAGTTTTCGGTTTGTGCCATTACAAGTCCGCAGACATTTGTATGGGCTCAGGAAGGACAGTAGAATGTGTTACAGTCTTCATAAACACACCTTCCTCCTTCCTCATATGCCAGCAGCACGTCAGCAGCAAGTATAACTTTCCTGTGCAGGAATGGCTTTGATAAAAGGTACACTAATAAGATATACTCCATTGACGAGTTATTTCTGGCACAGACAGAGCTGGAAGGAAGTCAGCATTACACACAGACACTCTTTGGCCTGGGAAGGTCTGAGAAACCTTTAAACACTTGGCTCAGAAATGGCTCTTTTCCTTTTATCTAGGAGATTTTTCCTTTCCTGTTAAGTTAATTAAACTTCTGTTTTGTCTTCCTCATGCCCTTTTGCCAGCATCTAGGCTGTTCATGAAGACACCAGTTCAATAACCATCATTTAGAGTGTCAAGCTTATGTTACTACTGTTTGTTTGCCAAGTGCAGCTGCAGCTGTCTGCCCAATTTCACATGTTTCTGTGAGCCAGAGATACTGGCCTTTACTACACAAATGCGCCGTTGAGGCCTCACAGCATCCCTTCCATGAGTTGTCCTTAAAAGACGGCAAATTTTGTTGTCTTCCCACTTCTCTGAAAAAAGGGTTTGTTTACACCGAACAACTGATTTGGGTTGCAGTGAAATCTGCAGTCCAAGTGAAATATTACTTCTGGTTAGTGCCCTGTATTGTCAGTAATATCACAGATATTCTCACAGTGGAATAAAAGTAGGTTACTCAGAAATAAATTCTACAGCAGATCAGGTTATTCTCAAGCAGAAGTTTCCAAGCTGGGTGTCAGTGTCAGTCCCTGTGTGTAAAACCTCTGAAATCCTGAGAGCCTGTGTCCGGGTGTTAGGGGTATGGATCAACTCATTGGGCAAATTCAGTTGAAGGGTTGAAGCCCCTTTGCCACTTCTTAGCACAAAATTGTGCTCCTGCATCAAGGTGCAGCAGATGGATCCCACAGATGCTCACGTTTTTCTTCCCTTTCCTGCTACTGAAATCGTTCTGCAGGTCTAGTTCCTTCTGGTCAGTGGGAGCTGTGAGTTCAATGGCTTTGGTGAGAGACTAATGAGGAAGTATTTTAATATGGAGAATGTCCTGTCTTTGGGCCAGCCTGTGCAACCTGCACTGGAGGTCCTTTCATACAGGGCCTGTATGAGAGATCTAACATGTCTTCCCTAATAATTCTAGTGGTGGGAAGGGTCTCATCCTTTGTGAGAGAGAGCTTTACGGTAATTTCCTCAATCTCAGCATGAATGCCTTCCCAGAAAAGCAAGGTGTTGACTGGTAGTGGATGTTGCTGTTCCTTTTGTGCTGTCAAGTGTGAAACTAAAGATTAATGTAACACTCTATTGACTGCTGTGTGCAGGTTTTGACCTGCCCGAAAAATATTCAGCGCCTATCCTAAAAATTACCCATTTGGTGTCCAGTTCAGTGGGCAAGCTCTAGAAACAAACCTCTTGTTGAGTTGCTTTGAATACCATCAAACCCCAAGCCATACAACTGGGAGCCAGGGCAGTGTATTGAATCATTTAATACCACTTTGCCATTGGCCAAGCTATTAACCAAAGCTCTCACCTAGAAAATAATGGGTCTTGGGGCCATCTAATAAGCTCGCCTGGAACAATTTGCAGTTTTTTGCATGAAATAATTTTTCAATTACTTTTTTGCCCTTAAAGGCAATGTAAGGCTCCTGTATTCTGCATTTGGTTTTAACTTGGATGGCTCTGAGGTAACTGTTTGGGATTACATTACAATCAGGTCCTTTATGCAGGTTTAAATGACTGAAAATTGTCCTTTTCAGAATTTCAAACAAACTCCTATTCCTTTCAATATGATAAAAGCTTTTCCAAAGTTCATGCAATTCACATAGAGCTTCCACTCAGAGGGGAACTTCTTGAGGATTTTGAAGTTAGCCGTGTGATAAATTCAAGCCCATCTTTCTCAAAATCAGATCACTCAATTCCAAATTAGATGTTTTCTAATTCCATTATCTAACAATATTCTTGACAGGAATTGGGCAGTATAGAAATGTCACGTTCCAGACTCTTCCTCATCTCTCCAGCTCTTACGCTTTGAAATATCTAGTTTCTGCAAGGATTGAAACAAAAGATCGTCCTCCTCCTGTGAGGGGAGGGACATCTTCCTCTTCCCAGATTATACCTAAAATTCATTCATTTTGGTATAGACTACTACCCACTTTGATGAAGAATTAGAACACTATTTATAGTAGGTGCTTAAAACCGGGCTTCCTGAACCCGTGGAAAACAAATGCGCCAGATTTTATTCTTTTGTTCTTTTAATAAACTGTCCGTGAGATTCTTCCCCTCCCCTCCTTTCCTGCTGGTTTACTTGCATTCTTATATGTTCAGTGTTTTGCTCTTCTGTCTTTGTTCCAGTTTATCAGCAATTTACACACAGTTGTTTCCCAGACTCCATGATTTCGACAGCAAAAATAACACTGACCTTTTGAGCCTGTGAGCAATCGTGTTGGTGGTAATTTAGCAGAAAGTTACAGTAATGAACAAGAACTCTGCTCTTAAATGTTAGATCACTAAATGTGTTTTATGAGTCTTTATTACTTCTTTAATGCACTTCCTGTGCACCAGTGAGACAGCCATATTCCGGGGGAAGATGAAGTTTTTAATTGGCAAAGGAGCCAATTTGCGAATCTCTTCTGGTTTGAAGATACATTTTCAGGTGTGATTCAGTCAAAGCAATCAAGGAAAATGTTTCTAGCTAGAAAGACAACAGCACTAACAACACAAGGGATCTTCCAAAGATATATTAACTCTGAAAACTTTGAGCTGGGCTTTTCCTGTGGGAGGGAGAGGAGAGTGGCTAAAAACTTCGATTTCACTGCCCAGATTTGGGGCTGCCTGGGGACTGCTTTGGTCCCAGGCATGCCTGAGAGCAGACAAAATGTATTGTCAACAATAAACTTCCTCAGTTTTCAGCCACTTCCCCTCACCCAGCCTTCAGAACAGCAGGAAGCTAAAAGCAGAGGACACAAAGCCAACTAGATGAGGTTTGTAATTTGGCTCTGCTGCTCTATAGGTGATTGTACCTATGGCTGTTGCAGAGTCCACAGTTAAGACAGGTAATCTAAATGCAGGCTGGAATTTTCCATCCATATCAAAATCCTCGACTTCACTTTGGCTTAAGTTTACATACAGACCCATTTCTAAAACTGATAACGGTGCTTGTAAGGATTTAAGTAGAATTAGGAAGAGAGCTTTGTCTGTAAAAAATCCAAACCCCAAAAGCCCCACCAGAATTAAGTGTTATTAGCAAGAGGTCATGGTACAAAGGAGTGACTTTGAAACAGAGAATTTTGGTTTTCCTGCATCACAGCAGCCTTAAACCAAAGCAGGAGAGACAGGAAAGCTACCAACTCCCTTCTTTTAGGTGTGTATTAAGGAGCCCGAAGAGCTAGTGTTTTATCTTCCCTCTATATTTTAGACCTTCTCCTCTCCTACACTTCTATTATGCTAATTCCCCTTCACTGCCTGTCTCTCACACTTGAAATGTTTTGAATCAGGTATGTTTCGAGATAATTGTGTTATATTTCCACATGAAGCAAGGGAATTTGTATTTGAGGTGAAGCAATGTAAAGACCTGATTGCAGTAGAATTCAGTACTTTATTTTGTGGCCACTGGAAGAGGACATTGTAGAAGATAATTTTAAAGAGCATTGCAGCATTTAAAAAGCAAGCTTAGACAGAGCACCAACATCATGTGCCCTTGCAGGACACATCTGTGTCCACCCAAATCCCTTGATAGGTGTTAATGATCAGCAGCATAACACAGGGGATATCTGAGGCAGGTACTGGATTAGGGACATGAGTTATTAATTTATTTAGCTGCTCTGGGGAACTCTGTGTGAGCAATTTCAAGGACTGACACGCAAAGAAAGTGTCAGAAACACTGTTCACATGATGATAGTAGCAGGGTTTGTAAGAAGCTGGGTGTTTCAGAGGGAGTATGTATACCTGCTACTGCCTTAGGAAGGACAGACAGAAATGCTGCCTCTAATCCTCCCTATGAGCACTGGTTTGTGATGCTATTCAGCCTTTCCTCCTATCTTGGGCTACAGCAGAAAGACTTTGTTTAAATCTTTTCTTGGGTCTTTCCCAATTTTAGCCTGAACTCCAGATATTTGGCTCTTAAATTCATACTCCAGGGTGCTTCTGACTAATGCCAGGGTGCTATTGTGGGGTTTTACAGGAACTCTTGGGAACAGTCTTGCAGCACAGAGTTGTGGACCAGCACTACCAAAGCCCAGTTTTAGCTCTGCGACGGTGTCTGTGCAACGCAGGGTTTCAGCACAGAAACACACGAGAACTGTTTCTGTACAGATTGCACTGTGTGGTCTTGACTTCTACACCCGACTTTATGGACCACCCTGACTGAGGGCAGTGGAGATGAAAAGCATGTGCACTTAGAACTGTTTTGCAGGAATTTTCCCTCGTTTTGAAGTGCTTTTGTTCCATAAAATACTTATTTTCCTCTAAATCAGTTATTACAGTTTGGGTTCATACCAAAAGCTTCAGCTGTTTCCCAAAACAATTACTTGGTCCAGGTAATGCAGAGCTGGGAAGAAGTTTAAATACAGAGGTTTGAAGAAGTCAGAATCAGAACTGGGATCTGGATTCAAGCATCCTACTTAAGAGATAATTGCAATTACTGAGGTAGAACATTCAGACTTAAATCCAAGCCCTCTAATATGCTTTGTCTGGGATATGGAAGGCATCTTGCTTTATTAGGTTACTTTCCTGCTCAACATTAACGTTTCGTGCTTTGAAGGTTTATTGTGTTGGCTGGAGTTATACCTTTATATACACACAGTCCCTATGGAATAGCCTGGTCTCCTTTTATCATTATTAGTAATTCCAGGCTTGTCATTTCCTATTCATGTAGTCTGGACCTCACTGCGTTTTTGCAGGATGGTTGATACGGTGCACAGGAAATGTTCTGTTTTTTCAGGTCTCCACTGTTCCTAAGTATTCTTTTCAGGGGCTTCAGTTTTATTGCCATGAGGTCCATTTCCTACATGTAGTACAATTTACTAAATTACAAATAAACAAGGCACCAATAGAGAAGTCAGTGAAAGTTCACACTAAGAATAGAACTTGAAGAGAAAAGTTCAGTTATGTGACCTTCTTCAGGAGCTGGATACAAAATAGACCTGCTGTTTTTCCCTTTAATTTGCAGTCCAGGCAGAAAAGAACTTGAACAGTTCCCAGAGAAACCCAGGCCCTTCTGTTTGTTTCTATGAATCCTCCAGAAATGCTTTATCTGTTGACATCCTGGCTATGCTGATACGGAAATGAACTTACTTGGCCTCCTCATTTCCCCCCTATATTGTCAGCTGATTGTTTCATTGATCTCCCTCCCTGCAATGTTTAAAGATCTGCCAGCCGTGAACAGAACAAAATGTTACAGATAGGTACCTTTAAAATTGCCCATTAAAGAAAGTTAGGATCATTAGATGAAAAATCTAATGTATGTATCAGTCACTGATTATTATTATCACCCTTCAGAAACATATTTGGGAAAGAAAAGTAATTTCACTGAAACTTTTTTGGTTAAAAAGGGTGAGTTAGAGAGAAAGAATCACGTGTCTCCAAATGCCTTGATGAAACCAGACTACCCCTGGACACTTTCTGCCTAAAGTTAAATATTAGACACTCTCTCCCTGACATTCTTTTTTTTATTTAGTCTAAAAGGCTTAATATTTAACTCAAAATACCTAACAACTGTAAATGCTAAGTGCTGAAAGTTGTTACATCCTCCAGCAGATACATAAAGCAGTATTAAACTCAGCGGGATATATTTAGAGAAGTGTAGCCATCCCTGGACTTCGTGTTCCACTCGAATGAGAAACCCGGTTGCTATGTTGTGAACTTGTGTGTGTTTTGAAGCAGAAGGCATGGCCAGTGGTTCAGTGGGAATAACTGCTTTAAATAGGGTGTCTGCCTTGGACCTGCAGAAGGAAATGTCCTTTATTTGATGCACTTTTATTTTGACCCAGATCAAGGTCTTAATTGGTTCAATCCTTTATCTGACATTAAGTCTGGTTTTGGGATGGATTTCCAATTATAATGGGCCTCAAAATCCATGTTAAACTCAAAGTTAATTATTACTGGCTCCTGTTCAGAGTTTTATTGCAACTTCAATGGACACACACATATCCACGAGAACCACTGCCATTTTATGACTTATTTCCAAGCCTTTTTGCCAGACAGGTATCATTAAATAAAGCTCCTAAAGATGTTCTGCTTTTAGATGAGCTATGTCTGAAGCACAAGAGTTGGTCCAGAAGTGGCAAGTAGCCAGAACAGCCACATCCCCTTGAAATCCCATCGGCTGGACCGATGGAACCAGGGTTGGTGATCTTTTTCCTTTCCTTACCTCTCCTTTCCTTCCTTCTTTTTCTTTCCTTCCTCCTTTCCCTCTTTTCTCTTCATTCCCTTCTTCTTCTTCTTCTCCTTCTTCTCCCTCATCTCCCTCTTTTTCCCTATCTTTCCCCCTTTTTCTCCCTTTCTATTCTGTGCTCCTATAGTAGGTCAGGGACCAACATAACGGATTTCCACGCCAAGTGACTTTGTGTGGACTCTCCGACTTTTGTGATTCTTTTCCACCACGAGCATTTACGAGTCCTGAGCTCTCCCTGCCCCTTCGTGGCCGCACTCGCTCCCGGAGCGGCGAGAGTCCGGCCATGGCGCACCCCCGTCCCTGAGGGCACCCGACGGGACCGTCCCGCCAAAACCCGTGAGGGGAGCGGGGCGGGGCCGCCCGGGGCAAAGTCCAGGGGCCACAAGCGGCTGAGGGGCTGCGCGCGGTCGGCCTCCGCCATGGCGGAAGCGCTGGAGTCGCTGGAGTCGTGCCTGGAGCGGCACATCCCGCCCGGGGAACTCGCCGAGGTGAAGCGGATCCTCTATGGGGGCGAGGCCAGGTGCGCCACCAGGACGGGCTCGCCCCCCGCTCTGCGGGTTTCCGTCCCTCCTCTCCCCGGGCTCCGCGGGGATGCCCAGCCCGGGAGTGAGGGGAAGGAGGCAGTGTGAGGGCGGGTGTGCAAGACACGGGGCTGGGCTGAGGGGGAAAAGGAAAAGTAGGGCTTGTGGTGCTGCAGTGAGGTGACTGGGGTATTTTGGAGGTGATCCAGGTGTGGGGAGCAGGGCAGTGTGAGAAGATGACGGACAGGGATGGAAGATCTGACGGGAATAGTGATATCGGGGTGATGGAGCCTGAAAAGTAGGGATTAAACTTGAGGAAAAGACATGAGAGGGAACGTGTTTGTAATCCAGGTATGGAAGGTGGAGGTTTGCATGCATGTGCTCCTCGATTTCTGTAGCAAGGTGTTAGTGTCTGGGAATGACAGGAGGATGGTGGGCGATGGGTGACGGAGGTGAACGGTGAGATCAGCACAAGGGCTGGCCACTGCCCATGCCTTGGCTGAGGGATGACACGGGCCATGGGAGCTTGGGTGTCTCTGCAGGGTTAGGCAGAATTGTCATCCCCTCGGTCCATTGCATTCAGAGCAGAAAAAGAGAAACATCTCATCTTGAAATGTCTTTGTTTCCTGTTCAATCCAGAAAACTTGATTTGCCAACTGCTGCACTGGCAGCAGCTCAAGAAAGAGATTTTGAACTACAGGGTTATGGATTTGAAGCTGCTTTGGAGCAATTGAGAAGGCCACGTATTGTTCGAGTGGGACTGATACAGAATAAAATTCCTCTTCCCACAGACACAGCAGTGGCAGTCCAGGTACACAGACTGGGACTGGGGCTGTTTCTAACTCCTCTTCTGCTGGATTGAGACAACACAGTTCAGTTGTTGATTTTAGGAACTATATCATGAAATGTCTAATGATTGTCTGGCGGTACAGGACCCATCACTACTGCAGTAGAGCATTCTGTAAGAAATTTGAGTGACACATTTGGTTTCACTGTTTCTCAGAAACATCTCTTGTGTTTACCTAGCATGCCCAATCTGCTCTCAGTTTTTCCAAAGCTAAATATTTAGTAGCTCAGTTTATACATGAAAATCCTTTGCCTCTAGGATGAAACACAAAATCATTTACACAAAATCAAAAGGGATGGCAACCAGTGGAAACCACAGGTGCAGTTCTTGTTTTAATTGAGAAATGTTCCATTACAGGAAAATCCATTAGAGGAAACAGATTAATAAAGCTGTGTTCATTATTCTTTGTACAGCAGTGAGTGAAATCTTATTACAAGATAACATGGTTTGGTGGTGACTTGGCAGTGCTGGGTTAATGGTTGGACTTGGTTGATGATCTTAGAGGTCTATTCCAACATTAATTATTCTGAAACCATCATCTCTTAACGTCTTGGACACAGCAGCACTGAAGTGACAAATATGTGTAGAAATAGTCTCCTGAGAGTAGCTTTTAAAAAGGGAAAGAAAATCCTGCATTTATGAAATCTCCTGGAATAGTAGTTTTGTACAGTGACAGGACATTTCTGAAGTAGTTTGTTTTGGAAAGATTACCTATCACAGATGCAAGTCATTAATTCAGTGAACGGATCAAGTTTATGGATTCTTTATAACAGCTGTTGAATAAAGTACCAGCTATATTAATGATTTTACTTTATGAACAACTAGTTACCTATTTCTGTAAATCAATATACAATTTTTGATTTCATAGGTCACTGCAGTCTTGTCTTTATTCATTTTTTTTGAAACCTGAAAGTAGCAATGCAAAGTATTACCCCTATGCTTATCTTTATGTAGAATACTCTAGAAAACTAATTAATAAATACTTTGATGATTTTTCTTGGTAATAATTACTTAGCTCTTAGGACAGAGGGCTTAACATCATCCTGTAGGTTGTTTACAATGAGCAGCAAAATTATAGTTTTTGTTGATTCTGTTTAGATTTTCAGCTTTTTGCAAGTCAGGCAGCAGTGAATTTCCAGCTATATAAATGTTGCAACCATGGAATTAGAATCTCATTGGAATGCTTTCTCTATTTTCAGCATCTAAATGCTCTTAAAAATCTATATCTGACTCTGTTATCAGTGTTCAGGAATGATACCTTGAGTTACTCCCCCAAAAGCAATGGCACTAAGTATAGAACCAGATAACCTCTGTGTGAACAAAGGGTGTAAATCCAGGCAGTTGACACAGAGGTGGGTTAGAACATGTGGCTTTTTTAATGGTGTGACATTTCTCACAATCAGGTGGCTGCTCTGCACAGACGCATCGAGGAGATAGTGGGAGTGGCTGCCATGTGTGGGGTCAACATTGTGTGTTTCCAGGAGGCTTGGAGTGAGTATTTTCTGTGGTTCCCTCTAGGCTGTCAGATGTCAAGTGCCCTCTATTTTAACAGGTGTCCTGTAAGTGAACAGTAGACGTCTTCCAAGATAACAACAATTGACTGTAGTGATTTGCTTCCTAAAGGAAAAACCATACAGTCTGAGGTAGCAGAACTGTATGGAAGAGATATGAGGGGTCTGTTGTATTGAAGACTGCCATATGATATTTGGAGCTCCTTCCTGGCATCCTTTGTGATCCTTTCCTCATTTTTTTTCTCCTAAAAGTTTGGGGGCTTTTTCTAGACAGGTATTAATATTTAAAAATCTGTTTTTAATTAACATGGGGTGTTTGAGGCTAAATAGAAGCAAAACCCCTCACTTTCATGGGCAAGTGAAGGCCCATGAAATGTTTGTGAAAACAGGTTGTTCACAGTGTGCACTAGTGACTGGTGTCATTGTCTTTTTACCCCTGCTGAGACTTCACTAAATGCATCCATTTTCTTCTGGTTTGCCTTGTGTGAGCTCAAAACTCCTTGCCCTGGCTAAAAATATTTTTAAATAGCTTTTGCCTTTAACAGTTGAAGGAAAACAGTTGAATCGTTCTTAATTGCTTAATTTTTTTATCATGTATTTCTTGAGTGACATGAACATTTTTGTACATTTTGCCTTGCTTTGGTGTTTTCCAGCCATGCCCTTTGCTTTTTGTACAAGAGAGAAACTTCCTTGGACTGAATTTGCTGAGTCAGCAGAGGATGGGCCAACAACAAAATTCTGTCAAGAGGTAAAAAAACAACCAAGCAAGCAAAATAAAGACAACTGACATCATTTGAAGGAAAAGACAATATACCAGTGAACTGGCAGGCAGAATTTGCTGTATTTCTCACTCGTACCTGTGTTATTTAACATTTCTAATTAACATGTAATGCTGTTTTACCTTTACTTTTAATTAACTGTTTTCAGCTGGCTGTGGTGTCTGTCATTCTGGGGTACTGCAGGCTGGTGTCTGATAGAGGAATTGTGTTCATTTGTGCAGCTTGCAAAGAAGTACAATATGGTTGTGGTGTCTCCAATCCTGGAGCGAGATGAACTGCATGGTGGAATTCTGTGGAATACCGCAGTGGTCATTTCTAATTCTGGAGCACTCCTTGGCAAAAGTAGGAAAAATCACATTCCAAGGGTTGGAGATTTCAATGAGGTAAGATACAGTGTTGTGACAATCAAGTTAGTCTTACCTTGCAGCTCTTGTTTGTGCCAGCATGCGTTGTGTCAGAGTCACAGTGGCAGGAAATGCAATGTGTTTCTAAAAAATGTGGTTCACTTACTGTTGAATCAGTTCTTCTGAGATGAAATGATAGTTAATTTATCAAGAAGGAATAATTTTTGTGAGAGTGATGAGTCTTAAAGGAAAAATAACATTGAATCTTGTTAGGTACTCTTCCTTGGCCCAGTGAAACTTCAAAAGTATCAAGTATCCTTTAAAAGGATTGTTTAAGTTACAGCTGTGTTATGTTTGTTGTGCATGATTGGCTTGGGTAGTTTTGTCATGTGTGCACATTGAACTTACTTTAATTTGCAGGGCAATTGTTTCATGGTTCAAGCATGAACATTACTTACAGCCTTTCTCTGTTTCTCTGTGAGGTTGTCTTGGAAATGACAGTTCTTTTGCTTGTGCTTATTCGAGCAGAATCCCTTAATTCATTGTGCCTCTGACTGAATAGCTGGTTTATGGCATCTTCTGTTTACTAATGGCATTATTGCAGCTGAAGCCCCCAGCAGGTTTTGGGCCATCCTCCAGAATCAGAAACTGAACTGCCAGTAAAGGCAATGACTGGTAGATCTGAAACGTGTTTATTCATCCAAAGAATTATCAAAAGCAAAAAGATCAGGATTAAAAATTAACTGAAGTCTAAAAATACATTGTCTTACCTAACTAAATCTCTCCTTGTCAGCTAAAGTGAGTAATTAACAGAGGCATTTCTGCTAAGCACTGGAGGCTGCTGTATACCTGCAGTTGCTTTTGTTCCCTGTATGACTGCTCCAGTCATCAAACTGAGGCTTCAGAACCCGAAGTGCTTTTTTATTAACGTAAAAAGTTCTTTTGGGTCTCAAAACTTTGTTTTCAAAGACCTTTGGAAGTTTTGACCTTGCTCCCAGACCTGATCGGGCTGGTTTGAGTTTCTCCAGAGGAGGCTGTTAATAGAGTTCTACACAATGAATTCCTGGCACAGTTTGTCAGTCACCAGTCTTACCTTGTATTTTTAACAATTATTCTGGTTCTTAATATTATTTTATCAGGTCTGTCCTTTAGCTAGCAAAAGTAGTAACTAAGAAATCCATTGGTTACTTTCCACATTTTTTAATTTATTCTTTATGTAATCCAACAAAAAGTAAATTCCTGTTGATTGTGCTAAAATATGATGTCTTTCAGTTTTCCTGACAGTGTTTAGTGGAGAATCAACAGATTCCAAGAAACTCATTGTTTCCAGCTATGAAACTGTAATGAGAGACACCTAAAAAAAGAAAGTATTTTTACTTTCTCATGTGAAGTATAAATAGAGTTTCACTAGGAGTTTTGCATAGTTCCTAAAAGAAGCTAGTTCTTAGAACCCTAAATGCCAGAATTACTACAGAACTGTTTATAGCTTCCAGATATACTATAATGATCTGGCATTTCTTCTTGTATCTACTTGTTACAGAATCAAGTAGTGCTTACCCAAGACAGCAGTCTTCAGCTGGCTTTGTTAGCAAAGCATTAAGTCCACTCTTCTGAGCTGAACAATTCTGATAAAGCAACTTCAGAAACCACCCAGGCTACAGGAAAGGATTATATTCATCTGTGTTACTTTAATGTTGTTTTCTTTATCAACAAAGTTAAACCTCAAGGAAATATTGAATTTGAAATTATTTCATGTGGGTTGTCTCTGTAGGGCAGATGGGAAAGGAGCCTTGTTAAAATCGTGCCCATTGAATGAGTAAGAACTAAATGGAAAGGGCAGAGAGGTTGGTCTGTGGCCTATTCAGCCATGTGTGGGAGGCCTTATAAACAAAAATCAATCCTTCTTGAGACATCACAGTTTATTGCTGTGGGAGAGGATTGTGACCTCTGGTGTGAAATAAAGAAATAGGAACTCATGAATTCCCTGAAGCAACAGCATTCTTGTTTTTCTTCTGCTGTTGTAAGAAAAGAAACTGAGAATAGGAGAAAAAATGGAAATATATTCATTCAGCAGAATTGTTTTGAGAAAGACTTGTGTGAGCACCCACCATGTAGTCTGCTGTCTACAGACATGAAAGGAGATCAAATCAGTGCCCAAGGGACTGTGCAATTTCATGAGAACTGATAATAAATAAGAATCATGAGATGATTATTTTACTGGATATGTTGAACCTGTAGCCCTTGGTTTCAGAAGGTGACCCTCCTCTATCTGTAATGCCACTGACCCACACTTACAGGAGGCCCGGGTTTGTTCCCCAGCTGTACCTGCTAGCTTTAGGCCTCAGGTGTTTCTACTTCATTCAGGACCAATGGCAGTGGTGGTTATAAGGAACAGATAATTTCAATAAAGAGGGGTCTGCTTTACAGTACACCCTCCTTCTGTGATGAGAGACATGTCCTGTTGGGTCAGGATGGTGGATTGTGTCCCTTGCTCTTCTGTCTCAGATCAGCACCAAAGGATGCTGTCAGGAATCAGCCTGGCCACTGCAACTTCTGTGCTTCCTTGGGATACTCAGTATTGTATAAGGAATGTTGGGTGACATGTTTTGTCTCCTTATCTGTGGGTCTTTATCACTGTCTTTGTCTCTGAACCTGGTAATGGTACTTTCAGAAAGCAGCACATTTTGGAAGTGCACTGCCTGCTGCATAAAAAATAGTTCTTTTGCTTGAAAGGAGGTGTAAGAGTGTAATTTCAGTGAATACACACTCCTGCTGCTGCCTTGGCATTTCTGTATTCATCTTTTCTACTGCCTAAGTGATTTTGTAAATCTCATCATATTATCCTCAGCTTTCTATCCACAGATTAAAAAGCTTTTTTAGTTGGAGGTACTTCTTTGCACTTTTTTAAGAAGTCTGCCTTTGTGGGTTTTGTTATTTGGTTGGACCTTTTCCTTTATTTTTTCTTTTGTTTGTTTGTAGTCTACTTACTATATGGAAGGAAATACAGGACACCCAGTGTTTCAGACACAGTTTGGGACAATTGCTGTGAACATCTGCTATGGGCGCCACCACCCTCTGAACTGGCTCATGTATAGCATGAATGGAGCAGAGATCATCTTTAACCCTTCAGCCACTATAGGGACACTCAGGTAAAATACAAAATTATCTGTGCCATTGCTCCCTTTCTGGGTTGTTTTGTCTTCAAAAAGGAGCCTGCATTCTCCTCCACCAGAAATTTTGGACTCCCAGTCTCCTCCCAGTAACTGATTCTCTTTCAGAACTTTACTGTATATCAGCAGGTTTCCTGTCTTTGAGACAGCATTAACCAGCATCCAGCTGGTATTCTGAAAACTGAGAGTTTATTTAGATTTTTTATGTAATATTTTTGCTGTATAATAGGTAGTGGTCATGTTCAGACTTTTTTTACCAGCTTGCATTGTCCACCTAGGAATGTGGTATGAAATTGCAGTTTTCAGAACCAAGCTGAGATACCCTTTTCTGAGAAATTGTTTTTAAAACTGTTGGCAATTTTATGATTGTCAGGCCTCTTGAACCAGACTGGATCAGTGTAAACTGTCCCTTGAGATTAATCTTCTGCAGATTAACATTAATTGCACCCAGCTGACTTAAAAGTTAACTGTGGCTTCTTTGACAGAAAACGTGCAGTGTGAGACAGTGAGAGTCTAGATGTAGCACAGAAGTGTACAGGTAATGAGTCCCTGCTCCTCTCTGTGTGTTGCAGCGAGGCACTGTGGCCAATCGAAGCCAGAAACGCCGCCATAGCCAATCACTGCTTCACGTGTCCCATCAACAGAGTGGGAACGGTTCGTATCCTCCTTGCTTCATTCTTTCCATCATTCAGGGCTTGGAGCGTGAGTTTGTTCGAGGCAGGGACTGATAGCACTAGAATGCATGGGTTCCCCTGCTGGGTAACCACTGTATAGGGTTTATGATGGGATTTGAAGAAGGACAATGATGAAGAGGTTGAGATCTGCCTCTGTTGCTGGCAGCCTACTTTTTGGTTGCAGCTGCTTCCTGTTCTTGAATTGAATCTTTGTAATAGGCACCCGCCCTTCTGTTAACTCTCCCAGTTTCTCTGATGAAATCAGTATTCTTTTAGCCAAAATGAGTGAAAAATTAATATATCCTCAAGTCAATGGTACACAACTTGTGGCTGTTGTACAGCTACTATCTCTTTCTGGACTGTAAAATTATATAATGAAATTTAATAGTGCATGCAGTAGGTCATTCTTACTTTCAGATTAGTCCAATTACGCTACGTGTAAATTTTTAAAATTACATTCCCTGCAAAAATCCAGAATTTTCCTTGCTGCTGTGTAAATATGTTTGCCTTTTTTTGTGATCCAAAAAGATATGTTTGGTTAAATATCTCCTCTTTTGTCTCTATAAACTTGTGACATGGATACGAGGCATGTTCCCCAAAGTGAACAACAGGCAGTGATACAAAAAGACCTTGTGTTCTATGCTATCCATCACAGAAACTAGGCCTCTCTGATGACTCCCTTTAGACAGTGCTGATCGTGTGCCAGAAAAAAATATTTGTAGATTTATATAAACTCCCAAAATATTATAGACTAGCAAGGATTTCTTGAATGAAACGGAATTATACTGCCACCTATGGATTCCTCTTATTTCACAGGAGTACTACAAAAACGCCTTTACTTCTGGAGATGGTGGAAAAGGTATGTTCAGAAATCACATTCAGTACCAGTTCCCAGATTTGCTGGAAGTTAAAGAGAATTATCAATGAGGAGTATGAGATTTTCTTGTATGTACTTGTATGTTGAAACACAGTAATTTGTGCTGTGAAAACTGTGGCTGCTTGTGGCTCCATCCAGAGTGTGCCTGAGCCTTTTTTAGCCAGTTTTGGAGCTAAGTGTTTTTGGCAGCTGCATGAGAAAGGTCAGTGGGATCCATGGCTTAGTAGTACAACAAATGTGATTGATTTTTGGCGCAACTCAAGAGTTGTGCAATATGAAATAACATCTTTTCTGTGCCTCAGATCCCAGTGTTTTCACCTCTGACCTTTTATTGAAAATAGAATGGGTGTATCTCTGTCAGCTGTTTTGAAAATGTATGATTTGACCATTAGAATTCATTTAAATGCTGAGTAAAAAGCAATGAAAGCAAAGCCTTTTGTCCAGAGACTTAATAATGGGAAAGCATAATGCTACATTATTTGGAAGGCAGTGCAGGGAGATTTTCCTGATAATTTGATGGTGTACTGTGCATGTAAATTATAATTGGCCAAAACTGCAGTTATTTTAGGATCGTGCTGTGACTCTTCAAGATGATTATCTTGCCTAAAGGACAGTGAGTCCCCAAGAAACGGAGTCAGGTTTTGTGGGACACTGCATGTTAAGTTACATACCTATTTGCAGATGGCAATATGTGCTTTTTAAAAATCTCTCTAAGCACACCATGAGCTGGGCCATTTCTATGGCTCGAGTTACGTGGCTGCGCCAGACGGCAGCAGGACCCCGGGACTCTCTCGCACTCAGGATGGGCTCCTGGTGGCAGAGATGGACCTAAACCTCTGCCGGCAAGTCAGTGACAAATGGAATTTTAAGGTAAGCATGACTATAAAGGAAGTACAATGTTAGAACAAACAAGCTTTGATAATGATTCTATGATGTTACAATAATTAAAAGGCAGCCTTTTATATTTTTTTTTAGCAGTTCAGAGCTTAAATTGTTGAAGTAATTTAACGGGATGTTATGGAGGCCAAAAGCATAAATAGATTTGGAAAAGGAGTAGCTAAATTCAGGGAAACTAGGCCAGTAGCTTTCAAATGAAAACCCTAGCCTCGGGACCTTAATGTGGATTGCCAGCAGCTCTGAGGATTGCTGGGGAAGAGTTCTGCTTTCCTTGTGCAGTGAACATAGCCATTTGTTGCTGAGCTGAGCCATGCATTGGATCTATCTAACATGGTACTATTATATATTCTTAAAGGCCTTAATTGTCAGTTTTGGTGAAATTTAGTGAAAACCCAAACCCTCAAGCTTCTGAGAACTTTCTGGAGGCAAAATTCTTGCAACGTTAACTTCCTGAATTTGTGGATATGTTGAAACTACAAAAAAAGAACTGTGTACTGTATATATTAATCTCTGAAGCATCTTAACACACTTTTGAATTTATCTAAATCAGATTAAGATAGCTGCAAGCCTCTCCATATGGCTTTAACAAACCTTATTTATTACTATTTTTTTTTTTTGTATTCTGAGGTAAAGCTAATTTGGTTCATCTTTCCAGAGGGCATGATTGGATTTAATTTGTCCAGCAGCAGTGCTGGTTGAAGAAACGGCTGCCTCAGCACAGCAGCTTGCTAACCCTTCAGCTGTGCCAGTACAAGCTATGTGGGGTGCTATATTGTATACTGATTTAATGGAGTGACCAGATTTATTTTTTTAAAACAAATAACACTCCAATTCCTTTTTTATTCTGATCAAGTTTACAACAGGCCACACAAAGATCCTGTTGGAACAAAAAAAGAAAATAAGTGGCAACTCTGGAAATAGGCTTTGTTGATGAAGAAAACATCTTGCTTGCTTCTGTGGGGACAGATCTTTTGTTCCAGGTCTCAGTACTGCTAAAGACCAGAACTTTTTCCTAGTTACTCTTAAGATCAGCATGATTTGAATCCTAACAAAATAGACCAGAACGCCTGGCTAGCAGCTGTACAATATATGTAGGTTCTTCAGTGATCACTTAGTATTTAAAATAAGTAATCATTTGCAGGGAGTGTCAATTTTTGAACATCATGTTCCTGCAAGCAGACATTTATTTTATAGAGCTGGTTTATTTGCCTCTTGTGCCTTACAGAATGGTGCAATATTCAAGATGTTTTGATGTCAGTTTGACATAAAAATGAAAAGTCTCTGTGGATTTGAAATGCTGAATAGGCTTTCTAATTTAAAAAATAGTAATTTCTTATCTAGAGCTTAATTTCTTTGCTAATATTGCTAATGTATACATAGGGACTAAAACCAAGAAGTAATTTCAGATCATCTTCTGGAACAGAGTTGCATTTGTTATTTTACAGATGCCTGTGGTAGGCATGTGGTTGTTGCCATAATGGAATTAAGTTGTGCTGAGAGATTCTTAGTTTTTTAAGTCAGGCATGCATTTAGTTTTGCTTTGCCACAAGAATCTGAGGCTTACTGCAGAGTAGAGGCTTGGTGTGTCAGGAAGCACATGGAGCATTGCTTCTACCAGCTTAGGAGGGGTATCTGAACAAAAGCAATTGTATTGATTAGGAAAAACAAACAGTAAAAGCAAAACACTGGCCTTTGGCTGATTTGTGTAGAATTGTGTATTTTTTGTTGTCTTCAATTCCTGTGCTTTCAGCACCTTCATTTCATGTTGATGTTGTGAAGTGCTATTGTTGGGTTTTGGCACATAAGGCACAGCTGTGGTTTTGTTTATGTGACAGGGGAGAGCTGTTTCCTTTTCCTCTCAGTTGTGGCCAAGACAGAGGTAGTTCTTGCTGAGGGGATGAGGAACAGTGGTCACAGGTTTTCTCACCCACTGCAGAAAACCTTTAACAGCAAGTAGGAACCCGTTTAACCTGCTGTGGTATCTGCAGTTTGCACCCAGTGATGCCTGAAAGGGACATTCAGTAGAATGTCTTTGCTAAACTTAGAGCAGCAAAGGGGTTAAACAAATTAAATAAAGAGGTAATTTGCCTCTCCCAGTGTTGTGGGCTGTGCACTCAGAAGAGGATGACAGCACTACATCAGGTGCTGTATTGCAGCACTTCCAGCACTGGCTCTGTTGCCCAAACCACTGATATTTTGTATTATTAACGGGTGAAGTAAGAATAACCCCACCACTGTCAGTGGCTTATATGCAAACTTACTGCTGGCAGCAGGGTTCTTTGGTTGTCAAGGACATGACATGAAGCCCTAATTACAGAGACACTCCTTTGCCTTCATTGACATAACTTAAAAAATTGTTGATGCATAAGAAAGCAAGTCCACCTTTCACATTGAACTTTCAGCTATCCAGAATAGCTATAATAAGTAGTAAGTCAGTAGACATGACTCTCACTGAAGGAGAGCTGCAAAACAGGAAGGTGTTCATTTAAAAGTTTGACTTTCAGGGTGGAACTACACTTCTTTTTTGGATAGAAATACAGTCCTAGGCAACATAATACAAGTTCTTTTATAAAAAATAGTTTCTGCTAAGGCACTGGAGATCTTGATTTTGAGGGAATTATGGTTTTGATGTTTGGGACAATTAAATCATATATTGTCATAGAAAAAAACCAACCAGTGGATATAAATATTTTCTATTGAAGTACTTTTGTAGCTTACTTGAAATAAATGAAGATTTGATTTTTCTTTTCCAGATGACTGGTAGATATGAAATGTATGCAGAAAAGCTTGCTGAAGCAATCCAGCCTTTCTTTATACCCAATATCATCAAAGAGTAAGAGAGAGCATCTCATGACACTCAAATGTTACAAGACAAATTCAAAGTTACTGTTGCATTATAGCTTTCCTGTGAATCGCAAGTTGCTGTTTTAATGTTGTCAGTTTAATTTCATGTAACCAATTTTAAATAATAGGAGTAGAACTGTTACTTAAAATAATTGAAAATGGCTTCTTAAGTGTTTGTCATTTACACTAACAAGTCTAAGTTGTTCCTTGCTAGAAACACATCCAGTGTTTTTCTAGAGTAGATACACATACAGTGTACTGTGCTACAGTTGATTGGATGAGTTCAGAGGACATGAAAATTTTTATGTAAGCTTTGCATTGTACATCTGTTTCTGCTTTCTGGTTTTTAACCTCTGCCCAAATGCATAACTTAGGGAGAAATGAGGCAGAAATTGTTTTCATCTGGGTTTTGTTTGCTTTTTCTGCTTATGAACTACTTGATGCAGTTCAGTTATAGCTGAGTCATGTACCAGACATCCCAGTTGTGTGAAGATCTGTGGGTGCTGTAAAGCAGGACTGCTTTGGTTCTGTTGTCTTTTACACAACCACAGCTGGAGCAGTGTCTTTGCTGGGCTCCTTCAAGGTGCAGAAGTTGTGCTCAGAGAGATGCTTTGGTATCTTCTGAAGCTCAGTGCCCTGAAGGGAAGCAGAAATAGAGACCCTGGCCAATGCACAGGCAAGGCTGGGGCAGTTGCATGCTTTTCACTGTGAACAGAAAGCTCAGCATGGGTAAGGAAACCTCCTTCCCTGGGGCTGCACTCCAGTAGGATATGTGGTGGCTGCAGAGTACACAAACCAGCTGTGGAATAAAGGTAGTAATGATACATTTGCTATTCTTAGGTAGTGCTGTATTCTGAAATTTTGCTTCGTATGATTTGGGTGATGGCAATGGGTGTTCAGGCAATGCAGACTGAATACAATTTACAGCCCAGCAACTATGAATTTATAGCTAGTAATAGTAATAAATATTTGAACTCTTGTTTTTGTTTTTCTAAATTACAATTTCAGATTTTCAAAAACATTTTTTCTAATAAACTTGTTAATAAGTGCACTTGCTACATTATGTTACCAGGTTATTTGTGAGCTTAACCTTTATTGAGAATGGCTTAATTACAAATAAAAATATATTTATGTATAAAATCCCTGCATGTAAAATCCCCTTCCTTTGCTATTGACATCCTGACAGAAACAAAGCAACAGAACATTTTCAGAGTGTTTTGATAGACAATCTTGTAATAGGAAACAAAGTTTCAGAAAATGCAGGTGTTCTGGATGCTTGTGCAGTGAGCTGCTTTTTCAGTTGAATTTGTGTCATATACTCAGTTTTTTCACTTGGCTTTTGCTTCTTCTTTGTGTTTTCATCTCTCACAGCCATCTTCCATTTGGCAGCTGTACAAGATCCTGTTGTAATACTGGACCTCTCCTTTTGTCTGCACTAGCTTAGACAGCTTTGTTTATCTTTCACTTTTGTTGAAGCATTTAAAGCCTGGGTACCCAACACTTAGCAGTCAATATTGTTACACCTGTGTGTGCACTTGAGAACACTAAGCTTGCCCTGAAGTTCATGTTTTCTATATGCCCAGGATTCACAGTAAGATGCTGAATGTCAATTACAAGCCTTTGTAAGAATTGTTTTTATTCAACTAATCAAGCCTGCTCTAAGATAAATCCTGTGGCAGTTTAATGGTATTGAATGAACTACCTACCTGAAAATGCATGGGTTAAGGAGGTACTCTAACAGCCTGTAGCTTCCACACCTGTTAATAATTAACAGAGCTAAGACACTCTCTCAAAATCAAACATCATAATTTTGGCCCTGGACATAAAAATTCCCAGATCAGGAGTCTTCTGGAGGAGTTGAAAGGCATTATCAACAACAGGTTTTATACCTTTCTTCTGGAGGGATTCTGCTGGTGGCACTGATGGACTGGTTCTACACAAATCACATCCTACCTGTTGCTCATCACTGCCAGAATGTATTTAAACTTCACCAATGATAAGGAAAATTTGACACACAAAACTTCCTGTCACCCACTTTTGCATTTTAGATGTCTGTTATGATTTTTTGCCTTCATAAAAAGGAGCACTCTTGATTCTACTAAGTTCTTAGTCAACACTGTATACTTTTCAGTTAGCCAACAACTGATAAAAGAAAATGTTTATCTTGGTAAAAAATATTTCTATGCTGAAAGTAGATTCCTATTTATTATATCCACACAGTTTCAGAACTTGGACAGTTCTTTTCCTCAAACCATGCCAGAGATGTGGGATCTCTGTCTTAAGTGGAAATCTTCCTAGTTTTATATCAGTGCTGATTTTCCTACTCACTTTCATATAGGCAGGACTGAAGATTGAGACTTATAAGAAATGAGGATGGATGAAGCTGAAATAAGTGGCTTTTTCTTACACTTCAGAGTGCTCCTCAGGGAACAGAGGAAAGGGCTATGAATGAGCTGCTACCAATTTCACTTAATGTCTCAATACAGCAACAACTTAATCCAAATACAGCTGTAGTAAAACAGCTAGAAAAATCTAAGTTCCTGCCTTCTTACTTGTAGAAGGTATATTTGTTATTTCCTCTTTTCTTAATTGATTTTAGCTCTTCTGAGAAGGTCACTGAACTAATACTAACAGCAAAATTTGGCTCAAATTATGATTTAGCATTTTAGATACAATGCAGTAGATGCTGTCAGATATTTACACTTTACACACAAAATATATACCATTACTGTGGATGATAATTTTCTGCATTTGCTTAATAAGTTTAAATATTTAGAATGTTCATATTTAGAATGGATTCTGCAGAGACTGGCACATGTGGGTGGCATGACACTCAGAGCTTTTTGCAAAGAGCAGTAAAGACTTCCAAATGCAAATAAAATCTTTCCACTTAAAGTTTTGGAGCAATATGGAGCTCTGAGCACTCATCCAAGAGGATTTAGCCAAAAGAGATTGAGTTTGTAGTGCAAGGGAGTAATTCTGGTATTGCAGTTGCATAAATGCTAAATCTCTGTGAATTTGGTACATGGGAAGTTTCCTACATTGCAGACAATACTGATAAGCCAGCAAGGCATTTTTTTGTTATTTAAAAGTGGTTTAAATTAATTTTTTTCCTTTTATAATATTCTACTGAACTTCAAATCCATAGATTTTGTATGAAGAGCAGCCCTTCATGCTTTGACAGAGAGAGAAACAGGTATTTTCTATTTTTTTCTTTGTTTACCTAAACCTATGCAAATATTACCAAGTGTTAAAGTTCATAAATTTGGTGCTTTTTTCTTATGTGTTTAATTTGAAAATAAGTTGAAAGTGAACAGGCTCTGGGCCTGTATTTTAGAACTGCTGTCAAACGTGCAATTTTGAAAATTAGGGGAAGGAAAAAAACCAAAGGCAGATATTGCAAAATCAGATACACAATCAGGGAAAAAAAAAAAAAAAAAAGGTAAAGACAGCATTGCAATATAGTCCTGCCAATGTCTATAAAGCCTCCCGTGTTGAAGGTCCCACTGCAGTCCAGGAGCGAGGTGTGTGCAGGGGAGTCCTGAGACGAGCAGCCAGCTGCCCTGCAGGCTGTGCAGGAAGGAGCAGGAGTGTCCTGGGTGAGTGTCAGCTGTCTGTGTAGATGAACAGAATATCTTCATCCGTGCCATAACTTGTCCTGGCTTCCTCGAAGTTACTGATGCTGGTGCAGCATGTTCCTGGGAAGGAGGAACAAAATGTTACAAAAAATTCAGAAGGATTTGCTGGTGAAAGGTTCTTACATGGGATGTAACAGAGTCCACAAACCAAACTAGTATAGAGATTACACCCAGCAGCTTAGGTTACAGCTTTACTCAGGTAGATTTTTTCACCTTAAAGAGCTCACGGAAGTAATGCTGCAGATAGGTACCGAATCGGCCCTTCTGTTATATCTGCACATAGACATTTCAGCATCTCTCACTAACCCATCTGAAAGCCAAACAAGCCAATTGCTAGAATGCCTATCTGAATTCTTCAACTAAATCACACCACAAAATGCAGCGCTGATCTAATTAACGTGGCAAAACTCCTTCTGATAAATTGGGTAGTGATGTTTAAAATGCCTGTGCACTGTGAGGGGAGGTCCAGTTGTGGCTCTGTGTCAGACTCGTTAGTAATGCACTGGCTGAGAATCCATCCAAAAGGGACAGGCTACTCACGGTCAGCATAGGCAGGGTTGTTGTAGTAAATACTCCCTGAGGCTTTGTTGTAGCCACATAACACAATGAAATGGCCCTGGTAGTCAGGGCTCCTGCAGAAGCACTTCTGTCCGATGGGAAGGAAGCAGCAGTACTTGACAGGACTTGAGCAAAGATCACACAGTAGCAGGACTGCGTTCACAAGGACAATGGCTACGTGACCCTGGGACAGGTGGTTTTGGATGTCTTGAACGGTTACTGTGCTGCAAGGAAAAAGACACACTTATTGAAAGAGGCTGGTGTAAAGAAAGTGCCTGATGGTGGACAGTGCAGCTGGCACTTTACAGATATACTACACATACACTATAGATAAAATTCTATATCACAGGTACAGCTCTTTGCTGTTAAACCCTGCAGGCTTTGCTATGAACAAAGCCTGACAGAACCTCTAGCATTCAAGCCCTTTTAATTTCATTTCATTGCTGCTGCTGAAGTGCAGAGCAACAGCTGTGGATTCTGCAGTAACACATTCTGAGATGGCACGTCAGATGCCCCAGAGAAGAGAATTAAAGGAGCTGGCAACTCACTCAGTAACTTGAGGGACTTCTGTTGTAGGAAAATTTTAAGTGAAGTGTTCTCTCTTGCTGTTAGAAAAGCTTATCTCTGAAACACCAAATCTTTATCAACTGAGTGGTTAAATGTTGTGTAACCATTAACCAAATTAAGATGTGCCCAGATTTCCCTGAGTCACGCAGGACTGTGATTCTCCTAGCCAAAGTTTTGAGTCGCCTGATACTCTTGAGGCTTTATTTCTACAGAGATTAAGTATTCACCAGACATCACCTATAACCTCATCTGTTAAAAGCTGTCCTTCACTGAGGCAGATGGTGTGTTCCATATGTGTGAGAAACTCATCACTTGGATCTGTTCCAGAAGTCTGTGCTGTGTGCACCAGCTGACTGAAGTCACGTGCTTTTTATTTAATCCTTCCCAGTGTCACTTCCCCACTCTGATGCCCCAGCCTCAGTACTGCACAGGTACCTGTGCCCTCTGTCCCTGCCTTGATCAAGGCCACAGTCTTAAGACTGCAAAAACAAGAGGGACTGAGGGTCCCTTCTGTCCTGTCACAGCTGTAATTAAAGTGAAGGTGACTCCATGCATGTTAGAAAGAACACTCAATTCTGCTAAATATACGTTACGCTCCAGCACTCAAATGCTCTTGTGGCTGCCCCATATCCTCTCTTCTTTGCTTACCCCTAATCATTTACCCCACTTCAGCACCAGGAATCCAAATCCAGCTTCCCTATAAAAAGGGACGCAGCTCAAGTTGGATGCTTAATCATTCCCCAATAGAATTTCACTGCTGATTATGAAAATTCTGCAGTTTTTCCATTTCTTCTGGGTTTGCAGTTCTTTCATGGAGTTCCTTATTTCATGGTCTCCTTAGCAAAAGCTCCTATGCCAACTTGTACTTTGCATGTTTGTCTGGGAACAGAGATCCATAATGTTTGCATAGCTCTGGGAACAATGAGTTCTGTACCCACACAGCATTCTCCTTAATTCCAACAATGGCCAATTAGAGTGCTGTAGGCACTCCCTACTGCCTACGTGTAATGGATAACCAAATTCAAAACATTGTCAGCTCCTATCAGCATTTTCATATCACTTATTTTGCATCATGACTAATTTTTCTTCAAACTTCATTATTAGCTCTTGATGTGCATGAGGGTTTTTTTGAGACAGGTATAGGAGAAAGACACTAATTGGTAAAAAAAGGCTTAGGGCTTGATTTCAATCTCTTTCAGCAGTTTACCTTGGTGCCTCCAAGAAAAGCAGGGGCCTACAGAATCTCCAAAGAGAAAGAAAACAGCTTACCATTTCTCCACCAGCACCTTGCAGTCTTTGGCTTGTGCAAAGAGCTGATTCACTCGATTCTCTTCTGTGTCAAAGTGCTTCCTGTAAAATGACTGTGGAAATAACAGAAGTTCTGAACTGGAATGGTGTTTACCTTGGGTAATCCACCACTTAGAGTCTGCTAGCAAGGGCCTGCCTAAGTTGGAGCTCTGGCTATGGGATAAAAGATCTCTCCCTTAGTTCCCTGGAAACAGGACAAGGATTTCTGCTCTGAATTACAAATGAAATTTGCTCCTGGTCAGTTACTGTTGCAGTTTCTATCCAGTGGCTGTTCAGCTGCCTACATAAGAGAAGCCTGTCTGGTTTCCCAGGGGAAACTGGGCAGGAGCTTGCATTAAAGTCACCACTGCTACAGGCCCTCCTTGGCCCCTTGCTGGCAGTCCTGGAGAGGCCAAGCTCTCAGTGGATGGGAGGCTGAGTTCCCCTCTCACCTCTAGAGGTGGATCTTCCAGGTCAAGGCTGAGGCACGGTGGTGGGGAAAGTGTGGAAGCTAAACACTGCTGCTGCCCAGGCTGTACCTGTTCTGTAGATAAATACAGGGCTTCAGTCTCCAAGGCCGTCAAATAGGTTGGAACCTTTCATGAACACTACATGCAAACTTTTCAAAAATTCAAAAGATGGAATCAATACGGGATCGTATTGCCTTTGGAACAGATCTGTGCCAGTTTTGGCAGTAGGTCAAATTAACCGTGGTTGACTGTCAGTAACACACCAGAGCTTTTACAGCACGATACTCAAGGCTTTTAAAGCTGCCTGCTCTCCCCCTGTAGATGAGAATACTGACCTGATTTTTGTAGCCCTTGTCCACTCCGAGTGTCTGGGTGCAAAATTTATGCTTAACTCCGAAGTGCCGCATTAGGTAGGCCAGGTCAATAGTCCAGATACTCTTTGTTAACTGGAGTTCCTGGATGGCTTTCTGAAACTCATCATTGTCCAAATTATTCAGGTACCTATAGTATCAAGAAAGGCAGGGGAAGGGAAGCACAGATCTTAGGAGAAGCAAAATGTGTGCTGTAGCCCAAGCCTCTACATCACAGCACATAAAAACTGAAACAACAGGCTTGGCTAAGAAATAACCAAAAAAAAAACCTAAAAACAAACCAACCCACAAAGAAGACAGAAATTTAAGGGAAGGGAATAGGGAATATTTAACTGGATTTATTGCTGACTTTTTAAAATTGGAAATGTGTGGTGCCTTGACTATTTTAGAGTGCTAGAAGTGTACAGGTGCTGTACCAGAGTCAAGCTGGTATAGAACTCTGTCCTGAAGGGTTTACAGTGTAATGTACAAGTGTATTAGAGCCAACACAGAAAGAAGAGTTAAAGACTACAACTTCCTTCACACAATAGATGGATTTTAAAAGGAGGAGCCATAAAGGAATTCAGTAAATATTCAAAGGAAGCTTGTCTTGGGCACTGATGACACAAAAGGAAGAAAGTGGGAGATGGAAGTCAGGAGGAAGCTTGGGACAGATTGCAAAAGGGCAGGGCAAGGTAGTTACAGGGAGTTCTGAAAGTAAGAAAACAAATGGAAGTAAATAATAAAAAATAAAAAGCGACTGGAATTGAGGATGCAGGGCAAAAAAGGTCAGATCAGCAGGGTAAGAAGATTAATCTTGGAAGCTGAGTTTTGGGCAGACTGGAGTAGCAAAGAGGTAAAGGGAATAGAGGTTACAGTAGTCAAGATGGGAAATTACCAGCACACGGACTAACGTCTTGGCAGAAGGGATGGAGAGAAATGAAAATCTTCTGCTTCATAGCTACTAAGTGGACATCTAAATAGGTATTTCTCCTGCACCTAAGCTCATGTTCCTCTGTGGAAGGAAAGAGGAGTTCAGCAGGACAGCTACTAGTTCAAAAAACGATAAACCAAAAATAAACAAAAAAAAACCCCAGAGGGCAGCACAATTTTGAAGCTGAAACTACTCCTGGAACACAAACACTCATCCCACAGGCTGGGGCTCAGCAGGACAGAGGTAGTACAGGTACAGCACACACTCATAAACTGGGATACACCTACCCATCACTTGAAAACACAAAAAGGAATTAGATGAGTCACAGCTAACTATGGGTTCTGAATTGTAACAACAGAAAAGAGGCAACACTTTCTATGAGCTATGCATGCCAGTGTGCAAAGTTCATAGAGCTGATTAGGTATTCTGCATCTGTGTAATTGGTCAATTATTCCAAAGAGTCTGAAGTTCACTTCAGTTTATGTTTTCCCTTGCTCCTGCTGGAGAGCTGGGCCAGGCCCAAGCAGCACTCACTGTCCAAGGGTACCCCCAAAACGGCTGCTGTCCTAAGACTGAATTCATGGCTGCTTCCACACACCTCTTCTCCCTGGGATTTGCTGCCTACTACCCCTCCCCATGGAATGGGATTTCCCACTCTAAGAGAGCCACTTACTGAAGCACCATCCTGGAGCAGGCCAGCCCGCAGTCCCAGTGGTACAGCTGCTGAATCACTGGCACTTTCAGCTGGATGCAGTCAACTGTGTGAGCAGAACACAAACAGTGTCAATCCATACAGGAATGTTTTTCCATGCCACTAAAAGTCAGCCTGTTCTCAGGACTACAACCATGGAAACTTAGGAACGTGATTTTGTCTGACTGGCAGGTGGATTTTTTTCTTTCTTAGGGGAACATACATTTAGTATTTCTGTACAGGTAAGCATTTGGTTTAATCTCATACTCCTTTATTGTTCCATACCTAGATCACTGGCTTTCCACCCCCTTTTCCCTTGGAAGTTTCTTTTTTTTTTTTTTTTGTGAGGTGATGTACCCAGCACCCCTCAATTGAAGCAGTGTCTCCTCTTGGATAACAGCAGGTAAGACACAGGTATTCATCTTTTCTCTTGTGTCTGCTTGTAGTTCTGTGCCACAAGAGGAGTTAAACCAAAGTGGGAGAAAACATACCAAGATCTCTGAGCAGGAATCTCTTAAAAGCCCCACAGAATTACAGACATCTGTTCTATAGATGTCTCAGGGATGGTAATTTATAGAATTTAAATTAAATTTAAATTCATAGAATTTAAACAAAACTCACGAGTGGCACCAGTTGTCCTTTTGTATTAATTCCATCAAAACCTCAATAGAGAGGGAAAATTAATAATCTCTGCTAAAAAAGTCCCATAATACAAGCTCCATCCTCTGCCTCAGTTTTTTATTTTTACGGAGTTGGCAATGTGTGGTTTCAGTTTCACCACTAGCAGGATGTGGAGGGTTGTGCCTGTCATTGCTACTTCAGCATTGACCAAAACAAGTTAATCATAAAGGGCTTTTCTCAATAACCTTTGATCTAGAAAAGGCTTTTGAGAAGCTTTGTTAACAAGGTCCTCTGCATTTTATGATGGGAATAAAAATGCATTTGACATCACATGGACTTGTTTCGTTTTGGGATAATATTATTTATAGAACTTTTTAGATAATGTTGTTATATTTTTCCTAGTTGTGGCCCTGTTTAATCATGACTTTAAAGAATAGCATACCAGTTGATATATTCAGTCCTTTTAATTCATCTAGCTTAAGGCACTCTCCAGTATCATAACAAAAAAAGAAAAAAAAAAAAAAAAGAAAACCAATTCCCACTTGTCTTCAAACCAGGACTTCTCAAGTATTTTATCATCATTTTTGCTTAGTACGTTATGAATCTGTCCCCTTTTTGTAAACAGCCAGGGTCTCTACTAAAAGTCCCACATTAACCAAGGGGTACATATTTTCTACGTGAAAGCTTCAGAGAGCAATAACAAGTTTTCTTGGCCGTCCAGCTTCCAGTCACCTGTTTCCCAACACACCTAGAGCTCTTCAGCGATGGTTGTCGGCTGTCCCGAGACGAGAGACCAGCCCGTCTATGCCGTGCCTGTAAATCACCCTGCGAACCCCTCTGCGCTTGGCCAGCTCCCCGCCGCCACAACCTTATCGACGGAGCCGGTAACTGCACANGGACGGGACGAGGCCGCGCCGCCCCCAGCGCCGCGTTCCGGTTCCGGCGCGCGGAGCAGGGCGGGAGGCGGCGGAGGCCATTAGGGGAGAGCGGCGCGGGCGGTGAGTGCGGCACGGGGGTCTCGTCTCCGGGCGGGGCACGCTCGCTCCCTGGGCGCTGTGGGGAGGCGCCCGAGCGGCGCCGCATCCCCTGAGGGGCCGGAGGGGGCCGGGTCGGAGCGGCGAGGGGCGGGAGGGCTGGGGTGGCCCCGGCTCCCTCACGAAAGAGCCCGCTGCTTGGCGCTGCGCACCCGAGCGCGGCCGTGCTGCCCGCGGGGCTCGCAGGGCCCGTACCGCTTTGGGATCTACCTGGGGCTCTTCCCGGAGAGGTACGAGTAGTTTGTTTTGTGGTCCGTAAAAGTGAATTTCCTAGAAGAGACCTGGAAAAGACTGGCTGGTGATGTTTAAAGTCTTCATGGGCACATCTCTAGAGAAGTGTTATTGATGCATAGTCAAAACACGTGTTGTGTTAAAAATGTGAGAAAATTGGTGGTTCACACTAATGGGAGGGATGATGGGTTGGGTAATTGGAGCTTATTCTACATCCTCCTTTGTAATAAAAGCTTTTGTTTTCCTTGTGCCTCAGGTGTAGAGCCACAGCACTGCAGCCATGTCGATTGGAGTGCCAATCAAGGTCCTGCACGAGGCCGAGGGCCACATCGTGACCTGTGAGACCAATACAGGAGAAGTTTATCGAGGCAAACTTATCGAAGCTGAAGACAACATGAATTGTCAGGTATCTTTTGTTTCACAAGGATGGAGGGAAGGTTGGCTGATCTGGGCCTCAGAAGGCTGAAAACTTGATTAAAAGACTGTTGCTTTTAGTTCTGTAAAAAAACCGTACTGCTGCTGTTTTTTACTGTGGTGAAGTGGATTCAGCATTACAGAATGTTCCAAAGAGGCCAGAGCTTATTTCCAGTTTCAGAGTAGGATTGGGCATTCCTGTCAGTAGGATCAGAGATTTTAAGAGTCTGTCCTGTGAACAGTGTTTTTCCAGAGTTCTTTGTTTAAAGCCACTGAGTGTAAGAATAAAAAACCCTTGATTTAAGAAACTGAAGCTTATTTAATGCACATAGTCATTCCAAAAGGGCCTAACTTTGACTTCAGGCAAGTGATCATTGAAATCAGAATGCTTTCCTAATAGTTAGTACTAGAATAGCTTTATTAAAACTATTTGAATATAAGAAAACTAAAACAATGATGCTGATAAAGCTGATTTGTAAACTCATGAGAAGGCAAAAGTCCTGGGCAGCAGGCATGGGGTGTGTTTAATGGTCGTGATGCCTTGTGTCACAGCTGAGGCCTGTCTGAGCACTGACTGCTTTTGACCTTCCAGATGTCCAACATAACAGTGACCTACAGAGATGGACGGGTGGCACAGCTCGAGCAGGTGTACATCAGGGGCAGCAAGATACGGTTTCTCATCTTACCAGATATGTTGAAGAATGCTCCTATGTTAAAGAGCATGAAGAATAAAAACCAGGGTTCTGGAGCTGGGCGAGGGAAAGCAGCTATTCTCAAAGCTCAAGGTATGTACAGTTTGCTCATGGTTCCTCCCCCTATTTTTCTGTAGAACTGGAAAACTCATCTCTGTCACTGAGGAGATTAAGCAGTAAGAAGTGAAAAGATTACTGGTTCATACAGTGTTTTTCCATATATTTTATCTTACAGTGAGAGTCAAGACTCAGATTGTCCCAATTAGTTGAATGTGTAATATTGATGCTACAGTAATTAAGAGGTAGTGAGTGGTCTTATGAAACAGACCCTTTCTGTTAAACTTAAGAGTTCTATTTTCCTGCAGTTGTGGCCACCAGCTGTTTGAAATGCTTAGGGAAGGATTCAGGTGTTCTTGTTGAGCTGTTGTAGGAAAACAGCTTTAGTTACAAAGATGGTACTTAAGCTACTGGGAAGCTGTAGTTATTACCTTTTCTGTAGTTCACTCTCATTTGTGCCTTTCTCAGGGGATCAGTCTAGTTATTAGGTAGTTGAGTAACAGTCATGTGCCACAAAGTCCCTGGTTAACTTCAGTGTGCAGTAACGTTTATGTGGGGGAGTAACTTACTGAGTAGTGTTGCAAGAGAGTGGGGTTTCAAATCTCTTGGGTGGCACAGATTTGTGTGTCAGAAGGCACATGAGATGTATGAATATCTACTGCAGTTGTTCTGAGGAGCCAGACTGTGGGACCGTTAGGTTGTGGTTCTTCTCACAGAACGCTTCTTGCTCTCACATCACTTTCTGAGCATTTCCTTTCTTCTCAGTAAGAGACCTTGAGTTTTGTTGATGTTTTGCTTGTCAGTTGTTGAGATAAATATGCAGGTATGTCAAATTCATGTCATCCCTGATGTTTTCTTTCTTCAGTGGCTGCAAGAGGAAGAGGCCGTGGTATGGGCCGTGGCAACATCTTCCAGAAGCGAAGATAATTTTGGTCTTGGCCGAATTGCTTTTTTTATTAGGGGTGTTAACTTGACTACGTGTGCATTGGTATCAGTTTTGTTTAATAAATGTTTCTGACAAAATCTCGTCTGCTCTTACCTGACAGGACAATTCTTGGGTAAATACACTGTAGGTTGATTTCGAACTCAAGCCAGCTTTGGAAAATAGTGGACTTTATTATATCTAGTTTTGATCATTTTGTGTGATGCATTGGCTTTTGAAGATCATTATGTTTCCTTTTTCTCGTTTAGTCCTGCTGTCATTTATTCTCTAAAGAATTAGAAGGCATTCTTAATGAAGAATTTTAAGTCATACATTATAAAGACTTATTAGCAGCTGCATTTATGGAAAATACAGCAAATCAGAGGCAGCTTCCTGAGAAGTAGAGTGCTGTGTTCTTTAGCTGTATATGGACCTTCAATAGATAGAGGTCTATCTTCAAATGTCTATATTGAACTTGTATTCTTGCATTTCTTACCTTTCTCTTTGGATAGGGGGAGAATTTTTCATTAGACACACACAACTTTGATAGCCTGAATCTATATTTGCAGTGAAAAAAATCTATTCTGACTTTCTTAGCAGTTTTTCCCCGTGTCTGGGAAAAGATGACAGAACATAAAATAGACATTTTCCAGGATAAGTTTGAAATGCTTTGTAGATTTGAAAGGCAGTGCAGGTGTATGAGGAAAGTTTTATAAATAGTTATCCATTAAACGCAACTCAATCCAAATGGTGATATTTTGAATAAAACTCACTATCAACTTCAGCTTTTGATCTTATTATCTATACGCAGTTGTGTATAGATCAGCTGATCTGTAGGAAGCCAAATGTGACTTCATTAAAGTGTAGCATGGGTGTTTTTACTGACTTAAATGGTTGGAATGTTTCAATGTAACCCTTGTGTACCTAACCACGTTGTTGCATACGGTCAGTTACCAGTCTGTACACACACGAAAGAGCTGCTCTTGCTTTTCTGCTCGGATGCTGTGAAGACTCTCCCTTGTGTGCAGACAGGAAAGTTGAACTAATGTATGAACTTATTGAATTGTGTGTAAATAAAGCTGTATTTGGTCTCACATCACTAGGGAAAGCCCTGCTGCATGTTCTTCTGGGTGGTAGTGATCCTTAATATTTGCAATGGAAACCTCCTTAGAATGTGTTTAAGGGATACTTGAGCTTAACTATAAAAGCACTGTAGTATCATCTTACACCTCTCATGAGGAATGTGTCCAAAAGGTGGCAGTCCTCACAAACTGGGACCATTGCCACTGATGGTGACTGGCTCACCTCTTTTAAAGTCCCTGTTCTTGAGCAATGCCAAGCTGCTGTTCTCTCAGGAGCAGTGGATGTGGCATTCAGCAGCACCGAGGGTGGGGGACAACCACGAATTTTGGAGAGAAACAGTAACCCTCCTCAGGAGGTTTGATGGAACAAACTGTATCTGCTTTAAGAAGTTTGGAGTAACTTCTCTAATGCATTATCGGTTTTGAAGAAGATACTGGATTTTGCATAAACAAAAAGCTTTACACTATGGCTTCAGGTTGAGGCTGAGTCTAGGATGAACTCTTCAGAAAGATACTGTGAGTTTAGTGATAAAAATGTTGAAGTTTCACGCTGGTAGGAAAGTCCCAGCCAAGACAAACATCACTTAGCAATTTCTGACTGGAGTAATTGGAATGCTAGTTTGTTACAGGCTGCTTTCCCGAGCCTTCCTGTGATGTGTGTATACTTACAGTGTGATAAATCAAAATTTCCTACTCACAGTTGAGGTTTCACCCACTAGATGGCTCTGTTGGGAAGAGAATGAAGCTCAAGAAACCAGAACCCTCTGGAAAAGAAAAATGCAAGAAATGTAACTTCTACTATAAAGTCCATAAACTCAAGGGCTATTATAAACTACCATGAAAATACTCACCTTATTTTCTTTCTTCTTCAGTGTTCCCAGAGTGCTGGCTTCCCACATGGCTGGGTTATTCCAGCTGCTGATTGATGCTGTGTTGCCCTGGTACTTGGCTAGTTGGGCAAATGCACTTAGATAATGCAGATTCCTCAGTTCAGTAACTTAAGCAATCTATTTCCCTGGGATGGCAGATACTAAGGAGAGATGCAGCTGTTTTTAACGTCTGCACTTATTTGTCACTTTTGTTTTTATCACAGATTGCAGCATTTCTTTTCATTCCTTGCAATCACACTGTGTGTGGGCTTATAAATCTCATGCTCTTCAGTGGGTTCAGGCTCTCCATAGTTTCCTGCTTTTGACAGAGAGAGACAAGCACTGGCCTGAAGCCTTGTTCCAAATTTGCCCCTTTGATAACACCAGTGTAGGTGCCTTTGAAATACTCGTGGGACAGAGAATCTGTACTGTAGGTGTCCAAAGTGGTGTGTGGAGAGGTGCAGGTGGAAATTCACCTACTCTTCCAGGGTCAAAACCACACTTGTGCTCTTGTATGAAAACAAGGCATAACATCAGAGAAAAGTTAAAAGAAAGTATCACTTGAAAAAAATTGCTTTGTATAGGACTGTAGGATCTTTCACTGCCCAGGTGTTTTCATCCCATACATGCACAGTTCTTCTCTCCACATGTGTCTAACTTCTATTTGATCCTAAAGTTGTACTTTTCTTTAGTTCATTTTTCAGTGCTCTTCAGAAAACCTCTTCTAGAAGGGCAGAATGGAGCGGGAAATGTGAATTTCTGGTGCTGGTAGTCAGGATAACTGTCCAGTCTGTATCTCTTTGCTTCTTGAGCTTTACAGTGAGCTTTCCTGTAAAATAGATGTGTCCTATTTCTTTTGCCAGTAAAATGTGAGCAAGGGTGGAAGACTGATGTCCCGGTGGAGCAATGGTTTGGTAAGGTAGCATGGATGGAATTCTGAGGTCTACCAGAAAGTGTCAGTGATTCAGTTGTTTATTTCTCAGGCAAGGGTCAAAAGTGGGGAAAGAGTTCTCCCAGGGATGTTTGTTGTTTCCATCCTGACAGAAGCAAAAATTTAGATCTGGACGTGCACCTTATTGCAGCCAAACTGATTTCAGACAGACCTGGTCTTCCTCCTCTAACATTAGATAAAACTTTATGGGACCCTCCTGCCTTCAGTGATTCTTTGGAAGGAAATACAGATATACCACTTTAAAAGCACGGTCATGGAACAGCCTTGAAGAGTGCTGATGGGTCAGTGTGTGCAGATCACTTTGCAAGTGAGAGGAGACTTCACCTGCTCATGCCTGCAGACAGGAGAGCTGCCAGATGACTGCAGTGTGCAGGTGTCTGAAGTAGCCAAGCACTGCCTGTCTGCAAGTATTTTCCAGGTCAAGCTGTGTTTTGACTGCTCCAGGTGTCCTGTTGTTGCCTAGACCTGTAATGAGAGCTCTTGATAGAGTCAAGAGCTTATTTTGGTGAATAAGAATGTGCCACCCTTCCCTGCTCATGGTAACTGTTCCTCACAGACCAGGGTGTGGGATTATTTAACTCATTTTGGAGGCTGACATTAGTGTGCAGTATGAGTAGTAGGTTTGGGGTGGTTTTATGCCACTTAATTCAGATGTTTAATGAGAAAAGTATTTGGGGTTTGTGTGTGAGTTGCTTGTTCCTAATAGACAGGCTATTATTCCTGGCACAGGACCAGTCATTGCATAAGCAAGTATTGTGCAGCCTTCTGCTGCTCAGCAGAGACTATCAGAGTCTATGAAGAGTGGAGATTTTCCAGCATCGTTAATTCAGGGGAGAATGCTGAAGTCCTGGCAAAGAAACAGATTGTATCCAGAAGATGTGTAGTTATGCTGGGAGAAGTGAAAAGAGTTGCAGAAAAACACTATCATTGTTCTTTTGTTTGGTGAACTGCTTGCAGTGAGCATTTAATTTGTTCTTCATTCTCCCTTACCTGGGGACTTAAAACCTGTTGTGTGGTTGGGGGTTTGCCCTAATTCCAGCTCACTGGAGAGATGCTGGTACATCTAATCCAGAGCAAACTACTGCTTGTGAGGCAAAACTTACATTTTGTCCCTTGGTGCCTAAACTGTTAATAGGGAGTGGAGCCCACAGCCTCAGAGAGGTTTTGGAGCACTGCAGCTGATGGCCCTCAGCAGACATGCAGTGAAGCTAATGTCTATTGTGACAATGCATAGACCCATGTGGTAGCATTTTAGAATGCTTATTGATCTTTACAGTGATCTAACATTGATCTAACTGATCTTTACATTGATCTAAGAGCTCAAGTAAACTGTAGGGTGAATAGGGCTTTTTCCCCTGACACCATACCCAGGCCTGGCATGCGGAGATTTTTACTTTTCTCTAACAAAGAGGTGTTGCTGTTTGTTGCTTCATGATCAAATGAGCTCCTTTCTGTCTCATGTCTCTGACACAGCTCCACAACAAGCCTTTTTTTGCAAAGCTCAGCCAAAAGTCAGTGTTGTTCCCCTTGAAGAACACTATATCAAAGGACACATCAGAAGCATCCTCAGAACCAGACAGGAGTGTGTCATTTGCCTGCAGTCTTGTTTACCTCTTGCTTTTGAGGGCAGTTTGGATATAGCAGCAGAAGTGCTGTGGTTTGGGGAAAGGAGTGGCTGCACTTAGAGGAAATGTTGCTTCTTCCTTTTCCCTTGGTGCTTGTTAGCCTTGGCTTTGTTTTGTCTTTTCACTGCAACCTTTCTTTTTTCTTTCCCAGTTAATGATCCAAATTTGACATGGAGGAAGTGGATGAAGCTCTAGGGAACTCATTAGAGGCTTTTCATGTCAGAATTGGACTCCAGATACATGAAGTGTAATCCTAAACCTAGGCAGAGATTTATACCGTGGGACATGCTGCAGCTTCTGGCTAGAGGCTCTTGAGAGAGTCCATGTAGGAGATCTCACTTAATCTCCATGGCCTCATTTCAGCCTGACTCTTCCTGGCCCTGCAGCCCTTGGCTGAACTGGATACCTTGGGAAGGAGCTCTGGGGATGCATCCTGCTGTCTTGCTTGTGAGGGCCAAGCATTCACCCAGCTCCAGAGCACCTGGTTCTATGCTAGCAGCAGCTTTGGGGGCTGCCAGTGACACTGTAAAACACTGGGATCCACACTGGAGCTGAGGGATGGGCCAGTCCAGGGCTGAGACCCAGGCAAGGGGACCTGGAGACACTCTGAGCTGTTGTCTCTGGGTATCTGGTTACACATCAAACCTGTTCCTTTGGCCTCCACTTGGCTCTCTTTCCATTGCAGTTTCTGAAAAACTAAAACCCCAAAGAACTGTTGGTGAAACGAGTGGATGGGTTGTGACTTGCTCAGTTTTTCAGTTGCAGCAGAGTTCAGACAAAGGTGCACACATCAAACTGTTGGCTCTGCAAACCAGAAGATTTCAGGGGATCAAGAACAAAGCTCTGCTCAGAAGTCTGACATTGAAACCCAAAGGCAGCTGCCTCTGCTAGTCTGGGAAAGGGCCTTTTTCCCATACTTTGTGCCATGTTTTTGTTGTTGAGACACCATGAGTTTCAGGGGAATTACACAGGCTGAATAAGGCCCACGTAGTTTTTGATAGCTTTTCAAATGCTTCCCATCATTGTGTCTAATGTGGGGCAGATTGACCCAAAAATGGACTGGGAGGAATAACCCTCCCAGAGGCTGAGGAACTGGCTGGTCAGAAAGCAGCAAAGTGCCTCTCTTCCACCTTTGTGACACACCCTGCATGCAAGCAGAGTGAACCTGATGCTGCTGTGGAAGGAAATGTCAGTGCCACTGTGGCTCAGTTGCTTTTGAGGCCCGTTTGGATGCAGCAGGGGGAGTGCTGGGCTTTGGGAAAAAGAGTAAATGGAATAAAAGCTGACTTCCTTCTGATCTCTTCTGCTGAAGAAGAGTTCCTGTGTGGTTATTGTGTTTAGTGGCTGTTCTGCTTTTGAATCAGCATCACTGCACTGGGATCCTGTCAGATCTGAGAGGAACAGCAGAGGGTCACAGTCAAGTACTTGGTCTCTCAAAATGGGTCAAGATGCAGTCGTGGCCTTCTGGAGCACTGGCCTCAGCTAGCAGTGTCCCAGCCTGTTTTGTTTTGTGAACTGCCCCTTGGCAGCCTTAAAACAGCTACTGCATCTATTCTGAGAGCACCTGCTTGAGGCCAGTAAACTGCAAAACAGCTTCTTTTATCTATGGATAATGTCCCCAGCTGGGGTGGCTGGGCTTCCTGTCAGCTGCCCTTGGAGGCTTTTCCAAGCAGGGACTGCATGATAAGAGTTTGTATTGAGGCACTTTGCCTCTTCCAACCTTTGAATCACGTCCTCTGGTAGGGAGCAGAGCAATCTCTAAAGGCAATGTTTAATCTTCTCTTGTTTGTTTTCTTAAGATGAAACAATTTATATTTTTGACATCTTTGTCAGCAGCTGTCCACTAAGGAGCTTGTCAGCCTGCCCCAAACAGTGCAAACTCCTTTATCTTCCTAGTGCTTGTGATGAGGAATGAATTATAAGTTGAGAAAAGAGCCTTGGCAGTGCAAAAGAAAAGGGCCTTGACAGGTTTTGAAGTGCGTGAAATAAAAAATAGATTAGACAAGCCTGTGCTTCCAGCTGCTTTTGCATCCTTACCTCAACAAAATAATTACCACTTATTTAGACAGAGTCACTGAAGTGAGGGAGGCTTTTGCTGAACTCAGTGCTCAGCATATTGCTACCTGGAGCATGCCAAGATGCTTACCTGGGTTTTGTGGTCAGAAGCTGAGGTAAAATACAGGATGGAGTTGCAAGGAAGGTGTTCTCCTCCTAGGCAGGGAGAGAACAAGTGCTTTTCTGTTGGAGTAACTGTTCCTTCATCCCTCCCAGGCACCAATGGCTTCATTAGCTGTGGTGATGCTTGTTATCTCCACATGTGTGGCTGGGCTTTGCAGGCTGGTGCTGCTGGAGCTCTCTGCTGCTGCCTGAGCCCCGTGGAGCCCCTGCTGACAGTGCTCACCAGCATCTTCAAGGGGATGCCTTACACCTGGTGACCTCTCCTTCCAGCACACTGCTGCTGAAAGGTGTGCTTAAACATCTCACTGAGAGCTGTGCTGAGACTGATCACCTGCTGGGGGGGGTGGGGAAGGGGCTGTGGTACCATCTGTGCAGCTGCAGCTTCAGCTTCCTTCCTGCTGCATGACACAGGTCCCATCCCAGGCTGACCATCTGCAGCCTGCACAGAGAGGGAGGCTGGCAAACTGAAAATGGTGGAGAGAGAGGCTGTTGTCCGAGTCTTGATATTGAGTGCTGCTCTAAATACCTGAGATTACAGCAAGTACCTCCTGAGGAGAGTATTCAGTCCTGCTGTGTTACCTGACAGGAGACAGGCTCAGTGCAGGGCAGGTGTCCCCTGATTTAGCATCAGAACTAAGCTGGTCCCTCTGGCTATCTGTGAGGAGACCTGAATTAGCAGCTCATCCCTTTAATACCCTTTGGGAGCCCTGAGCGTTCTCATTCAGTGCAAGCAAAGACTCATTTCAGTTGTGTCATCCTCTCTGGTTGCTGAACTCAGCTTTTATGAAAATTGCAGATTTGGGGCCTCTGGGTCTGCTCCTTGAGCACGCACCTCATCTGTAGGGGGCCCAGGAGCACTTCCCAGCTTTGGAGCTGGAAGCACTGTGCTGCCCAGAGCCCCTCACCTATTCATGTGATTAGGAGCTGGCAGGGAGTAGCTGGGTGTGCTGGGATCATTTCTGCCAAGTTACAGCCCATCAAAGTTCATCCAAGAAGCAGTGGCAGGACTTACTATTTGCATTTTCACATATTTATTCACAACCAGTTCTCCATGGGGAGCTTTCTGTGGCAAAGCAACCAAGTGCATATAGAGGAATAAACATGCATGCCACAGCTGCTCAGCTGAACCAGTGTGTTTCCTGCTTTATCTCCAGAGCCTGGAGTTGCCAACTGGCAGGTGGCATCGCCAGAGATTGGCACAGAATTCCCCTGCAAGGGGCTGAATGTCTCATCCCTGTCCTGCTGGGTAGCAGAGCTCAGACTGAAAGCACAGCTTTGAGCAGGGCTGGAAACAGGCTGGGGCTGAGCCAGGGGCTCTGCAGGGAAGAGCTGTGTCAGGGGTGCACTGCACACTGAGGGTCTCACCTCATTTTAGGGGGGTGCTGCTGTTATGGAAAAGCTGTGAAGATGCCTCAATGCAGAGCCCTAGGGGGACAGTGCTCAGAGCCAAAGACCAAATGTTCAGCAGCACTGCTCCCTCTTTGTAGATATGCACTGGCTCACCAGGCAGCTCCAAGCCTTCATTTAAATGCTTTGTGCCCGAGTTTTCTTCTTGGCACAGAGCAGAGTGCTGCTCTGCTTAGACTGTAAGAGTTTAAGCAGATCTTGGTGACATTTGAAATACTTTTCATTTTTGCTGAAAGGTATTTTAGAAGAAAAAGAAAAAATTAATACCATCTCTTCCATAGCAGGGAAGGAGACAAAGGGCTGAGCCTGGAGAGTGGTGCTAAATGGAGTTGCAGCCAGCTGGGGCTGGTCACTGGTGGGCTTCCCCAGGGCTCAGTGGTGGGGCCAGTTCTGTTTAATGTCCATTGATTATCTGGATGAGGGGATCAAGAGCATCCTCAGCTGAATTCACAGATGACACTGAGTTGGGTGGGAATGTTGATCTGCTGGAGAGTAGGAAGGCTCTGCAGAAGGGTTTGGACAGCCTGGATTTGATGGTCCAAGGACAATCGTTTGAGGTCCAACAAGGCCATGTGCCAAGTTCTGCACCTGGGTCACAACAATCCCAAACACGACTCCAGGCTTGGGGAAGAGCAGCTGGAAAGCTGCTTAGTGGAAAAGGCCAGTTGCATCCTGGCTTGTATATGCCACAGTGTGGCCAGCAGGACTGGGTTGTCAAGCATTGAACAGGATACCCAGGGCAGTGGTTGAGTCACCATCCATGGAATTATGTAAAAGAGGTGCAGCTGTGGCACTCAGGGACGTGGTTTAGCGGTGGGCTAGGCAGGGCTGGGTTAATGTTTGGACTCAACGACCTCGAAGATCTTTTCCAACTGAAACAATTTTATGGTTCTTTAGATACTACACTGAGAAGGGAAAAATGAGTTGTGAGAAGAGAGCAGGTGGTGACCTTTGTGCAGGTTAACATGAAGGTTATGAGGTCCTGCACCTGTGACTGGAGTGCAGCCTGGACTGGGTCCAGCATTTGCAGTGTCAGACTGTAATGCTCAGCACAGTGTCTAATCCCACCTTTCTTCCTCAGGGAACTGGTTTTATTTGGGGCTTTTGGTGGTTGATCAGAGACACCAATACCTTCCAGTGTCCTCACTCTTGGTCCAAAGGGAATAGATCACTTGAAAAATATATCCAATTTACTTCTTGCAATGTCTTGTAAAATTAGTAAAGAGCATGAAAGGTGTATTTATTCCATGTGAATTTGGGTTGTTTTCATATAAAGTGTTGTTTATATGTGTTGCTCTGAGACTCACAATCAGCAGAGGAAGGCAAAGTTACCATTGTTAATTTAGAAGGGTGAGGATTTTAATGTTTTTTTTTTTAATATGTCTCATTTCTTTAACTTTTAACTCCTTCAAAAACTCATCCAGTCTGAAATCCTGTGGGGACAGATAATTGAGAGGACTTGACTTATCAGCTAAATTTCATCAGTTTACTTCTACCAGCCCCTTGCAACATGAAGGATGGCAGCCTACCACAAATGAACGCCCATGTTTCTCCTTCCTTAAAGGAATGAACCACACTGCCCAATGTGAATGGGACCTGCTCCTGTCCCTCAGGCACTGCATGAGGGCTCTGGTCCATATTCCAAGACCTCCACACAACCCAGATACTCAGACTCTGAAGTGCTTCACGCTCATGTCCAAGAGAACTCTTTATTATGTTTACATAGAGCATGAGCAATGTGGAAAACACTGGAAATTCTGCATCAGTGGCTTGGTTTCTGGACAGCAGTGGAAATGGTGATGCAGCTGCTCATGTCGTGGCTGTATTACAAGGTGTGCAGTGTGCCACGAGGAGCCAAAGCTTTGCGCTTCCGATTGGGAAGCGCCCACCTCTGGCACATTCCCTGCTTGCTCCTCTAGTGCCACAGTCAGGTGCTGAGCTGTCAGCTTTTCCTCAATTTCACTTGGAACTTGCAATTGTAGTACCTTGGAACTTGTAATTTTAGTACAAAAGCACAGTTTTTGAAACCAATCCTACTAATCCACAAGACCGTTCCCATTCCCTCTCCTCCCCCCTCCTCCCAATCCCATCCCAACTCATCCCATCCCCCATGCTCCCACCAACACATGCCTCCTTCCCCTCCCTCTCACCCCGGTCACACAGCAAATATCCTGATGCTGCAGTTCCAAGCCATGTGTCCGCCCCAGCCTATGTGATCCAATGGTCTCTGACCAGGTCCCTTTGTTCAGACGTTCATACAAAACACACAATAGGAAAAAAAACAAAACAAAAGGAGCCAGACACAAGAGGGAGACACACTGCTGGGCTCCAGCTCTGGCCTCTGAGCCCTTCCACTAAGCTCCACAGCACTAGGCTCTTGGGGTACCTCCTTTCACACTCAAGGCTGCAGGTCCCAAGGTTTCCAAGGTGCATAGGAAAAGGAAGAAAGGAAGTAAACTACAAGCCTGTTTCTGTTTTAGGTTCCCCCCAACCCCTTTCCCTCAACCCAATGGCTGCTGGAGGATATTCTTGACTCCGACAGGTCTTTTCCCGTCTTCCAGTGAGACCCTGCCTGGGGACCAGGTTCACTGTAAGTCACTGGTTCCTCTCTGGAACGTGGGCAATGGGTTTGGCAGCGAGGGGAGGGAGCGGAACACGTTGTGGGGGGACGACAGGCTTTTGTCTCACAGCAGGTGGGGGGGGAAGATGTCAGGGAAGGCGAGAGAAAAGAGCCAAGGGAAGCCGGTCAAGCTGGCCCTCTGCTTGATGTTTGTACTCAAAACTTCTCCTTGGGGTTGCTTCAGCGTGCCAGCGCCGGCCCGTTGTTCAGTCACCTCTCGCAGCCCTGCTGAGAAAAAGCACGTGGCGGGGTGCTTCCGGCTGCTTCATCCTCTGGCTGGCTGCCCTCGTGCCCGCCGGCGATCTCAGAGTCGCAGTCAAGCGCCTCATAGATGGTCGGCAGCGTGGTCTGCTGGCTGAGGCGCTTGCGCAGGCCCACGAGCAGCGGCTGCGGCATGGAGGAGACGTCCACGTTGTTGCCGAGGTCAACCCAGGCCAGGCAAGGGAACTTGTTCATGTCCTTCATGGTGTCAGTCAGCTCCTTCATGGTCGCCCGCGTCAGCCGGTTGCCGTTGAGGGACAGGTGGGTGAGTTTGGGGAGCGCCCAGAGGAAGGGCAGCAGCAGGCGCACCATGTCATCGTTCAGCTCCGTGAAGCTCAGGTCCACCGAGGTCAGGTGGTCCCCGTTGTTCTGCAGGTAGTAGGCCATGCGGTGGACATCCCGCATGGTCAGGGGGATCCCTGACAAATCCATGGAGTCCTGGCTCACCTTCTTCTGCAGGCTGGTCTTCAGGCTGATGGTGGAGAAGGGGAGACATCGAGAGAGATCATTAAGGTTTAAGCTTTAAGCATCGTTAAGGGGAGCACTTCCATCCATCTCACCCAAGTGAGAGAGCATTTGGGACAGGGAGAACTCATTAACAACATGGGCTAGAATGTTAAGGAAAGGGTTAATAGAGCTCACTGGGGAAACAAGCATTTGCACCATACCTCAGGGCAGACTGTTCTGGGGCTTTGCTGTGTATTTTCAGCACTTACACATAAACTTTGCCAGAACTGGCTCAACACAGATTGCTAAAGTGTCTCCCACTAGCAGATGTCAAAGGGTTTGTCTGATGTGCCCATACAGGCGCTCATGCACAGAAAGCAAAAATAACCAAGGCAAGCAAACTTTCCAAAAGCACTGGTTTACTCTGTGTGGGGGCTGTTTGTGAGCCACCTCTCCAGGTGAATGCCAAGGTCTGTGCTACAGAGGAGAGCAGTGTTGAATGTCTGAGAATTGGATGTTTCATCAGGAAAACAACAGATAGGCAAACTGCACTCCAGGAATGGATTTACTGCGTGTCTCTTTAAAAGCCCTCACAAGCAGCACTTAGTCAGTAAGCAGCACCAGTGGCTGCCTATTTGGGTCCCTGTGGTCAGCAGATCATCTGGGATCTGCTGCAGCTATGAGGAGGCAGGGAGGGCATAAGGGTGCTAAGAGATGGCTTCAGCCATTTCTTTTATTGTCTGCCTGGCCAAGGGAGTGAGGAGGAGGTAGGAAAGCTGTGTTGTGAGGCTGCTGGGTATGCAAAGGGATTGGGGTGTGGAGCTTAATGATGGACTGTGGGTTTGTAAGAGTGCTGTAAGAAGTGGGAACTGTGGGGCTACAGGAGCTGCTGGGGGATGCGTTACGAAATTGAGTAGAAACGTGTGTTGGTGTAACATAGGAGAACCTAATCCCTTCGTGTAAATTGTGTTAATCTTGCTGCTCTTTCAGACACATCTTGCCTTAACGACATGGGAGCCCTAGTAGGACCCCCCCAGTCATGTGCTCAGGGGGTCTTGTAAGTGCCTTATTGAGTTTGGGAGGATCAGGGTGGGTTAAGAATTAACCACCACTTCGAAGGTCCCCACTCTTCCTATCTGGCTCTCTGTAGTGTCCTGCACACCTGTGGCACAGCCAGTCCCTGAAAGCAATGGGTACATGGGGACATGCAATCTCCTCGGAGGAGGCTACAGCACCGCAGGAGCTCCCGTGGCAGGTGAGAATGTCCCTACAAGCCTCAGCATTGCCAGGCTCTGCTGGAGCTCTGCAGAGGATGTGGCACTGCCTCTGTAGCTTTGCTTTACATATGCAGTTCATGGCATCCTAGAAATTCCAGCCCTTAATAATCCCCTGTAAGCATGTGTTGACATAAGTCAGTAAATGTGCACCAGTGCAGGCAACAGCCCTTTGTGGACACATTCAGCATTGGCACAAACCTGCAGCTGCACTTCCTTGTAGGAGCATGAGGCAGAAAGACCTCATAGCCTGCCCTGCCAATTCGTAAGCCCACAAATTCCTGCCCTGGGTTTAGCAGTACTTTGCTCAGGCTACTTCTATGTGTCCTTGTATTTCCCATGGGAATTCACTGTGCAAGGCTGAAACCATATCTGCAAGCGTGCATTTGGACTAATGAGCTCTCATGGCAGAGAGCTAATAACAGCATGAATTAACTTCTATTCAGACCAGCAGTATTGTAAGTAAAATGTATTACTTACTGAATATTTACACGTCAGATGACCCACACTACACCTCAGTGGATCACAGGAGGGGCAAGGGGAGCAGTGCTTGTCTGTCCTATCAAACAGCAGGAACTGATGTACTGGGGAATTACAATTGGTCTGAGCACATGAGGGAGGTCTCCAAAGGGCCATGAAGATGGTACTTGAAGTCCCTCCACTATCTGGGCCCCAGAGATGGGACTGTGAAGAATTAATCCACCACATTGCTTGTAGCAGCAGTGCAGTTCTTTTACCTGCTGCAGCACCAGTTGTGAACTGTGCATGCTGTGGTCTGGGTGGCACTGAGCAAGTCTCCCTATTCCTGCTAATCCAAGACATGCCTGAGATCAGCCCAGGCTTCTGGGAGCTGTATTTCTTCAACTCTCTTGAAAAACAATGTGTGTGTTTTGGTATAGTTTGTCACCAATCACTGGCAGTGGTGTAGCACAGTCTACCACAAAAGAGGGTTCAATTTATCAGGGACCAGCCTCGAAGCTGGAAACATCTCAGGTTTCCCCTAGCACAACAAGAGTTATCCTTTTGGTCATGCTAGGTATTTTATCTGGGTGTTTGATCTGGAGTACTTGTTCTAGCAGAACAGAGCATCCAATGCACAGTGCAGGTGTGCATTTGTATGTGTTAAGTGAAACAGGAGAAATGAAATGGAGTGTGAACCTGAGTGCACAGGGTAACTGTCCTCTGTATCCACAAGGGGCTGGTACAAGAGATACAGCAGCCTTCTCTGGCCTGTAGGGGTTTAGAATAAGGCTTTCTTGAGAGTGTGGGGAACACAGGAAAAACAAGCCCGTAACTACTTCAGTGCCTGTTTTGCATGAACGCAGCCTGTGGCTCCTGGAAATTCTCTTCCCCAGTGCTGTCAAGCCACGGCAGATCCTGGGTGGGTGGGGGACACAGAAAGGAGACATGAGCACAGGGGCACGTTCCCCAGCCCTAAGCCTTGTCTCTGTCTGTGCAAAGCCTCCTCAGACGTTCCTTTTTACCAAGCTCAGGGCAGGAGCCCAGTTTGGAGTGGGGATGGGAGCCAGGCTGGAGTGGGGACCACTGGAGGGCACGTCTGAGCCGGCACCGCTCCCGCTGCCGGCCCTCAGCATCCAGGTGCCGTTTTTCCTGGTGTGTCTGCAGCAGCAGCATTCTTAAAAGGGGACAAGTTTGAAGGGCTCTTGGGGTCCCCCCTTTGGAGCGACTTGGCTCTGAGTGCAGACAGTGATGACTGAAGGGAAATGTCTGAAAGACAAAAGCAATGTGCTCGTCTGTCTCTGCCCGCTGAGCCTCCCCTCCCCTCCTGTGACTGCCGTGTGCAGACTGCAGTAATAACTCACAGATCGTGCTCTCACCACAACAGGTACCTTCTGCTGCTCTCCCCAGCACCGAGCCAATACCCCAAGGAGGCTTTAATCAAGCAGACAAATTATCTTCCCATAATTGATTCTCCAGACTGGACTGCTCCTGGCTGAATGTACTTAAACCCTCCTGTCCTGTGCCAGAGCCCGCCCTCCCTTCTTTGCTGGCTTGTTTTTCTTTCCTTTCCTGTGTTTTTTGCTGCTTCCTTTTGCCCTCATTGCTGTACCTGCCAGGGTGACTCTGGGCCTCCTGTCTCAGGACTGGGGGCTCCCTCCTGTGTTTAAGCCGTTCTCTTGCCTATAAAAATGCCTCTTATAGGGATGTGTTTGTAGGAGCCTCATCCTGGTGGACACAGCCCTATGCTGCAGCCAGGCCCTCAGCTCTCTGGTAAGTGCTGAAGCATGAGATACAACACCCCACGCATGCTGTGAACCCTGGCAGCCTCCTCCTCGCCTCCCTGGTGTTTCTGTGCTGCTCCAAGAGGCACAACTAAACCCCATCTCTAGGGCAAGGCACAGAATAGCTACCCACTCTCTCTACTGCTTTAGAGGAAAATGTGTCTGCAGTCAGAAATGGGTCAAGGAGATGTGGGTAGATGCTTTACTCTGAATTATCTGACACTTGGTATTTTTTTGGAGGTCTGTTAAGCTCTGTTTCTTGGGGGGAGAGGGGCATGATACACAGGGCACCAAGCTCTCAGTCACTTGTGCAGCAGCTGAGAAAATACTAGGTTTATTTCCAGGGAAATGGGTCATGTATTATCCCCTAATTTCTGCACTTGAAACAGGCTTTAAGATTGCTTCAGCTGCAGAAGGCTTTTTTCCTTTTGTGTGAGATACAACAGCTACTTAGCAACGTGGCTCTTGATGCCCGTGGGACTTGTGGACAGAGGCTGCAGAGCACTGGGGGCTGGATTAACCTACTGCTTCTGCAACTGGTGCTCAGGGCACATTTGTAAGTGTGAGGATTTGCATCTAACAAGGATCTGGACCCTGGATGCAGGGCAGCAGACTGTGTTTGTATTATCTGCAGCAAGCCTGGAGAGGAAACAATCCCCCACTCCCTCAAATGCTGGAGAAATGGCTTGCAAGTGAGAAATTCTTGGAAACTTTGAGCAAGAAACAAGGGCAATCAACAGCCCAGGCCCTACTGCCTGCCTGGGGATGCAGCATCCAGTGAGGAATGGTGCTGGCCCAGAGTCCTGTTTATAAAGGATCAGCACCCTGCTTGCAACCCTTGTCCACCCCTGCTGAGGGATGGGAGCTCTTTGAGGTACATGTCCTTGCTTCTCATGTGAAAGGTTTTACTTTGCATTGTTCCCAACTCCCTTCTTGGGGTCTGGCCTTTCTCCCATGGACAAGGAGGCAGTCTTCCTCCCACCCTCACTGCCACTTATCCCTTCCCTGGGTGCCAACTCTACTCTTCAGCAGGCATTACCAGCAGTCCCTAGGCTGCACTTTGAGCCTGGCTATGGGAGATCCACCCTGGATCAGTCCAGACAGAGCAGGGGCCTGAGAGACCTGTGGGTGTCTGGGAAAAAAAATCCTCTCAGTGAGAAACGTGGGCTGGGAAGGAGGTGAAACCATCTTGTGCTCCCCAGGCTTTATTTTGGGATAAAAATCTTCCTCTTTCCACTAACACCCAGCCAGTGTTCCAGCCTCCTGGGAACTCAGCTAGCATAAGCAAATACAGAGCTGTCTTGTAATGGGACAATTAGGAGACCTGAAATTAATTGCTAGTTGTTTGTCTCCAGGACCTGTCCCAAGAGAATTAACCCTTAGGCCATCTTCCAGGTCCTTCTTTGAGTCCATGAAGCTGCAGGCTCAGCATGTTTGTTTTTTTTTATTAGCACTGAATCCCATCAATTTCTTGCTCATCAGCTAAATTCTTTGGTGGCAGCATGGAAGGCGTGTAATGGCTCCTGAGTGTTGCCCTGTTGGGACTTGTAGCAGTCACAGTGGTGTCTGGCCTCTTGTTAGCTTTGTGGGCGTTGGGGGAGCTTGTTCAGCCCAAGAATGTTGAAGTTCCTGGAGTCTCAGCTCATTTCCTTGTCTCCATGCTATGGAGAAAGGCTGGAGAAGACAATAAGAGTCAGATGGAATTTTGGTAATGAGGGGTGCTCACTACTTCATGCCTATTTCTCTGGAGAATTACCAGCTTTCTTCCCCTCTGTCTTTTATTTTTACATTAAATTTGTCTCCAAATATAAAACTGTGCTGATGCCAGAAATTCCCATTAGTGTGTATCCCCTCTGTCATTAACAGGCACTGCCAGTAGTGGCTAATTAGCCATGAGTCAGGTATCTCTCAGCTGCTCTTTCTTGCACAGAACCTCAGGCATGTCTGGATGGCTTCCCTGCTTTGAGCAGTGATGTAGGGGATGGATTCTGAGCTTTTTAATTGCCTACTTAGCATAATCTGCTTGCTTTGCTTCCCCAGTGGCACAGGGTGCTGCTGTGCAGGGTTGGCTTTAGCTGCCTCTAATGCAACATGAAAAAGGAAAGAGAAGCCTCAGAAGTACTGACCTAGACTAACCCAGCCCCAGCTGCTGCGAGGCTGGGCCTGGCCCTGCTGTGAAGATGGAGGCAGTCACAAATAGGCCACTTCCATGAGAGATCCCTTAGTCACATCTCCATCCTTGTGCCCAAGCTCTTTTGACCAGCTGTGGAGAGGAGGCAAAGGTAGCCTTTCTCCTGTCTCACTCCCTCTGCAGCTGGGGTGGGACATGGAAATCTGTAGCTGTTGATGCAGCTGAGAGCCTCTCTCTTCCTGCCTCTGCTGTCACTTTGTCCTTGAAGGTGTGTTCAAGAGAGCTGTGAACCCTTGGCCTTCCTCCTGCTGCTACTTGATCTGTCCAAGGCCTCAGGTTGTTTCACTGCATTATTTAGGCCTCTCCTAGCAAAGCAGGGAATGTCTCCTTGCTGTAAATATCATGTCCTGACCCATGTCCTTGTCAGCCCTTCAACTGGGTAAGAGTCACAAAGGCACAAGGTCTCTGCTGATTGCTTTTAACTACCACCTTCCACCCAGCCTCTGTTTTTTCACTCACTGTCTCTCCACCAAAGTGTCCTGCTTCTCTTGCCTGCCAGTCTTGGCCTTTTTACTCCTGACTCTGACAGAGCAGTGTCAGGCTGCTGGGTGACCCTTTCTGCCACCTCCAACAGCCTTTCCAAATGCATGGGTTCTTGATGCTGCTGGGAACCCTCCTCAGGGGTAGTGTTTGGGATGCTCAGCACTGTAAGATGAGGGCACAACTCCTGCCTCTGTCCACAACTCATCCACCAGCTCATGTCTGTCCATCTGACATCTCTGTGAGCAGCAGCTTCTTGGAATCAGTGTGTGGGGCAGTTCCTGTACTCCCATATGATGTTTACCATGTGGCTTTAGTTAACTGACTTGGCTTCCTCTCACTAGAGCAGGAATGATGGTGCCTGTTTACCCTGTTGCATAAGGGTGACACGAAGCTGTAGTTAATATTCTCCTCATGCCATGTGAAGGCTGGGATCTCATCTGCCAGAACTGTCAGCCTCAGTGCTGAGTGATGTTTTCAAGGAAAAAAAAAAGATGTGAAGCCCTTTAGAGCTGTTTCCTTGAAGTCCTCTAGACACAAGTGCTTTCGCTGCATTTTAAAAGTGCATCTAATGCTGCAATGTCTGGCCAATGCACATCAATAACAGAAAGGGAGCAATAAGCCCAGAAGGGATACTCTGCTCTCCACCACCCACTTTGGATTGGCCATGATGAAATTCACTCAGATGAGCAAAGTGAAGCTGTGGTGACATTTGTGAAAAGGAAAGGCCATATACATGTGGTGTGGGAGTTAACTCCATACACACACCTGCCTTTGCTCTTTCAGAACCAGCCACTGTGTGAAAAATTTGGGGGGTTTTTTGTTACAATTATAAAGCTGTGTCTACTGCCTGCCTGCTTTGTGGATTCAGGTTTGATCCTTTGCACTCAGGAAAGGAAGTAGTTACACTGAAGCAGCCAGCTCTGGGGATGGTGCAAGTGGAAGATACATTAAGGTTCCCTGACATGGCCTTGCCAAGACAGTTCAGTTGTAATCCAGAGCTTCCTAATCACAGTACCAGACTGTGATCCAGCTCTCCAGACAAAGGCAGTCTTCACCTGATACCCTTCTCCCTCTGCTCTGAACTGCAGCCCAGTGTGTCTGGCCCTCAAAAAATAATACACCCTCTGCGTCCCGCCCTGTTCTGGCAGCAGACGGTGACAGTTTTCTTGAATTCAGCATGGCAAGAGGCCCCAAGAATTCTGAAAACAAGAATTAATAACATCTAAAAGTTCTGCATCTGTCAAAATGCCACAGAAGTGGCACTGATAGCCTAAAAGGTCTATGTCTGTATAAAGGAGCATTTCTTAATCCATTACTCTTTACACACTAAACATCAATTTAATGAGAAAGTGAAGCTGGAGTTATACAACACTCTAGGATGTATTCTGCTCGTTAAGTGGGAGTGATCTATACAACTGTAAAATGGTGCTAAAACTAAATTCCCTCTAGGATATAAAGGACTGAAAATTGTGTAGTAGTTATGCTAGTCCCTGCTGCAAAAAAATGCTGCAGAAATCTTATCCTCCAGCTTTTGAGCTTTCAATTTTAAAACCCCCAGAGTAAATCTGCAAGAGCTTATCTTCCTAGTTTGGTTAGGCAGCCAACCCAAGTAGGGCAGAGCCAGTGGGGTGCAGGCTGTTGGCTGCAAACCTGAGACAGGATTTTGCAGGAAAGGAGCCCCTTCTTTTCAGTGTGGTAAACTTGCCTGAGTATCACCAGGGCAGCTGAAATAGTCTCTTTGGGTGACTGCACAGCTGGGGACTGCAACCCTTCCTTGTACAAGGCATATAGCCACTCCAAGGAACCCACAGGCATGGATGCAGAGGGCAAGTTGCCTCCCAGCTTCACCTTCAGCACTTTAGTCAAGCACAGAAACCAGACAGAGCCTGGGCTGGATGTCTCCTGCTCCCTCCAGCTGCTGTTTCATTGAATCCATGGACCCACAATGAGCTTTCTCCTTCCACATTTCTGTATGGGCTCTGCCTGTGGACTGAAACAGCAGTGCTTGAAGAAATGTCTCTTATCTTTTTTGCTTTACCAGCTCATGGGTGGCTCAGGTGTGTGCCTGCTGGATGTGGGTCCCACTGAGGGTAGCTGGGGATGTAACTACTGTTAGTTTGTTTGTGACCCACTGGTTTGGCAGTGGGGACAAACACCTGGTGCGTGATCCAACTCCAGTATTGCAGCACCACATCTCCATAACAGCCCAAATGTAATTAAAACCTGGCAGATGCTCCAAGCTCTCTGTATGGCTGGGCTTGCTAATTATCTCCTGGACCCATCTAACATGCTGCAGAAAGTAGAAATTGCATTTCAGAGAGCAAGGGAGTCCAGGATCAGCTCTGTGAAAGCCAGATGCCAAAGCCCAGGAGGCTGCAAAAGCAAAAGCAAGAGGAGAATTTGGTTTCTGAATGTGGTCTCCATGCACAAATTCCTCCCTGCTGTCCTTAACCCCCACTAGATTTTAGAAATTCCTTCAAAGTATTACTGCTACACCCATGCTCTTTGCAGGACCTAAAGAGCAGGAAGGGTGCAAGCCAAGGGCACAGGGTTTGAGACAGACACTATAGTAAAATACTCCCACTAGCAGACAGAGGGAAGTGCAGATTTTGGATCATGTAAAAACAGCCTGCCTAAACAAACTTATGCCTTGGTATCTCCAAATGAAGCAGCTATTTCTTGCCTTCCTGCTACTGGCAACACCCATTTTCTTGCAGCGGCCTCAGATGCCAACTCTGCAGGCGTCTTTTGCTGCAATCTGCAAACCATTTCATCTCTACACCTAAAAGAGAAAGCTCTGCTGTTAAATATTTCATCAAAATTAATTTGTGCCTTATGTAACACATTGTAACTGGGTGTGGTAGCCAGGCAGGGCAGCCTATTTTAGACCTATTGCACATTGCCTTGTTGCCCTCTCCCTGCTTGTGCTCACAGATGTTCTGTACCTGGCCAATACTTGGGGCCTGACTCCTCTGTGTGGGGTGCTCACTGGACCCAGAGCTCTTCCTCTGGCCACAAACCTCCTCTCTGTTGTTACTAAGTGATGGGTTTGCAGTAGTTTGCAGTCCTCTGCTGTCCCCAGGCTGTGCAATCACAGGGAACACTTCCAGCTTGACTCTTCATCCTGAAGTCCAGCTGGAGAAGAGGTTTGCCTGCAAGCAGGAGTTTGGAGCCCTGAACTTCTCTTTAAACTTATCTTGGGAGGGGGACAGGGATGAGGTCAGAACTGCCACCTATACCTGCATCTCCAGTATTCTGCAGGATCCTCCAGGGAAAATGTCATTGAGTGGGTCTGGAAAAGGACTCACTCAGCTCTGAAAGTTCAGTCTTGTTCTGTGCTGTGGTTGCTACCTGCAAAGCAGCACAAACAGTCCTGCCCTGTGGGGTGAGGGCACTGGGAGTGCTTGGCTTCTGGCAAAGTGGGGCTACAGGTGCAAGAGGCAGATGGCCTGGAAATCGTGGCATTAGGGATTTTATTCCTTAAGATGCACTGGGAACCTGCCTCTGAGTCACAATGAAAGGTATGATGGAAATGTCAATTCTCATGGGGGATTTTAAGTTGCTGGCACACACATCAAAGACCGAAAGCATCAGAAAAGCCCAAGGCCATTCTCAGAGTGCTGCTGATTTTGCATTTCTTTTTATCCAATCCTGCATTTATTCCTGTGAATCTAATGGGGCTGACATGAGCTCTTTTCTTAGTCACTTCTCTGTCTTTTCTTCAGCAGTGGTGATCTGTGTCACAGGAACAGGGTTTGCTCCAAGAAAATGACAAGAGGAGGGGTGGATTTAAAAGACATGGGGATTGCTCTTTATCTGGGCAGAAAAACCAGCAAGTGGCAAGGAGGGAACAAGTGTGGGTGTCTAGTAGTGAAAAGCAGCTGCCATCCAGTAGCTGTCAGTGACCAACATGGTCTGAGTTGGGTTCTCTGTGCATCTGCACCATCCCCTGGGCCCTCTCCAGGTGCTGGCAGAGAAGTGGGAGGTAAGAAGGATGGTCACCTGTCTGCCAGCCACCCCAGAGTGGTTCCTGCTGAATGGAGTGCTCAGCTGGCAGTAGTGCCTTGTAATGGGACACTTTTCCCACTGTCAGGGAAGCTTTAAACGAGGATAGGGTGTGATGCAGAGCTGGGAACAGCTCTGTTTGGCACATGGGTGTTTTTGCAGGCTGGCAGCCCTGGCCATGCTCCTGGGGCCAAACACCCTGCAGGCCCTGCAGGAGGGTTGTCTGCGCTGTGCACTCGGGGGGATTGATTTCAGCGCACTTTGGAGGGGGTGAGGAACTGTAACACCACACAGAAAGGAGCAAATGGCAAAACACATCAAAGAGAGGGCTCTTGGGGCTGGGTTTTGGAAGAGGCTGCACTGCAGCTGCTGTGCACTGTTTTCAGTCCTGCCTCTCTCTGAGGAGGGTAGTGGTGGCAGGCTGGGATGGTGCTTGGCTGCAGCACTGTTTGCCCAGGCAGATCCCCCTCTGTGCCCATCCACACGGCCCCTGCCAGGTTCTTACCACACTTGGGACTTCCTGCGGGGCATCCCGTGCCGGTGCCATTTCGAGTGCGGGGTCAGGTGGTAAATCAGCTGCCTGCAGATCCTGTCTGAGGATTTCCAGGGGTCATACTCCTGAAAGCAAAGGGACAACTTAGACTGCCTGCACCACAGAACACGAGAAAAGGAGGAGGGCAGAGGAAGATGGGAAAGGAATAAAGATGGCAGTGGAGCAGGGTCATGTATGAAAGGGAGCAGATGAAGAGACAATGAGAGAGGAATGGCAAGAAGGCCTGAGATGCCCCTGCCACATGCCAACTCCTCCTGGGGTGGAGGAGGAGCAGGAGGAGTTCTGCACTGCCAGGAAGAACCCCAGCCCAGCCAGCATGTTCCTGTCTAGAGCAGGGCTAAAATTCCACATCCTAGCCAGGAATAAGTGAAACTCAGAAGAGGGGATCATTTTCCAGGGCTGTGGCAGGGGTGACTGACAATGCTCTGTTGCAGGGACCCCTACGCTGCCAACTCCTTGTGTTACAGGACAGTGCTAAATTTCTGTTAATTACCTTGTTGCTGTGCTTCCCCAGACTCTGTCTCTGGACTATCTGGTACCCTGATGTGGAAAGGTCAGTAACTGGCACCCTTGCCCCATCCCCAAGGTGCTTCGTGCTCCTCCTGCAGTAACACACTGACTCCACGACCTCCTGTGCTCTAGCTGGGAGATGTCAGGACAGGGAACTTTGGCTGCTTCCCTATAGTCCATCTTACTTCCTTGCAGTCCACTCTGCTACTGGAGGTTTGAGTTTGGGAGTTTCCAATGCCAGCAGTTCCCTCCTGTCCCTGCACTAACTCCTCAGGAAAAGAAGGCACCCACATGGTTGCTGCCTTCCTGGGTTATTTTTGCACATGTTCTTTAGTGCCATGACTTGGAACAGAACCTCTTCCTCTGCTGAAGCAGAATGGCAAATGGCAGCTGCTGAAGGCTGGGACTTCTGCCTTCTCTACTGTATTTTCCAGTTACTGACATTCACCTGCATTCCCACCCCTCAGCCCTCCAGCCATGGTGCCACATGTGCATTTAGGGATTTGATAGGTGAACACCCAGTAAAGCTGTCAGGGAATGCACTGATTTACTCCTTACTGTGAGCAGTTAAAGCACTGCACTGGAGTCAACAGCTGCACTGTGACTTTGCTCAGCAGTCCCTGAACCAGCTGAACTCCCCAGGGATGCACTGCCAGCATGTGGCAGTTCTCCTGTGCCAAGGGGAGAGGGATCCCAGCCTTCTGCTCAGCTGAGCATCCCCTGATCCCCACCCCAGCTTCCCTAGGAACACCATGGGGACTCGCCCATGCCTTTGGCTTAGGTGCCTTGTTCTAGACTCCTGTTGTGCTGGCAGGGCTGCAGCTGGCACTCTGCTGTCACCTACAACAGCAAACCTCTCCAAGTGGGTGCACGTGCACACCAGGCTCCAGTACAGCAGCTGGCACAAAGCCCTGCGAGCGATTGTTGGCTCACGGCTGAGAGTTACCCTCCTGTTCTTTCCTGTGTCCTCACTGATTTAATTTCCACTGACAGACTGGGAATTGCACTCAGCCTGCTTGCCTGTAATGCAGTTACACCCACCAGATGCTCAGCCAGGGTCAGAGAGGGGACGTGGTCTGGCATTGTTCTGGGAAAGGTGCTGGTGCTGCAGGTACTGAATTTCTACAGGCACTTAATTAAACCTCTGCTGGCTTTGAAGGGCAACTCAGGTGCTCAACTTCTTCCTTAGGAAGGGGGAAAACAATTTCTTATGTAATGGTATGTGTGCATCCATAAGGCATGAAACTAGAGTGGGGGGATAAGCAGGTGTATAAAAATGGTAATGTGTTATCTGCCAAACACATGGGTACTGGATTAGAGCAAGATCCCCTCCTGCTGCCTGCCCTGAGGGGCACTGCACAGCACGGGCTTGGAGATGGTCTGGTAGAACAGCTGGAGATGAGGTCAAGTGAAGTGTGCTTAAAGAGATGCTACTGCTACAACCCAGCCCTTCCTTCAAATGCTTACATGAATTACACAGACATTACACTTGGAAAGGTTTTTTTTTCAGGCTGTGCTGCAGCCTAATAATGATGATTAAACTTTGGCTAAATGTGGTTTGTCTATTGAGACATGACTGGTTAATTGTTATCAGTGAGCCTCAGGAGATGGCAGAACAAGGTTAGAAATGCCACTAATCTACACCAGGCATTCGGTGTATTCCCTGGGGCACTGCTGCTTGCTCTGAGCTGTGTGTACTTAATATCTCTCTTTGAATAAAGCAATTCACTCTATTCCTCTCCTTATAAAGCAAACATGACACTTGCCAAGCCTAACGAGCAAATGGGTGCATTGCAAATCCAAGAGTCTGTGGTGGCAAAGGGTAACAGAAATAGATGCTGGTTGTTGCAGTGGGGCTGGGACATCTGTGATCTTTGTCTGTTCTCAGCCCTGCCTTTCTGTCTCTGCTCTCCTCATCCTCTGGAGGAAAGTGCTGGAGCACGCAGGGATACTGTGCACATTTACTTCCTGAATCCCCAGTGGCAATATATTCCTACAGCACCATTCCCTACAGGGAACTCTGAGAGTTAATGGGGGGAAATAATGCTGGGTTGAGGTAGTTACATATGGCAAAGGGCTCAGGAAGAGAGAGGTGGTTTTCCTGCTGAGATCTCTGCTCTCCTCTGCAGCTCCATGAGCCCCCCATGAGCTCTAGTTGCTTTGAACCCCTGTGATACCAGTGATTATGGCTCTCTGCCCTGTCACTAAGTTTACTATGGGCACAAAAAGTAATTTCCTAATATCTGTGCACACAGCCATCCCCTCCTTCAGCTGCATTCATGTTCTGAGGTAGTTTTAACTGATTTCTACAGAAAGATGCCCCACAATCCATATGCTGCCACTCCCAGGGCACACTCTGCCTGGCTCTGGAGCAGCACCAGCTGCCCCAGTAGGGCTCTCTGCCTCAGTGCTGTGCCACAAAGCATTCACTGAGCGGAGGGACAATTCACCTTTTTGGGACATTGCAGATCTCTAGCAAGGCTCATCAGCAGGTCATGGGAGATGGGATCCACCAAGTTGAGGAAAGTTGCATTTTTGTAGAGCACTTCATTGAGAAATGTTCCTTCCAGTCCTAGGTCCTACAACAAAAACAGACAGTCAGGCACACAGGCTTCCTCAGAGCTATATCCAAGGGATGTTCTGAAACCAGAAAGTAAATCTGATGTGGTGCCAGCTGGATGCCCAGTACAGGAAATTACCCAGCAGAGGTGAAGCAGCCATGTCTGACCCAGCATTACTGTGCTGGGGGGGTGCAGGCAGCCAGAGAGCTGAATGAGATGCAGTGTTAATTTGAGCTAGTCCACCTTATATCCACCTACCACAGGAAGGTGAGAATTCTATCATTTCCTGACTGGCTGGAGCCTGGAGAGAATTAACTTCAGAGAAACACAGTTATGTCAGCCTCTATGTGTGAATCTGCTGAAGAAGCCAAGCAGGAAGGCTGGCTCTAAAGCTGCTTCTCCACTCTCAGCTTTTCTGGAAGAATCAGACCTTTCTCAGGTATTTAGATGCTGCCATACACCCTGGTGCTGGCTGGCTGAGCAGATGTCCTGCCCACCTGTCTGAGTTTAGCTGTGCTGTGAATTGCTCAGTAAGAACTAAGCACTGGCAGGATGGGGTGCAATGGTAAATTTAGAGGTGGCTTTACACCACAGTCAGAGGAACTCCTCTTCCATCTTCCACACTGTGAGTTAGGGGAACATCTGTGGTCCATGCAACTTATCTGTGTGGACCAGGGGATGGGGCACCTTGGGAGGAAACCTCAGCATCTTTGGGAACAAAAAGCCTTCCTGGGGCCAGATGGATAATACTGCAAAGAACTAAGCTGTTTCTTGCTAAGAGGAAAGCAAAGAGCTAATATATTGACACAGTTATTACAATCAGGAGGTACCAAGAGAGCTGTGAAAAACAAACAAAATTTTAAAAAAATGTGGGAAAGAGAGATCACATATTCACATGAAAGTGCCACATGGGCAAAAAAAAAAAATACCCTATGAGTAGAAATGTAGAACAGAAAACCTCCCTAGCAGGGACAGTGCTGGGTTTGATTCAGTTGATAAGGAGGGCTCAGCTAAGGGAGGAAATAAGTCTTCTCCCCATTCTGTATGCAGCTGACAAGGGAAATGAATAAGCAAATGGGTGCCCCATATGTTCACACTGCTCTACTGAGTGTGTGCTTCAGGCACCACCCAGTGACTGAGAGCTAAAAAAAAAATGGAGTGAGAGGGGGAAAAAAAGCTGGATGTATGCACATACATCACCAACAGGGACAGAGCCATAGCTGGTAGAGGTTTGGGATATTAACTCCAGGCACCAATCAAAGCCAGTGCTGCATCCTGCTCTGGATATGCTGGATTGAGCAGAAAGCACAATCCCAAAGAGACCCTGGCTAGAGACAGAGGAAGGGAGAATAAATTAAATACTTTACAGCCCCATCACTCTGTGTACACAAATGACACCCGTGAGCAGGCAAGGAACCCAAGCAGTGGATCAGTCCTGCAGGACAGACAGCCACAGCTGGATATGGGCCAGGAGCCTACCAAGGCATCATGCCAGTGTCTCCCTTAACCATAAGGCTTCAGGGAAATGGAGCCTCCCACACCAAGTGTAATGTGCAGAGATGAAGAAAGCTGCCGTGAGGATGGCATGGCTGGGCATGCAGCAGTGGATGTCAGAGCAGTAATTAAACTCCCCCAGTTGGAACTATACCATTAAGATGAATCTGCATTCCCATTATAAATCCTGCCTGCGAGGGTTTGTAAGTAATATAGCTGTAAATGTTCACTTCACATTGATATTCCATAAATTCTTAGCCTAGAGGCATTTTTCAGCTCATCTTACTTATTTCCCTCTCTCCCTCCCTCTCTCTCTCATTTCTTGGAAAATTTTGTACCACCTAAAAGGTGGCTGCAGACAGCAGAATATTATAGCTCTTGCCAGTTCAGTTTGCTTAGTGCTGTTGTCTTACAAATGACACTTTGCCATCGTCTCAGCACAGGGAAAACAGATTACACCAGACTTTTTGCTGCTGTAAGTCTAATGTCTCCCTGGGCTTCAGCTGAGTGATGCCCACCTAGATCAGCAGGAAAGCTCATCTGGCTTCTGCTGGTGGGCATTTCTGGGGTAGATGATGTGCAGTGGAGCTGTCCAAGTGTTCATGTACAAAGCACAGATGCACCTGCTGTTTGCAGCTGTTCTCCATGCAGTCTTCTGAAATGCTGGGATCTCACATCTCTGTTAGTGGATCTGCTTCTGCCTGCCTTGCTTGCTTTACATTATCACACCCTCTGAACATCCTAGGAACAGTCTGCAGCCTTTTGAAGTCTGCAGCCCACAGGTGAAAAACCCCTGGCAGATCCATCAGCAGGGTACACCTGCAGGGCTGGGCAAGGAAGGTGTGTGCTGGGAGCAGCAGGAGGCACACAGGGGATCCCATGTCCTCCGGTCTGGCTGAGCTGTCTGCTCACCTGAGCAGGCTGCAATTCCAGTCCCACCATTTCTCTGCCTTCCCTGGGGTGTTTGCACCCTGGCCCAAGGCACAGTGATGAGGTGTGGTGTTAATATCCTCCCTGTCCACTAGAGTGAACAAGGTATCTCTCTTTTTACAGGTAACAAACAGACCCTCAGCTGGGACACATTAATCCGTGACTCCCGAGAGCGTGACACTGCCAAGGTAAGGAGGGACACGCTGGGGACCAAGCTAAGGGGTGAACATAGCTATGGAGTGAGGAAAATCTGTGAGTCAGAAAAAAAGGCTGATCTGAAGCTGACATTGGACACGTGAGGAGGACTGGTCTGGTGGTGATTACATGACCCCAGAATGGGTGACAGCTGGGGGTGTGGTACATGTTCGTGGTATAAACCCTCTGTCTCTGAAACCTGAGTGCTCAATGAACCAGAGGCTTTGGGGTGTTGCTGGATGGGTCCCATCTTGCCTGGCAGAAGATGCTGTGATTACAGGATGCATGTCCCACTGTTCTGTTGTGAGCAGATGGGCAGACACTCACTGTTTCAACATGGCCGGGCAGAGATGGGACCAGGAATAACATGGGGAACTGGAAAGGCAGCAGGCAAAATGTGAATGTTCAGGACATGGTAATTCTCAAGTGCAGATGTGGGGAAGCCAAGTGTTTAACTGATCCTGAAAGGAGCTTAGAAATGACCCTCCATTCCATATGGCCCTGTGACTTAGCACTCAAACCCTGTCTGTTCACAGATGGACCTTCTGGAGACCTCCAGGGTCTGTGGAGGGTTTCAGTGCTTCAGTCTCCAGGAGAGGTGCTGAGCACTACAGAAAATGACATTCTGTAGTTCTGGCCTCTGGCATACCCTAGTAAAGTCTGTTCATGTTACATTGTCACATCCATGAAGTGAGTGGTTGCCTCTCTTCACAAGCTTCTTGCAATAGTGCTTCTCCAAAACTGCCTTCAAAATCTTTTTCAACCCTTGTCTGCCACAGTGGTGCACACACAGAGGTTCTCTGCTGTGAGTTATCTGTCTATTGGTGTGGCAAGAAGAATGTGGTGCTGGTAACAATCTTCAAGTGAATGCTAAAGTAGTGGTCAGGAAAAGCAGAGAGGTAATTTTTGGTCCTGTGAATTCTTACCTGTGAGTGTGTAACTCCCTGGTAGCCCAGGGCAGTGAGCACCACTGTCAGATGTGTTGTAAAACCCTGGACATGCAGAGCAGACAGGGCTGTTCATGCAGCTCCCTGCAGCTGGTGGTATGGGTGAACAAGCATCCAGTGAGCCAGTCCCTGCTCCACTGCACTCACACCCGAAGGCCACTTGCTACTAAGGCAAGAAATAATGTATGTCCCCAAGATGAAGTTAGATGATCGTTATCTAATGAAGCAACATGATAAGCTACAAACTGATGGTGTTTGATGTCCACATCAGAGGTGGGCTTTGCCCCCTGTGCTACCAGTTACAGAGTTGCCTGCAGTTTGGGGCAGCTGAGTTTGGCTGGAAAGTGATGGTAGCAGGGAGAGAAGGAGGAGATGGCTCTGTTCCAGCAGCAGAGCTCTGTCCTCAGCATCAGTTTGGCACCACACTGTCTGCACACTGGCTTTGCTGCTCCTGAATGGCGGCACACTGAAACACGCTCCCACTGATACACTGACCCCTTTACCTCTCCTCTCAGCCTCGATTGTCCCAGAGGTGCCCTCCAAAACTATTTTGGGTTTCCCAGACATATCTCAGCCAGTCTGGCTGAGTGGCCATAATGGGATGTGGTGGCACTGGGGCGGCAGTGGCTTTTTTCTGGAGAGGCATCAATCCTGAGCACACCCGCGGGCTGGCATGCAGGGGTGTGGATGAGCACAGCCCAAGCTCGGACCTCCCTTCTCCTGCGTGCAGCACAGACCCCTCGCAGCTCCCTCCCAGCCGCTCTCTCTGTCCCCGGCAGTCGGGCCAGGCGCCCCTCGCCCAGGCTGGAGGTCGGGGAGGTGGCCGGTGTCGCCTGGCACGGCGGGCACCGAGCGGGAAAAGGACCGGGGCACGGAGTGGAGAAAGGCAGCACAAAGAGCCCCGCCAAGGAGGGCTGCACACCCCAGCGCCGGGGAGGGGGCTCCTGCACCGCGGCTCCTGCGCCAGAGCGCCGGGCGGGGGTTGCAGCCCCGGCCCCGCACGGCCCTTTGTCCCTGCCCTGCCCCGCCCCGGGCCCGCACCCCGCGGCAGGTACCTTCCTGAGCAGCCGGAGGATGTGCACGGCGTGCTCCCGCTTGTGCTCCCGGATGGTGGCCTGGATCTCCCGCAGCCACCCCACCCGCAGCACGTAGGGCGCGGGCGAGGCTTTCCGCAGCACCCNTGCTGCGGGCTCCGCGCTCAGCACCCGCCTCCCCGGCGGCCGGGCAGCCCCGCTGCCTCTGCGCCCCAGGCGCCTCCTCCTCCCGGGTTTGTTCTGCCGGGAGACACTCGGTGGGGAAGACAAAGAGAGACGGGGATGCTGCCGAGACTGCTCCTTCCATCCAGGCATTTTGGGGAGCTATTTTATTCCTGGACAAACTCTTTGAACATCGCAAAAGGTTCTCTAGATTAATAGTAGTTCAAAACACACCATCTGCAGGGACTGCTTCTGTGGGCTGTGTTTTGTCTGCTGTTGGACCCAGAGGAGGTGTTTTACTAATCTAGAAAGTGGCAGGAATTTTGCCCACCACCCGTCATCTGCAACTGATAGTACGATGCTGGCACTGTTCCTCACCTGCTGTGGGTAGAACTGTTTTTCTTTGTATGCCTTCTTCCCTCCTCCAGCAGTGCACAGCAAGTTTAGCACATGCTTTTCCTCAGACAAAATCACTGCCATCCAACAGGATGGGAAAAAACAAAGCCTGGATCCCATCTCCAGCCACCGAGATCTTGCAGGCAGCTCTGTCGTGCTCCCAGCATAACCAGTGGCTCAGCCTGACCTACTTTTTGGAATTGGAGTCATGAGCTGACTTCTGTTCAGGACTATCTCCACAGTGAGCCCAGGTGCCCAAGGCAGATTGTGAGTCCTGCAGGTGTCTGGTCACTGTAATGTGAGGGCACACAGCTATAGGAACAACCTGGGGTTCCCACTGCCTTGTGCATCTGTGTACAAGCATCATCCAATGCATCTGTGGAACAGTGTTGTGGCTATTGGACTCTCACTTTGGGGGAATGGGGATTGCCATGGCTTTTTGTGGTACAGAGCCTGCAGGGATCATTTTCCTTCTCAACCTTCCTCTGAGCCATGAATGGGGATGCAGATGTGGATGCTTTGTAGCCTCTTTCAGATACTCTACTGGTGACCCCTGTCTAGCTTGAAGAGACAGAGACAAGAAGGGGCTGGACTCTAAAGCAGCCTGGCTAATGCATTAATTTTGTCAGTGTTTGTGCAGCTCTCTAACCATGGTAGGCCAGATTCTGAAGACCCTTCTCAGAATTTTACTCAGCGCTTGACCAGACAAAAGCCCTGACTATCCATCTGCCCATTTGTCCCCTCCCTGCTCTGAGCACCTGCATGAAGGAAATTAGCATCAACAGATCTTGAGATATGGCTGAGACTGACTCAAGCTAATCCCATTTGGAGGGAGTAGATGCTGAGTAAGGGCTTCTGGATCTGGTCTGAGAGCTTTGAGAGAGGCTGGGTCAAGAGAAAATCACTCGTCTGGGGTGCAGTGGTACAGCTGCAGAATTGTCACTGGGAGCAAAGGGAAGGACAAAAAGTGCTGGAGCAACGGGGTAAAGGTGTCAAAGGAGGGCTGCACGATGGCCTTTCCCTGCTGTCTGGCAGCTGGACAGGCTGCCAGAGATCCCTGCTCCTGCCTGCCCTGCTCTGAGTGCCGCTGAAAGGAGCAGCAGCGATAGTGGATGTGGAACCAAAGGATCGGTTCATCAGCACAATGGCTTTGTATGGCTCAGTTGTCTCACACCTTATCTCTGAGAGTCAGAAGGAAACACAATCTGCAGTTTACTCGTAGTGGGGGTGAAACCAGGTGGATTGTTCTGAGGCAGTGGGAGAACCGGGGCACACAAGTGGCTCGGAGGATGGCACTGTTACCAGGAAACCCCTCCTCTGCATGTGGCTTGGAAATATCCTGCCACAGAGCAAATCCTCTTAACAAACAAACAATTGCAGGGCAGTTCAGCTGTCTCCCGGCTGTGCTTTAGCGCTGGGAGCACTACAATAGCATGGATAATAGGAGCTAATGAGAAACACACCAGTGCTCCTCTTGGCGTCGCTGAAGGAGAATGCCTGGCCGGCAGCTCTCTGTAGACTGAGATAATCCTGCCCTATCTGTGTGTGCTGCCAAAGGGCGCATGACGGCGAGTGGATGTACTTCTATAGCTGAGATGGTCAGCAAGGGGAGGAGGCAGGAGTTTGCTTGGGAAGAGTGGACTCTTCTGTCAGAGTCTGCATCCTCCGGTCCTAATGCAATCCTAGGAGAGAGTGAGCCAGTAGGTGAGCATGCAAGACCTGGGAGATAATCTGCAGGAGTGTCCCCACCTTTCTTTCATTTCTGCTGCAGTGTCAAGGGCACCCACAAACTTTACACAGAGATAGATCAGCTCATGAGTTTGTTTGGTACAACAGAGTGGGAGCTGGGGTTTCTCACAACGACCACAAGCTGTGGGTTTGAGACTTGGAAATCCCATCCCCGTGGATATTTTAGCACCTCTCAGAAGGATGTGATCTTGTTTCTAAACTGAATGCGGGGTACATAGTGCTGCCAACTGCATCTAGCTGGGTGCAGCATGACTGAGTTAATTTTACCAAAAATTGCTCCTAGCATGAGAAATGGGAAAAATGGAAAGCAGAGATCCTTTTGCTATACACTCAAATTCTGTGCTGTAAGCACATCTCCTTGTCACCAAGTGCCCAGGAATGGGAATGTTCAGCACCCTTGTCTTTCCTTGTCTTTCAGGCAAGTGAGGACAGCTCAGATCAGTGCCAGGACAGAAGAACAACTGTACTGGATCAGACCACAGGTCTCTTTCCCCTGGGATCCTCAATTAGCAGTGGTTAATAGAGGATGTCCAGCAAGGAGGATAAAAACAGGAGGATGTAGGTCAGTGTGTTGCTGGGTACTCTCCTTACCATCAGCCATCCGTAGTTCAGGAATTTCCTGAGATGTGGATCTCTGCATTTAATAGTCATTTCAAGTTTTTCCTAAACCCTTTTTTGAGCCTGAGAAAATTTTGGGTATCCACAGCAACTTATGGCACTGTTCAGCTGTGTGAAGAAATATTTACTTTGTTCTGAATCTGTCACTCACTGTTTTCATTTGATGCTTTTGTAGCTTAAATATTGGAGGAGGCAGCAGGCAGTCATTCCTCTTTCATTTTCTCTAAGCCACTCTCAGATAAACCCCTGTTGTGCCCCCTCTCAGGTTTCTGCTTCCCAAATTGAAGAGTGTTGGATTTGTACAGAAATAATTTCATCCTTAACTAAGTCCCTGCCTCTCCTCTAGCCCTGCTGTGGCCTCTACTTCACTGGGACAGCAGCCATGGGGCTGTAGCTGCACCCTGGAGCTACCTGGGAGCACGCTGGGTTTGTGACTTTGCTCTGGCTGCCAGCACTCACTTGGATTTTTTTCGATTGTGCTCAAGCCTTGAGCCAATGCTTTCACTGAACACTCCTGCCTTGCTCTTGCTATCACTTGGCCCCCGTGACTCAGTTTTCCATTAGCAGGCCAGGGAGGGGATAACCATTGCTCATCCCATTTATGAATTCACACTGGCAGTCACGGTCAGGGATTTCCAAGGCCTCGTTTCCATGTTGTCCATCCCTGCAGGGTCTGCAGCCTGTGCAGCGCTGGGCTGGGACTTTGGGCTCCCATCCGTGCCTGGGGACGGTTGTGGCTCCCTCGCTGGCACGGCCGAAGGGGCTGCCTGGAGTGTGCACTGCCTGATGTGCCCCTGGCCCGTCGGTGCAGTGCCAGTGCCTCGGCATTCCCTGCTGGAGCCGCTGCCCCTTCCCGGCACCGCGGGCTGTGACCGCAATGCCAATGGTCCAGCCCGCGAGGGAGCCTGCCCGTCACGGGGCTGCTCTCATTTGTATGCTGGTCAAGCTGGCTTCGAATGACAATCCTAATTATGTTTGCCTTGTGTATGATGAAGGTTACATTTCTGACTGATTTTGCCGGGCTGGAAGTGTAATTGATTAATTTAGAGTTTAAGAAGGGAAAGAGGATTAAGGCGGAGGTGAGGCTGTGCTGCCAGACGCTGCATTGACTGCTTCACACTTTCACAGCTTCAGCTTTTGTTTGCCTGCAAACCAGCTTGTCTGAGCTCCCAAGTTGTTATTTCTCGTGGCTCTGAGCTTGTTGGCAGATCCCTCAAAGCCAAGCCTCCTGCTGGGAAGGGAGCTGTAGCTCTGGAGACATACATGCACAGAGCTAGTGCAGGCTCCAGATTTAATTCCATTGTATCTAGGGGCAAGTGCACTTGCTGATTGGCCATGAGCTATTCATGTGGGAGCTCCATATCCCAAATACCTGCAAGCTCTTGGCTGAATGAAGCAGCAGACCTGCAGAAGGTCCATCTGTCCATGACAGTGCAGTTTTGGGGAGGAAGTCCTCTTAATGACAACCAACAGGGGGATTTCTTCCCTGAAACTGCAGAGTACATGGAGATGGGGAGATACAAGAACACAGCATCAGCTGGGCTCTAGTCTTAGGGACTTCCTGCAGCATCAGTGCTGGTGGAAGCAGCTGCATGCAGGCAGTCACTGCTGGGGCTCTGCTTTTGATGGAGAGATGGTAGCAATAGCCCATGTAACATTCATTAGGTCTTAAACCTTTTGCTTCTTGCAGCTGAGGCTCTCTTTGCAGCCCACGAGGCCCTTGGTGGTGTTCTGGGTCTGAGGCAGTGATGGGTTTTCAAAAGGACAGAGTTCTGCTACGTAATTATGGACACTGGCCTGCTCATTATTGGACAAATTAATCAAGTTCTTGCAGTGCCCATAAAAGCAGATTTGCTGGGCTGTATATTGCCTGCATAGAGAATATTAACAAGCTGTTACAGTGAGATTGGACAACACTGCAGTGAGCACAGGGAAGGTCACCTGTCCGCTCCAATGACGCATGGCATTGCCTTGGCTTCTTAGCACAGGGGAATTCTGAGCTCCTGCTGCTTTCACAGTCAGTCAGTTTGAGAACTGAGATGTCTGGAGGATTTCTGTTACCTCCATTCTGGGAGCACACTGCACCCATTTCATTTAGATTAATTTTATCTTGATTAAATTAAGGTGGGCTGTGAAGATACTCTGAGGTTTGGATTCACAGCCTTGCTCTGAACTGCTGCAGTGGCTGTGGTGCCTGGCAGAAAGGCAGGGCAGGCTGCTCTGAAAGCACCACCAGAGATGTTCCTCACTGCTCTGGGAGCACTGGGGCTGGCCAGACCCTCCTGTCCCAGTCAGGAAGGGAATCACACACCTGCATTTTGGGGCATCTCTTCCAGCCCTGTGGGGGCTTTCAGAGGGAAGTGGTGGGAGGCTCTGGCACTTCTCACATTCTGCCCCAGGCTCACACTTCCCCTCTCTTTCCTTCCACCCTTTGCACCTCTCCACTGCCACCTGGACCTATGTGTGCTTTCCAGACACCTTTTCTGTCCTTCCCAGCCCTCTGCTTTCCCTTGGCAGACACACAAGACCCTCGGGAAGCCCTCCAGAGGAAGGAAGGGGAGAATCACTGGGAGCAGCAGGTCTTTCAAGGCAGCAGCACAAGGTCCCCTTTGTAACACCTTGTGCTTTTGATCAGCCTGTAAAGGGGAGCAGTAAGAGTTAAAAAAACAGCAGAGCAATGCAGTTAGTGAAGCAAATGCTGGCAAGTGTCACTTCCAGGGGCAGCCTGTGGTCCAAGGGGCTGCTTTTCTGTTCAGCCACCTGCCTTTGTTTGGAGCACAGAGGTGGCTCTTGCCTGTGGATGCTTTCACAAGGCTGTTGGGACGTGTAGGGGAAGGCCCTGGGACCTCTCCAGGCATTACCATGCATTAGACCATTTAAGAAGCTGGTCTAAGACAAGAGAAACATTGGAGGAAAGCCTTGCAAGGACTTAAAATGTATCTTGCCATGGGGCTCTGGCACTTCCAGCTTTTAAGAGGCAGAAATGTCTGATCTTATAATACATCCCTCTGGAATCCCCTCTTTGTCTGTGTGTGTCTCATGAAAATATTTCTGAAGAGCTTTTGGAAAACCTGGCTTAGAAGCTCCCCAGTTGAAAGCTGTGGGCTGGAATTATGGTTTCATAAAAGAATTAAACCATCTTAAGCCCCTGCAGGAGAGGCTGAAGGCAGCACCTGGTGTAGCTAAGCTTCTTTTGGAATTTGAAACCACTAAGTGCACAGATTATATTGGCTCTAAGCATCTTAGCAAGCAGTTCTAAACCACTGAGAGCAACCACAGGCCCTCAGGGGAGTATACGGAGCAGGCACTGGAGGCCAGGCTGTGGAGTCTGACCTGAGCAGACACAGTGCATGGAAATGCTGCTGGCTGGCTTGAGGGGTGCTGCAGGGGAAGCTCAATGCTCCCCATCACAGGCTCTGGCAGAGGGAAGTGACTCCAGCCAGCACATGACACATTAGATGTCCTTCTGCTGAGGAGATGGCCTCCCTAAGACTTTCATGTTCTCCAAAGACCTCAGCACTTAAAATGCATTTACAGCTCATGGGAGACCTGGAAAAGTGACCAACTGTTTTTATTTCTTTTCAGTTTGACTGTTTTTTCTTCATTTATATCCAAAGATAAAGAGACATTTCTTGTCTTAAAAAACCCCAGATGTTTGAAGAAGCAGAACTTGGAGCGGGGATTGAGGCATAAAAGCCTTTTTTGAGCATTTCCTTCTCTGCCCAGTAACCTTTCAGAGCCAGGTTGTTACACACCAGTGACCCAGCATTTAGATTTAGGTGGCTGATCAGAAGCAGGACTCCAAGCCTGTCAGTGAGAGCCCGGTGTGGAAGGGGCTTCTCTGGCTGTTCTGTACTTCTCAGCCTCTGGACACTGGACTGGAGCTGTCCCCAGGACCTAGCATGAGTGTCTCTCCAGGTTTTGCCCAGGTCACCAGGGTCACCCACTCCAGCCTTTAAAAGGTAAGAGCCACTGAGCCAAACTGACCTACTGCCCTGTTTACACCATGGATGAATTTGGATTTTACAGTGCAGGCATCTGAATTATGTTTTGTCTCTCACCTACAGCACCCTGAGGGATTCCCCCTGTGGGGTTTGACCTAGCTGATCCCTAGCCCCACTGCAGTCTGCAGGGCAGTGCCATGAGCAGACAGACAGGAAAGGGTAGTGCTGCTGGAAAAGCAAACAGGCTTTTCCTTGGAGACTTGTCTGTGTCATTAATACCTGGCATCACTGAGCTGCTCAGCACAAAAGCTCTTTTGGGCTTTGCCAGGCTCAGGTTTGGTTTGGATAACACCCATGTGTGCCACTTGTGCCCTGTGCACAGAGCTTGCTGCTCGCCTCAGTGCCACCCTGCACGTGCTGTCCCTCGTGCCCTGCCACGCGTGGAGCCATTCCAGGCAGGCTGTCAGAGCCTGTGATCTTCAGCAGAGGCATTAACTGTGTTAACCTTTGAAGTAAAGTGAATTTCTAATGTCAGAACAGCAGAGACCAACATACAAACTTCCACCTTCCCATAGTTTTTTCTGTCACCACAGAAAGAGCTTTGGCTTTTCCTGTGCTTACCACAGCAGTTTGTGTGGCTTAGCCCGTGTTTGCCTCATCGCGTCAGTCCACACAGTTCATTGGGAAGGAATTCCATCCACACCTTAAAGAAATTGAGGAAGATGAAGTTGAGAAGGCTCTGGGGTGCAGGTCCTGCCTCAGTGATTGCAGGCAGCAGTGCTGAAAAGGAAGAAAACCAGGAGGAAGAGTGAGCTGCTTTAGAGGAGCTGTCTTGTGACAAATGCTTTAAGAGCAGTGACTAAGTGCTTCCCTCCTTTGCACCATCATCCCACAGGACAAAGGAAAGCTGCTGGGGTGCCACTCCCCAGAAGTGGCCTGAACCCAGAGGGACCACTGATGGGGTCCCTGGCCCTGGCTGTCCCTCTCCACATCTGGGGATCAGGTGCTATTTATTGTCCTGGAGGCTGATGGCCAAGGTGCAGCCTCACAGTGGAACAGGACAGGCCCTCCCAGGGAGGATTTCTACCCGCCTTTTGGTGCAGTTTGAGCCGAATACAGGGCTGCTCTGTGAACCAGGCATATTCAGTGAGCCTGAGCTTGGTGAGGAGTAGCAGATCCAGGAGGCAGGGGCATGGATGCCACAGCCCTGCTGGGCCATCCAGCTTCCCTGCAGCCCAGGCAGCGCTTTGGCTGGACAGGATGGGATGTGAGGGGGTGCAGCAGGGCAGTGGCAGCGGGGACGCCCCGGGGAGGGGACACCCCCGTGGGATGGTGCTGCTGGCAGCGCACTCCCCATGGCAGCAGCCCCCCTTGGGCGAGCGGCAGCCCCGGTGCGGCGCGCCCAGCCCCGGCTCCCCCGAGCCGCCTCCCGTCTGTGCCATCTAGTGCCCGGCGCAAGAACTGGGACTGACCCAGCCTCTCACCCACAGGGGAACGGCCCGGCTGCTCTGGAGAACAGGCTCTCCTCTCCCTGGGCCAGGCAGGGATGTGCTGGCAGGACCCCTGAGATGCCGCAGCGCCCGCACGGAAAATGCCACTTAGCTCCAGGTAGGACCGCAGCGCGCAGGAGTGGCTGGGGCGGATGGAGGGAGCGGCTCTGCTCGGAGGCTGCAGGTGAGATGAGGCTGGGCGAGACCTCCTGCCACAGGCTCCAGGTAGGGACAGGAAGGCTTGAAGCTCTTGGGAATCCTGCCTCTGTTTTCAGGCATTGTGTTCCTGTGGCGTGCTCTAATGCTGCACACGTGTTTTAAGGGATGAAAATAATGACCTCTGACTGGAATTCTCCTATTTGGACAGATTTCAATGCTATTCCAAGGGAGCTGCAGTTAGCTGTACTTGAGTGAGCACCCTAGACGGAAAACACTTTCTTTTTCAGTGTGTTGGGCATAATCTTTGTTATGTCATTTCTTAGGTAAGTTCCTCGTACTAAGTTATTATTTTTTTCAAAAGTTTCCATGGCTGTAGCTTGATTTGCCAGCTTTGATTCTTAACTCTGCCTCTGTCCTCTTTATCCTTTTCAAAGGAATACTTTTCCTCTTTACAGACCCAGTTTCATTTATAAGCTTTAAGTAAGAGCCAGTGAATCAGGAGCTAACAAATTCTTGCTTCCTTCTTGCTGCATTTTCCCCCCAAATCTTTGCAAGAGATTTAATGGTGGTGTAAGGAGCTTCTAACTCAAAGCCATCAATATATATCTATCCTTCATATTGTTTTATCACAGCCTGGCATTACATATTTCTCTATATTGAATTTCATCAGCTGCTATTTGCCCTGTTTCACAGATGTTTTCAAGTTTTGAAGTTTTCCACAACTTTTGCTAGCTCCATATGTTATCTTTACTATTTCATTACTGGAGCACAAGTAAATATATTGAACATGCTGCCTCTGGCATCCATAGGACACCCCACTCAGCTTTTTCCACTTGAAGTTTTGATCATTCATTCTTCTCTTGTAACTTGCATTGGATTAAAAATGATCACCTGACAGCTGCTTCCCAGGACATCCTGTTAGTGACTTTAGGGGGTTAGTAGTAAAACTACTCAAGGAGCAGATGAGCATATCCTTGTTCTTGGGATCACATCCGCTATCTGTGAGCTCTGTCTGTGTGTTTGCCTCTCCAGGATATATTGCACAGGCTCATCGTGCTGCTTCTGAAATGTAAAATTTCCTTCTGATTTTTTTTCCCTTGGTACTTAAGTAAGGCTGATTGCTTAGGAAGTCTTGGTAGCCTTTTCAAATATGAAAAGGTAGCAGTGTCCCTTAGCACCTGAGAGGTAACTGGCTGTAGTGAAAGCCTGGTGGTTTTGGAGCTGGCATGCTTAGAGCTCTCCTGGGTCTGCTATTGATCTTGGCATGTTCCTGCTTTTGAAGGGACTGATCTTTGAAACTGGCCTCCAGGAAATCATTTAAGGATGTGTTTGCATCCTGCTGAGCACTGAAACTGTGAGGATTTCAGTGGGAAGGAAACTCATCTTGAAAGAGATACAGTCTTTATCTGCTTTCCCTAATTAGCACTCTATCTTCCTGGAGGTGATACTCTCCACATCATCCCCTTGGCAGCAGGAAGCCAGTGCTGGGGTTAAGTCCCCACTTGCCCAAGGCTTACCCAAGGTCCTGTGCCCTGAGAGCTCTGTTTCTAGGTGCCTGAGCTTGGGGCAGGTGCTTGCTGTGCTGTTTGCACACCTGTGGTGCCCTTCTGCCAAGACCAAGTGTTGCAGAGGCACAGCTGGTTCTCCAGCAGCTCCCAGCTCTTTTATGGCTGTCTCTCAGTTCTTTGGAACTCAGTTTCTAGGGTTGCACACCTTCCCCTGTGCAATCCATTCCCAGGTCTTTTGTGTGCCACAGTCAGGCTTTAAAGTGTTTGGGTGCCAGCAAGAGTCCATTCTGTGGTTTCTTCCTAGAGCTGCTTAATTTTAACAGGGAAGCCCAAAATCTCTGTTTTGCATGAAAGCAAATGGAGGCTTCGACAGGCAAGGCAATGTGATTTATTGCAATCACAGGAGAAAACCCCCTTTCACTCCCCACACCTCAGTGCTGTAACCCCAAGGCCTCGTGTATCCCTTCCCCAGCCCCTGCAGCAGAGTCAGGGTGAGTGCCCAGCTGTAACTGGGGAAGTTTGGTGCAGGGGAGCTTCCTCCCCTGTGCTGAGGAGGTGCTTGGCCTCACCTGCATCATCTTCTCTCGTGGCAGGACAGGGCTGTGCCTGGGCAGGGCTCAGCTGAGCCCAGCACAGGAAGGGGTTGTGTGACAGCTGTATCCCCAAATGTCCATCCCAGCTTTAATTACTCTGACACTGCTGCCTGAGTGTAATTAGCAGCTGAGAAAATCTGAGTGTGATTTTAATAAGCTGACAGTAATGCAATTTGTCTTTTCTGTAAGAGATGCTTTGCAAATAAAAGCTGTAATTAAAAAGCACATGCACAGGGCAAACAGCAACTGTGCTGTGTGAGCTGTGTGCCTGCTCGGTGTGCAGCGTGCCTGGCACATGGCCTGGCCTGGCACAGGGGTCCCTCTCTGGGACAGTCTTCATCAGGTTCAATAGGTTCCTGAGAGAGTGTAAAAACTGCAGCATGTAAAAACTGCAGGATTTGGCTCAATTGTGGCTTTTACAAAAGGCTCTTCCCTGTCTTCACAGATGCCCTTTGATATACTGTTGGGTTTTGATAAGAATCAGTCTCCTGGGTGTCATCCTCTCCATTGCTTTTCATTCCTGTCACTATTGTGTTTCTGTGTTCTCACCCAGGAGCCCAAATTAGCTCCTGGATGGTGGGATCTCTGTGGCAGAGGCCAGCAAAGCAGCCAGGGTGGCATGGGGGGGTCAGGAAGCCTTTTCAAGAGCAGCCAGCTTTTCTGGTAGTCTCAGATCTGAACAGTCAGACCAGGCCCTGGACTCTGCCTCTCTTTCCTGCTCCTTCCTGCTCTCTTTAAAAAAAATCCATATCTATAAAAGGATAATCTCTTTTATCTAGTCTTCTGTCTCTGCACAATTCTGTCCTGCCCTGCTGGAGTTCAAGGTTCATTTCTGGCTGTGGGAGCTCTCACAGGGAAGCAGCCCTGTTAAACCCCAAGGTCTGTTTCCCACAAACCCCCATGACACATCAGCCTGACCTCATTGCAAAGTGTTCCTCTTCCTCAATGCTGTGGGGCAGCTGTGAGGGGACAAGGTGGGAGACAGAGGCACAGCAGCTGTCAGAAAATGCTTATACCCACAGCACCAGAGTTGTTGGCTGGGGAGAGTGAGACCATTGCTCCAGCCTGTGGGAAGCCCTTTTGCTTCTGTCTGCAAGGGAAGGTGAGAGCCTTTCCCAGGAAAGGCCACTCTACCCCCTGCAAAAGTCCAATTGTGCCTGTTGGCACTGGTTGCTGTGGCTCTCAAAGTTTAGGAGATGTCTGTGTTTGTACCCCTGCTCTCGACCTGTGGGAGACACCCTGATCCTTGGGAGTGTTTGCCTGTGGTATCCCATGCATTGCCATTGCTCCCTGGGAAGGTCAGGGGCTCAAGGGGCTCAGGTGGATATAGAGGGCTTTAAGCAGCTTTGTGCTGTGCCATGCAGGTGTGACTGGCCCACTCTGCCAGCTAATTGCAGCCCTGGCACATTGGGCAAACAAACCAAGCCTTCCCCAGAGACCAGGTGCAAACATGGCAAAGGCATCTGTGGGTCCCCTGGCAGTGGAAATGGGAGCAGCTGTGGGTTCAGCAGGTGGGAAGGCACCAACATCTGCCCCATGCCAGCCCAGAGAGGCTGAGCAGCCCCTCTGTGTGGGAGGGGGAGAGCTGCTGGGGCTGAGCTCCTGTGCAGGGCTGTGTGTCCAGCCCCTGCAGCTTGTGTGCTCCTCCCAGAGCCACTGTGTGTTCCCAGAGCTGTGCTGGTACAGGCTCTGCCTCAGCCCAGCTGGCCCCCTCACACTTTCCAACACAGCTTCCAAGTGCTTTGAGGCAGAGGTTTGTATTCTGATCTCTCATAAGTAAATGGCCATTTCTGGTGCCCTTTGCAGCACCTCAACAAACAAGCCCTGAAGGAGACTGGGACAGGCAGGAGATGAACCAGGCAGGGACTCTGATCTGTACTTGAGGTGTGAGTCCTGTTCTCCTGGTAGCATGAGGCGTCTCTCAGGACAGAAGGCTTGTTGGTGGTTGAGCACCTATCCTTTCCTCAGTCCTGTGTTATGCTCTGCCCAGAGAAGGAGATGCTGCAAGCACCAAACCTGCCAGATTTCTGCATTCAGGTGCAGAGGCCAGTCAAGACAGGCTCCTGTCTCTGGAGTCTTCTTTTGTAGGAACTTTGTGACTGCCCTTCTGGACAGCACAGAGTCACCCAGTGGTTTCAGTGTGTAGCCTTGGGCTGGTGGAAGCTGAACATGCTTTGCTGTGGTGGGCTGTGAGAGGAGCCTGTCCCACTGTGCAGTGGTGCCCATCCCACACGTGGGCTGTGGCTCGTGGTGTGCACTAAGACTGAGCTGTGCTGTGTGTTTCTCTCCTAAGGTCAAAACTGACAGGTTGCAAACAGCCACACAGACATGAGCTGTATTGCCCGAGCCTTAGCTGGGCTAAATGTGAGCCTGAAGCACTAGGACAGTATTGGATCAGCAGTGAGTGACTTCTTTAGAAAGAAAAATTCATTTATTTCCTGAGGCTGTTGTTTTGGGAGCAAACCTAGAGAGTATAAAGTGCTGAGAACCACTGGAATAAAAGAGTTGTATGTCCAGATTCTCATTTAGGGCATGAGCTGTCTTGCGTAGTGTGCACCTTTCCTGTGTAGTGCTACATGAGCTATTTGTATGTCTGCTGAGCACTCTCCTCACCTGCCCAGAGCAGGGAAAGGGATCCCAAGAGTAAAGGTCCATGAAACTCTTGCTTCTGGGTGTTCATCCCTGAGATAGTTGTCCCTCTGAAGCCTGACAGTAGCCAGAATGTACATAGTCCCTGCCCACTCAGTGCACATTAGAGCTTTATCCACAGCCTTCTCGGGGACTCAGTGGGATTTCTTCCCTCACAGCACATAACAGCCATCAGTGGCTCTTGGCTGGGTTGATTCCCACCACTCTGTGAGCCCAGTGGCCCTGCAGTGCTGGCAGAAGGCACCCCCAGGGCTGGGGAAGCAGTTTGACAAGTGGGGAGAACAGATTTGGGATGGCTGCACTGCTGCTGTGCCCATCCCTCTCTGAGAGGCTCTACCCTGACCCTGCCATGGGGTGCCATTGAAATCTTGCCACACTGAGGTAACTCAGGACAGATTCTGGCTTACCAGGACGTGCTGAATTTGATGCTGAGAGGTTTCATTTGTTGCTCTGAGAGCAGTAGAGCTGATCCTTCAGCAGAAACTGCTGAGAAAGGAACAAGAAGTTGTGGGGCTTCCTGAGAAGCACAGCATTCACAAGGCAAAGCTTGGGTGGGCTGCACACTCAGATCTCTGTGGGTCAGTGTTCATTCATGTCCAGGAATAATAATAATTCTGAGCCTCACATCTCCAAGTCCTACTGATTCTTAAGCAGAATGGAAAGTGGACCTTGGCTCTTGCTGGGAAGGTCTGTGTTCTTCTGGGTTTAGAGCCCTCTTGCTTGGGTTAGACTTTAACGGTGATTAGTTACCCAACAACTTTCTGTAATAATCTGCAAGTTTTCCATTAAGTGGCAAACACTTTGAACTTTCCCCCAGCACCTCTGTTGCAATCTAATCTGCTGTCATTTTTCTCAAGGAGATGGAGGTGCTACCTTCACGTTTTATTAATTTCCTGTTTACAGTGGAGGAGAGACCAAAGCTGTGAGGAGCACTGAGCACAGCATCCCATGGAGCTCTAGGCACAGTGCAGTAGGTCAGTGCTGTCACTGCCAGCTGCTTCTGGATTTACTGTATAGATCAGGCATGTGACAGGGAAGAAAGGTGATGTCTAGGAACATGGTTAAGGAATCTGGGGAGAGATTCCTTATTCCAGCCCAGGCACTGACCTGCTCTGAAGCCCTGGCAAGATTGTCTCTGTTGTCCTGTCTCTGAGGTGGGGATATGAATGCTTTTATCATGTGGGCCTGTAAGGCTCCCTGGCCCTGATAGCAGCTTTAAAATGCTGTTAAGTAGTGAATTTTTTTGTGGTGATGATGATAAGAATTCAGCAGTCTGGACAGGTTTTGGAGTTTCTTGTAGGTGCAGCAAGTACTGGAGGTTCATATTTGGTAGGCAGCTTTGCACAGTCTCCCCTGTGTCTCTGTCTCTTACCATGAGTATCAGTGGAAAAATAGGGGAAGGGACCTCTGTTCTTCCTCTTTGTGTTTACAGTTTGGTTAGAGTTTACTTTGTCACCCACCCAGCATGTTTAGGTTGTCTCCAAACAATGCTGTAAAAAACATGCTGCACCTTGAGCAAGTGGGGAGCTTTCCTTGGGATGGACGGGGTCTGCTGCAGTTGTGGTTGTACTGAAAATTACCTGTTGGGTCAGATCCTTGTTTGGATAAAGATAACAGAACACCTCAATGTTAATTGTTTCTGTTTCATTCCCTATAGCTCCAAAGCCAGGCCCTCCCCAAAACAACAAAACAAGAAGGAGTGGTTTATTGAGATTCTGTAATTTGCAGGAGTGTGCAAATAAAGTAGAGCAAATCTGACATCTCTAAGAGAGAGCTAGTTTGTCCTGGATCTGAAAAAATCTCTTAGGCAGCATTCCTGGCAGTTAAAAGGGGTTCTCAGTTTTGTATCTGCTTTCAAATCCTTTGACACTATCAAAGCAGACCCATTCCTCAGGGTAAGAGAGACCCAGACTGTGATGTGCACGGGAATGTTCCTTGCAGTGTTGTAAATAGCTCCTTTACTTGAGATGGCACAGTGTTGTGTGGACAGGGGACATCTCTGGCTAGAAAAGGAACCTGTAAAAGGCATTGTTGTTCTCCAGTTCAGTTCACTATGCATTGCACAAGCAGCCCTTCTTGCAGGAGTCATTCCCAGATCTCCCTTCCCCAACCAAATCTGAGAATTACCCATGGATGTTCCTGTCAGTATGAGGTTTTGGTTCTTGGAGCTGGTGGTATTTGTTTGGCTACTGTTGCATGATCCTGTGGATCTTGGTGCAGTTCCTGGTAGAGGACAGTAACTCTGTGAATTCCACTTTGTGAAAGCCTGGACTGACTTCTGCCTTTTCCAATTGCCTCATCTGCGAGCACACAGAAACTTCTTGTTAGACCTGGACTCTCCCTTTATACAGCGATCACAGACCTACCCAACTGATTGTTTATAACCTTTGACTTAGACAAACCTCATCCTAATGCCTGATGTGACTTTTCATGGTCAAACAAGCTCTTCAGTGAGCGATCAACTAAACTGAAATGAAGGAAGTCAAAAATGCGTTCTTTTCCCTTTGGACAGCAGTGGTACATCCTTGAGAGATTTCCTCTCCGTTCACGGGGTTCAAGATTTCCTCTGATGGAGAAGGGCAGGATGTGCCTCTCAAGTGCTTCCCAGGTCAGTGTCCAAGACACCACCATTTATGGGATGCACATTTCTTCTCCTCTACAGAGCTCTCAGCCCCTAAGGCCATGGAGCTGGGCAGTGCTCCAGCATCAGCCAGCTTGGAAGAGTGTAGGAATGGGATTTTCTCTGTCAGGATGGGTATGGGGTCACCAGTGCTCTCATGCAGAGAGTGTTCTCCCTGTCAGGACTTGTGCCAGGGAAAACCAGCAACTTGGCAGAGAATTGTTTGATGCACGAAGAAAAGAAACAACTCTGCCAGTACAGATTCACTCCTGGGACTACCTAACATCAAAGTATTGTCTCCATTCAACTCTGATCTTTGCTCCCCACCCTCTACACTGTTCCCTTTACCGTGAGAAAGTACGGCACGGAAAGCGCTGGACCACTCTGTTCTCATCTTGCCCTGTGAGCCAGCAATTCTTCAGGGACAGGGAGGGGGAAGGGTGGCATGCCTTTACTGCTCAAAGATAGGACTTCATTACATCACCCTCCTCTCCTGACCACTCCCATATATGAAGCCTTGCTGCCACTCAGCTCTGTGTGACCGGTCTTGTTCTTGGAGTCCCTGCTTCTGGGAACTCTTGGGAGTAAGGGCAAGAGAATCAGGCAGGAGTGCCTTCTTTTGGTGTCACTGGCTGAAGGTGAACTGCATCCAGGGAGAACAGAGCTTTTAAAGTAGTGAGTAAACAGCTGATTTTATCTTGTTGTCTCTGTATTGGTTGGATTGGGGTGTGAAATAGAGGAGTTGTTTCTTTCCCTTTATTGCATACCTTTCCAGCTCATTAATCCTATTTCATTAAAGGGTACCTTTGTTTCACAAGCCTTCAGGCTCAGGTTTGAAGAGCAAGTGTTTCTCTCTTGCAAGGATTGACAGGACTTGTTCTACCGTGTTGCCTTTGGATTGGCTCAGTTAGCAAAGGCAGCAGAGTCTCTGTCCAGGCAACCTGAACAGCTGCTGAGCCACCCTTTAGGGGAGCTGCTGTGGCTTGGCAGGGTCAGCAGCACATGGACTGATGGCTTCAAGAAGGATTGGGGCTTCTGACAGGCTGAGATAAGAGCAAGGACCTGGAAGTCTAGTGAGCTGGAATCTCAATCCCATCACTGGGGAAGACATTTCACCTCTGCATGGCCCATCCAACCCTTTGAAGGTACTATCTACTACCCAAGCTGATGTTGGTCTCTGCTCCTTTTTGGGTGTTAAAGGTCTATGGAAAGGTTGGTGCAGGGTCATTGGCCTGAGTGTCTATTTGACCCTGGTTTTGCAGGCAGCATAAGTGACAAGGATTGCTGATAAGAGAAGTGCTGTTTTGGCAAGCTGACACAGGAAAGGCTCCCAAAACTACCAGAGAGGTCAGAGCTACACAAACATAGGAAGGCAGATTTCATGGGGTCCTAAAGATGAGAAATTCTTACTTCAGTCAATGTCCCTCTAGCAGGTGGTGCTCATCAGAGGAATCAAGGTCTAAGAAGTGGCTGAAATCCATAGATCTTGGATCCCTCTTCTTTCCATGTCATTCTGTGCTTCCTGAAAAATGTAAGCCCTGTTGGTATAGGAGGTCAAGCACTGGCGGGTTTCTTACCTGGTACCTAGGGGAAAGACCAGGAGGCAGGTGCAGAACCAGAAAAGCTGCAGGGACAATGGGATGATGCTGAGGGTATGATCCAGAAGCAGGGTGGAAGGGCAATGCTGTGGGAGAGAACAGAGCTCCTGGTGCAGAGCAGGCAGAGCACTCAGTAGAGCACAGGTCAGGGGATCATTTGTGTATGTGGAAACTGGCCCGTGAAGGAGGAAGAAATACTCTGAAATAAATCGAGCAGTTGACATTTAATTCTTTGTAAGAAAAAAAAAATCTGTTGCAAAGAACTATCAAGGGCAACTGTATTTGTATGAAAATGAGCAGATTCTGCCCAGGCAAATGAATATTTAGACACATGAAGGACCAGAACAGCACCTGGGAAACTCTCTGCTCATTCCCAGACCAAAAAGAATGGCCCTCTCCTATGTGTGTTTAGAAAACAAAGACCTGCTCCTGCTCTTGGCTGGATCACCTCTAACATGTCAGAGGTGGGCCCTCCAGGACCAGGGCTTTTTCTCTCAAGGTCCCAGCCCTGGGCTGCATTTCTGATCCAGGTGTCCACAGCAAACAGGAGTGAGAGCAGGAGAGGCAAAGCCATCCAAACCAGCTCTATGGTCATTAAAGTATTCACCTACCTGTAGAGTCTAGGTTTAGCAAAACCAGGTGAATTTAAGCAGGTAGCTACAAGGTTTTTTCAGTTGGAAACAGCTCTTTTCCAACTTCAGCTGAATCTCTGAAACCTCTTCAGTGAATTCAGTCTTGAGTTAATTTATTATGACTGGAATTCAGGGTTTTTGGTGGCCTCACCCACCCATCCAGATGCTCCACAGTCTTTAAAATACACAGTTATCTGCTATGGCAGGTATAACATTACATAAACCTTAAAAAAAAATTACATAAACCCTTCTGCAGAGCACCAAAAAAATCCAAACTTCATCTGTGATCTGAGAGTTTCAATGTGCATGTGCAGGACTGGTCCAAGTGCAGCAGTCGGGCGGGACTGGGGAAAACCAAAGCCTTGAGAGAGAGGGCATCATTCATTTTTTGCACTTCAGTTTCCCCTTTTCCTGTCTTTCACCTTTTTTGTCCTCCTATCTTCATTCATTTATTTTGTCCCCCTTCATTCCCACTTTCTCTGTTTTTCCCTTCACCAGTTTAGGTTTTCTTCTTTCCCCTGCCTCCAGCAGCCCTTTTTATTTGAGGATGGTGAGGTTGAGGGGAAGCTGTGTGGGACTGTGTTGCTGAGCTCATTGCTGGCTGCTGGGGGAGAGGCAGTTCTGTGAGCTGCAAGAACACAGTCCCTTTGGTGGCCTGGCAGAAAGGCTTTGCAAAGATTAAAGGGCTTTATAAAGCTGCTAGATAAATGGTACAGATTGATGTAGGTTTTGGAAACTGCAGAGCTTGACATAAAATTAATGAGTAAGATTGAGTTGAGACAGCAGAGAGATAAGATTGAGGAAAAATGAGAAAAGAAGGCAGAACTTTGGACAGAGGACAGCCACCCTTTTCTGGAAGGGAGAAGCAGAAGGGCTTCTTCTGCAACAGCAACCAACGACCTCCAAGCACTGAGGAGCCTCAGTAGTTCACACAGCACTGTCCCAGCAATGCTGCTGCAGCTGCCTCTGGGGTTAGAAGGATATAACCAGAACTGGTTAACCAGTGTGACTGGCAAGAAAAGGTTAATAAACCTCCCTGTTTACCAGTTATCTTCCACTTGCTTACCTTTGTCCCAGGGAAAAGTGTGCACCTGTGGGTGATTATGGGAAAACAGGTCACTAAAATGAAAGCATGTGGGTTTAGTGGGTAGCTCCATTTCAGCAGGTGAGTTCCAGTGAAAGCAGCTCTCACTGGAGGGGCAGGAGGTGCTTGAGCTGTGGACAAACACCTGCTTGTTTATTTTCATCTCTGTAAGGCGACTTTTGTATCCTTGCTCTTAGTCAACTTGACCTCTTGCACACTAGGCATGTTTTCCATTCTTAAAGTACCTTTTCTCTGAGTCTCCCCTAGTGACTTTTCCAGGGCTTTTTCAGCCATGATCTCTTTTTTGAATCAGTGTTTCTTAGGTCATGTTTAACCTAAATTAGAATTGTCTGCTACCCATAAAGCTGGCAGTTAGCTTCCACTGGTTGCCCTCATCATGGAAGAGTAGAGCAAGGGGTCAAAAATGGAACTATTATTTAGTAGGAAGAAGCCTCATGTGCTTATTAACAGCTCTGTGTTAGTGGGCACTTGAGGTGCTATTTTTGATGCTCATGTTCAGGTAGTATTGGACTGCAACACTGCTCTGTTAGAGGGGAAAGACTTCCTCGTGGGAAAAATAGCTAACCTGCAACAAGAGGTAAACCTAAGGTACAAAATCTTGTAACAGCATCTATTCCAATAATGCATTGGGATATTAAAACATTGGGAAATGGAGGCCTTGGGTTGCTTGTTCTGCCATATAAAGTAGGAGTCTAAACTGTAGACGTGGTCTGTGCTCTGTGAGTCATTGCTGGGGTTGCTTCATGAAATTCCTACAGAAAAAATCAACAAGGGTGGGGGGAAGAAACAAAGAGGAAAATTCCCTGGAAGTGTCTCGGGTTACCTGATGCTTTTCAGTATCTGCAACTTCTGTGACAAGAGCTATGAAGGCATTGCCTCATATGCTGAAAGATACACTGCTCAAGTGTTGGTGTGTTGCTCAAGTTTCAACAGCACATGCTAATTTTTGGGAAATTAGAGGTGACCATGCCATGAACATCACAGTTGGAAGGAGGTGGCAAGTCCTTCAGGAGATTTTTTTTTTCTTTATTTGTAATGGGTTGAGAAGAGCAAGTCAGCAATGCAGCTGCATTAAACATGGCATTACTGCTTGAGGCTTTGCAGCTTGAAACATGTAAGGCTGAGTTATAACAGGGCTCTCTATTATATTAGTGCCTAGACAGAGATGCTTGATAGTTGCCAAACATTATGTACAGCTGAAATAAGGTAGCTGTACTGTACACAGCAGAGTGTTCACCCTTTGGAACTGCAGGCACTGACTTTGAGTTTCATAACTTTCTCTGACCCCATCTTCAACTCTACTTGTGCATAAGTGAAAGAGTAACTTGCTCAGGAGCATCCACCCTGTTCCAGCTCTGTGCTTGTAAGATCATGGCACTGCATTGTCCTTGAAGAAGGACAGAATTTGCTTCATTTTGTTGGGTCACTGATATAAACCCTGCCTTTCAGCTTTGGGAGTGAAATATTACAGTAGGATAAATATGATTTAGAGCTGGGCTTTCTTACAGCCTTTCCATGTCACCTTGCACCCTCTGAGACAAATGTGACAGGGAGACTCTTGTCTGACCTAGACCCACTTCAGACATGTAGCTACTTTAGAACTATGAAAATATTAAGAATAAAACCTGGTACCATCATGCCTACAGGGTCAGTAAATTAAGAAAAGGATTCTGCTCAGTAGACTGCATCTTAAATTCCCCTGTTAATATTAAAGGTGTGACAGGCTGAAAGAGCAGGTTGATTTGTTTGGGGCAGAGACCAGACACCTTTCCACACTGTCTGCTTTTTCAGAGGATAGTTGTGTGCTCCTGTCACAATCTTTTCTGTGGAGCATCATGAGTCTCACATCACTAAATTAGACACAGTGAGAGGGGTGTGTGTTAACAGCTGAATGTGGCCTGGACTCTGAATGTGTAGTTCAGACTGGCTGGTAGGAACAGCAGATACATCAAATCCTTCTGAGCCTGCAGAGTACTTTCTGTGCCAATATCTACTTTCCAGAAAGCTTCCATTTTTTGCTCAAGACCTCTTAGACAACAGCAATATAACTGAAGGGGCCTGTACTCTTCATACAATGTCTTGAAAGGGGTATTGGAAAGTCACCTTTGAAAAATGGGCACAGGCTATATTCCTTCCAAATATCTCAGGGCTGAAATGCTCATGTTTTATAGTACTGATTTTTCCACATGTAAATGTTAAACAGAACTCCATTTTGTGACTATTATAGAAAAGAAGATGTATTTTTAGGCAGGGAAAATATCACCCTAAAGCTTTTAATCTTGGAACTTGGCCAAAGTTTGTTAATGAGTCAGTGTAGCACAGCTACTGTCCTTCTGCAGCAAGTGGAGATGTGGTGTATCAAAGGTTGGAGTGGGCAGGGGGCCTGGGCTGGTTTGGAGTTGAGGCATTAACCTCTTGGCTGAGCCCTGTCAGTCCAGAGACAGCATCTAATGGTGCCGACTGGCATCCAGGCAGACTTTGCTTCATCCTGTGTTTGCAGAGAGACTTCTGGCTAGAAGTCAGGCTTAAGACATCTGGGCTTGGATCCTCACTGTGCCCAAGTTTCAGGCAAGCTGTGATTTGCTTGTGTTACATTCTGATGGGCATTCAGCATTTCTGGATGGGCTTTGAGCTTGTGTTCAAGGGAGAGTCTGGGATTTCTGGCAAGCCATGGACAGACTCAGTGGCCTAAGTTTTAGTAGCTGAGTCCATAAAGTCCAAGGACAGTTTGTACAGCTCCTTACCTCAGTCTGGGTTCTGCTGGGTTTTGTGCTACATTTCAACAGCAAGTGAGCTGCAGCCTTGGAGCTGCAACTGTGCTTCCAGACTTGGCACAAGCAGACATGAAGAATTGTTGCTTGAAATCCTCAGTGAGATTTAGTGATGGAGGGCAGGTTTCTTCATCCCTGCCTTCCTGCTCTGCCATCCTGCCTGCCAGAGGGTGCTGCTGTGGCAGCAAGCAGAACAGGCATTACATCTTCTCATTGCAGCTGGAGTACTAATCTGATGCCAGTTGAAGGTGGTGTGGCTGTGATTGCTGAGGGGCAGGTGTGGGAGCTGATCAGGTGCCCTCACACTGCCAGCAGCTGCCCAGCCTTGGCAGACAGGTTATTCCCAGCAAGTGTAATCACAGCTCAGTCTGCAGTGCCTGGGTTAAAGCTGAAGGGACAGACACAAAATCCATCTCTCTGTGAACACAAGGGTGTAGGCAAGAGTGATGTGAGGGTACCTGGCCATGTGGAGACACCATGTGTTTAGAATCACAGAACCATTTAGGTTGGAAAAGGCCTTTAAGATCAGTCCAACCATCAACCCAGCACTGCCAAATCACCACCAAACCGTGTCCCCAAGTGCCATATCTACATGTTTTTTAAATCCCTCCAGAGGTAGTTACTCCACAACTTTCTGGGGTAGCCAGACCACCATTTCAGTGAAGAATTTTTTCCCAACATTCAATCTAAACCTTCCCTGGTGCAACTTGAGTCCATTGTATTTCCTCAGTTGCTTAATCAGAGCTTCAGCACCAGCAATGAGGTGAGGAAAAATATTTGTAGCGCATAGTAACGAAATCCAGGAACACAAAATGATTGTTCTGTTGATAAACAATCTTCCTGGATCCTAAAATATGTATTTTAAGAGGTGTGGGTTCTTGACTCTTCACCTAGTCAATGATTGCTTCTGCATTCCTCTGGTACTGTGAATTCAAACATAATGAGTTTCAGTGGGTTCATCTCTCTGAGCAGAGCAGTACAAATACCAAATACGAGTTTTGGAGAGCTTTTAAGCTTTTAAGTGCTTACTGCTACTCCTATGAGGTTGTTTTGCCCCTAGGAAAGGGTTCACTTCCTGAGAAAGGACATTCAGAGGAGGTCAGTACACACAGGTCTGTGCAAAAGGACAGGATCGACTTGCAAATACTCTTGAGAGGTAAGGGAGAAACAGGAATTACCTTCATTGAGCCATTTCAACCTGAAAGTGCTGTGTGGGATTTCTTATTCAACAGAATGTGTGAAAATGGGACTTTTTTAGGAAGCAGATGAAAGCTTGCTAAAAGAGAATGATGGAACCAGACTAACCAGTCTGAATGAGTTCAGGTCTAATAAACAACTTCTAGTTTAATGGCAAAAGAGCACCTGAAAACATCTTTTGCAACAGCTGGGAGAGCTGAGCTATTTTGATGAAGCATTTTGACTTTAAGTTGGGAGTGACCATAGCAATAATGTTTTTAATGGGTTTATAAAATTTAAATAACTTGCATTTTTGAGATTGAGTTTGCCAGTTGTGGATTTCTGGGAGGTCCTCAACTAGGAATCACTGTGAAAACCATGGGAAATGGGGAGTTCTGTATTTATTCCACCTTTCTGCCTTTTTTTTCACTTCATAGTTTATGCTGAAGTGTCTTAAAATAAAAAATGTTGGATTTGATGCTAAAATTTTTGCAAGGAGACATGAGGGATTTTTGAGGAAAAAGTTGCTTCAAGAGGAAATTATTATCTCTTTCTCAGTGAACTCAGAGGTTGATCTACATTGGGCAGAATACTACATGCCATTAGGCTGCAGGAAAGCCTGTGCCTGTGGAGGAGTCACAAACTGTGATCACAAGAGCTCTCTTTGAGTCACAAGAGTTCTCCTGAGCAGCACCTGAGGCCCAGCTGAGAGCCCCTTCACTCACGGACGCAGCACTCAGTTCTTTTCAGTGTTGATTATCTCAGCAATAAGCAGGGACCACTGATCCCCAGGGAGGCCTTTCTCCTGCAAGCTGATGTGTGTCCACACGAGTCTGCAATGCTGGCATTAACCAAGAGGGGGGTGCTGGCCGCTGGACAGGAACCAGCACGGAGGCACCGTCAGTGAGGAAGGCTTTTAACTGAGTTGAATGGAGTTGCCGTGTTTCTCCAGGGACTGCTTTGTCCTTCTGCTTCAAGTGGGAGCAGTGCCTAGGTCTGAATTTGGAAGCCTCTTTGGGCTTCTTCATGGCTTGGCTGAACCTCTGTTTTAGTTCCCTTATCACTGGTGGAGCTGTGTAAGACTTCAATTAAAATATCTCGTGATGGAATGTCATCGTTTGTGACATGTCACAAGAGCATGGCCTGTGTCCTGTGACAAGAGTCCAGATGTCCAAACTATCCTTGCATTTCTTGTGCTGCCTGGGGAAAGTAGGGGAGGATATCTCAAAGCTAATGGCCCAGTGGTGGCTACTGGGCTGCGAGTGGGATCACAGGGAAATCTCAGGAGCGGGTGCAGAGGTATGAAGCTCTTGCAAGATGAGTTTAAAGCAGAAACCTGTTTGGTTTAAGTTTGTGGTTAAAGTTTTAGGTGTTGTCAGTGGATGCTTCATTTGCTACTTCATTTGGGAACAAAGCAGTGCCTGATCATGCCTGGAGTCTTTTGTCATCCTCTGGTATCCCACTGTTCTCTCCCCACTGCTCTCTGGCTGGTACATCTCCTTCTCCTCTTCCAATTCTCCTGGCACTTTCCCTGACCATGGCAGATTCCTCATCTCTACAGAATGCCCCAGCCCCCTTGGCAGAGATGTCAGACCCTGCATCTCCTGCCTGACACTAACTAGCAACCCCCTGTTGCACTGGAGTTCTTTTAATTCAAACCCAGTGTCATGTTTAAATAAGGTTGTGTATGTTGTGGCACATCTGAGTACAGCTCAGTGGGGCTGCTTGTACAAGCATAGCTCTGCTGCTTGCTGGTCCTCCCCCTTTCCTAATGTAAATTAAGGCAATCAGGCTACTTTTTAAATTCCATGGCTAAGAGTGGCTGGTGGACCTTTATAACAGTGAGAAATAATTGTATTGCTTTTAATTGCTTTATAGCCCCTGTCTCCTGGAGACCTTTTGCTGCTGCCAAAGCACTCTGTGACTGAAGCCAGGCTTCCAAACAGCTGGATTTGGCAGAGATGTGGAGGTTAAAGCCAGCCTCAGCAGACAGTAGCTGGGGAGCCTGCTCAGGTGGTGGCCTGCAGCTGCTGCTCCACTCCCATTAATAAATCATAATGGGGACACAACTCAGAGCCAAAGTTCAAACAGACCATTGGTCCAAAAACTCAGCTGTTCCTGCAGTGTGCCTGCCCAGGGCACAAGGAGTATGGAGAGGTGGGTTGGCAGTGGATATCTGCAGGCTCCTGATCCTTCTCCTGATTTCTGTACATCAAACCAGATGCACATTTGTCTCTGCTGTGCCACAGCTGGGAAGGCAGTGAGGGCTGTGCTTCCCTGTAGGGTCCGGCCTGGGATGGGCTAAAGAGCTTATGGGAGTTGAGCTGGCAGCAAAGGTGGAGAGGATTATACTCTGAGAGTAAAAAACTCAGAGAGCTGGGTTTGCTCTCTGCTCATTGCTGGAGAAGAGAAATCTGCAGGTGTCGAGCTCATACATCTGCTGCTTCCTGGGCAGGATCAGTCTGACAGATTGCACAGATGCACCTTCCTTAAGAGCATTCACTTGAGTCACAGAGGCACAGGGTGGTGCCATGGTGCAGCACAGGGTCAGTATCTCTGCATGGCAGCCTGTGTGTGTTGCTGCCCAGTGGTGCATGTCTTATCCTCATGCCTGGCAGGCCAGGAGCTGTGCCTGAGTCATATGAAGTTGGTTGGAGAGCCGTTTCCAAGGTCTGTGCACTCAGCAGGCAGCAGGGCACAGCATGGAGCTCCTCTGGGTCTACGGGATGCTCACAGGGGTGATACTATTCCAGAGGGGAGGTGACAGCAGAGGCAGTACCTGAAATTTCCCCTTCTCTCCTGCTGTCAGAGTAACTTGCCTGAGGAGGCAGTAAAGCTCTGCAGAGGCCCAGCAGTGAGACAAGCAGCTGTGGAGAAGAGCTGCAGAGCCCCAGCCAGGAGCCCAGGGGTTAACTCAGCACTACGGGGCTTGAGTCAGCCCAGGCTTGAAGGACAGCCCAGCACAGAGCAGCCTTCAGACCAAACAAAGTACCTTCTGCTGAGCTGGGGCACAGATAAAAGATCCCATGGCATTTCTTGTGTAGCTTGGAGGAGACTGCCAGTGCTGAAGCTGAAATATCTCTGCCAACAAACAAAACTGTCTTTAAACTCTGAGGCTGTGTGTGAGCTATTGTTGGGGACATAATGGCTTCTCTGTTTCCCTGCACAGTCATTGCTCTGCAAACACACCACTGGTCTCTTTTAAAAGTGGTTGAGTGTAAATTAAGTTCTAGAACCTGGAAAGAGGTTTCATCCATTTACTTTTACTACCCTCAGCTGACACTTGTTTACAGAGCAGCACATACAGTAGATTTACAGCTGTTTTACCTGGATGGAGTTGGGCATCTTTAGTGCTCAGGCTGAGACTCACAGGTACAGGGCTTGGATAGTAAATGTATATTTCCTGGTTTAAGGCAGGGAGTGAGGCTGGGGGGGCCCTACTTGCTAATCACTCCCCTCTGAGAAAAGTTTTGGTTTGGCTGGCCTGGCCTGTTTCCTCTAGTTAGCTCAGTGCTGGCACACTCACTGCTGCCTAATCCTGAGCGTGCGGCTGCTGCAGGGCACTGAGTGCTGCTCTGGCTGGGGGAGTTCACTCTGCCTTGGGCTGCTGGGCATCCACAGTGGGGTTGGTGCATCTGTTCTTCACCACAATTCCATGGACTGGCTTTTCTCTGAGGATGGCAGATGCTTTGGTAAGGTAAAGGACATCTTGGCTATTGTGCTGAAGTTGTGGTAAAAACCCAGAGCTGCAGTACAAAGGGGGGAGGTGGTCTCTGAAGGCAATAAGATTAATTTAGGTCTATTTTGCTGGAATGGTTTTGTAATGGAAAAGCAAATGGGTTGAAGAGTAGCTGTTCAAGCTGTATTTGCTGAACTGCCTGTGCCACCAAGGTGGCAGTGACTGTCCATCCCCTCTGTAGCTCTGCACTCATCCCGTGTGTACCCGGAGAGCTCCTTGGCGTTCTGTGCTCACTCTCAGATGAGCTGCAGCCCCATGCAGCCCGAGAGCAGCTGAGTGCAGGACTGGGACACATGGAGACCTGAGCACTGGCCATGGCCCTCTGGAAGTGCCTGGCTCATCGGGAAGGTGCTCTGGCCAAGGGCCCCAGGCAGGAATGGGTGCTGTGCTCACACTGGGCTCTGCCAGGTAGCTTTATCCAAGGTTGCTTCCTAATGACCTAGATGTGTTTTGCACTGGTCCTTGGCAACCTTCCAGGCAGAGACTCCTCCACAAATATGGCATTTAAAAGCAGATTATGTGAAGTTAAATTTTTTTTTTTTTAATTTTTTGTCCTGAAGATGATGTCAGCCATGACTAACAGCAGTTGTGTTCTGCTCCTTGGATTTCCCTTCTCACCTATGCATCTGGAGGTTTCTGTGATGTTTCCTTCCTGCTGTAAGGCCCAGGTGATAGTTGCTGGTTTGAGGAAAGGAGGTGGCAGCAGGGCTGACAATCCTGTCTCTTTCCACAGGAAGATGAAGACACGCTGTGTGGTGGTGGCAGTGGTGGCTGTAGCCCTGCTGGGGCTGGTCCTGTTCCTGGGGCTGTTCTTTGGGCTGCGCTCAGGGGACACACACACCTACAGGAGGGCAGCCGTGGCCACCGACGCGGGGCCGTGCTCCGTCATTGGAAGGTACCCACTCACTGTGCCCTGCCTCTCCTTAGCTCTGACAGCTCTTGCATGAGACAGAACTGTTGCTTCCCCGATGTTCAGGTGCAATCCTTGCAGTTGCCCAGCACGGATAATCAATCCCTAACCTCCCTGTAGAAAGAGGAGATCCTAATAAACCCCAGGCTTTTACCATGCTTGACCAGCTTTACTGCAGTTGCTCACAGACAACATAGCAAGCAAAGATTCCTTGGATCCATTAACAATGAGAACAAGAGTTTTCTTTCTAGCTCCTTTAAAAAAACATTTATTGATATATCCTCCAGTTCTAGTCTCGAGTGCTGCAGATTTAAGGCTCCTCAGAAAACTGTAATTTCTTATGACAGTGTAATGAATGTGTGTGGAATGTCTGTCCCCACGTGTACTCTGTCACATCTTGCTGTTTTCAAGCTGGTTTGGATGCGTCCCTAATGAGGGCTGATCTGGCCTGCTCACTGACCATTAAGGGTCTGTTCTTTCTGGTGACAGAAGCTCAAAACTTCCTGAGGAACACATAGACTAGGTGTGGACAAATGTGCCTCAGAGTATCCGTCATAGCTGCTCTGACGTGGTGCATGCACTGCTGACAGGGAGCTGAGACACTGTCACATGTCACCTTCCCTTCTGCTGCACAGGGACATCCTCAAGCAAGGAGGATCAGCAGTGGATGCCGCGATTGCAGCCCTGCTTTGCGTGGGACTCATGAATGCTCACAGCATGGGCATTGGAGGGGGCCTCTTCTTTACCATCTACAACAGCACAGGTAAGGGACAGGGCCACACACAGCTGGAACACTTGGAGAACTTTATCTAAGGCAGGTGATTTATCCTACCTGAGAGAATGTAAATGACTGATGCTCACAGCCTCTGAGGGAATGTCCTCAAAATAATTGCCAAGAAACTGGCTCACGTTGGTCAGTCCTCCAGCAGAGACCATGCCTGTGGGCTGAGTCCAGAGCTAAACATCATCTTCCTTGCTCTGTCATTAAAGGAAAAGTGGAAATCATTAATGCAAGAGAAGTGGCTCCAAAAAAAGCATCGGAGGACATGTTTGGGAACAACACACAGCTCTCTCTGAAAGGTATGGCAAAGGCTGTTTCACTGCTTTGGGGGGACCACATAGCTCCAGCATTTGCTGCTACCAACATATCTACATTAAGAACATTTCTTATGGTTAGGTTCTTGCCTACCTACAGGATTTCTCACCTAGAAATATCCTGGAAATATCCTCTTACACAATTTGCAAAGTCTGGCCTGAAAAAGAAGCTAAGAACAGTGCCCTTTAAACGAGTCAGGGACCCCAGCACTTTCTGCTTTTCACTTCATGAAAAAGCAGGTGAATGCAAAGCACTGAGTATGACCTCTTCCAGATGTGCCATCTTTCCTTTCCACCTCTTTGAATAAATCTTTGTGTGGATCACCTTGGGTTTTGTCAGTTCAGGTGTCCTCCCTAAATTATTTGTTGTGGTGGCTTCAACTAATGGCTTGGGGCCTCCAGAGAAGTTTCCTTTCAGGAAAGTATTTTCTAATAAGAAATAGAAAGAAATACTAAGTAGTTCTCTTCATGGTCACTCTTCTAAGCAAGAGGGAACAGCACCTTGGAGGGGGTTTGAGCAATGTGTTGAACTTCTGGGAGATGGAAGTGAAAACAGGATTGATGCAAACTGCAGCATCACTGTGCAGTGTGGAACCAATCTGTTCCAGTTGTAGTTACAATGCTGCAACAAAGTTTTTGGCTCAAGTATGTCACAGTCTGTGTCCTCTCGCTGTGATAGCTTCTGTGTTCTGAGCAGCTTTGCTCTGGTAGAGAGCCTACAGAGAGGAAATGACCCTAAAACTGGAGTTACCAGCAAGAGGACAGAGGGGTTTCAGCAGTTCAGAACACGTAGGCACAAATGTCGGACCAAATTATTCTGTTAATTCTCACAAGCTGAGCTGGTCACAGTACACACAAGCCCTGCCTAAAACCAGGGCTGGCAGAGATGCCTGCCCTACCTCTTTCTTCATCAACCACTTTCTTTTCTTGCTGTGGGAGACTTAACACATTCCTTTTCTGCTCCAGGAGGACTGTCAATTGCTGTTCCAGGAGAAATCCGTGGCTATGAGCTGGCTCACAAACGTCATGGCAAACTGGCATGGAAAGACCTGTTTCTGCCCAGTATCAAGATGGCAAGAGAAGGATTCCCTGTTGGGAAAGGCCTTGCTGCAGCCATCAAATCAAAAGAGGAGGCAATCGAAAGCAATCCCTTGCTGTGGTAGGTTCTGTTGCAGTTGCTGTTCTATGCAGAGGAATTTGGGGTGGCTGCATCCATTCTGCAAAGTCCCTGTGTTTGTGCAGTGCAGTGTCTGTGAGGAGTGTGCATCCCCTGCAGTAGCCACACTCACTGTGCCTGCTGGTGTCACTGCAGATGCCTAAAGGTGCTAAATCACGGGGAACATTCAGTCCTGACCTTTAAAGGGGAGAAATTCTACTCCTGAAGTCCATTTGTCTGAGCAAGGTGGAATTAGAGTACGTGCTGGGATCAGTCTGCCCAATGGCAATGTATTTTCTGAATGCCTGCTTTTCCTCATGCTGTAAGTGCACCAAGCTGATCTTACCTGCATTTGGAGTAATTGCAGAGTCTCCTTGAACATCTCATCTGCTGCCAGGCAGTGGGAATTTGGATCATCCCTTACTCTACAATCAGCCTTCCTCAAGCAGTGCCTCTGACCATCCACTTCTGGCAAAGACTTGGAGCATGAAGGGTTTTAAATACTCCTCACTTCTTACAGTCAAACCTTTAGTGTTTATGTCCAGCCCTGCTGGAAATCATGCTTAATTCTCTCTTTTCCTTAAAATCTCTGCCAGCTGCAGGTTTGTTTCCTATCCAATTGGTAATGTACATCCTGGCCTATCTCCTGTCCTTCCCATCTGCTCCACAGCAGCACAATCATGATCCATCATGAGGGAGCTAGAGAGGAAACAATCTACCTTAAAGTGATCTAATGAACAGGGACTGAAACACTTCTGGATTTACTGGTAGCTTTGAACCTCATAGCTTAATAGACTGTGCTCTGAACTGCACTGCTGAGTTCAGGGACTGTGGCCCCTCCTGTGCATCTTGAGGCACTTGTTGGTCCCTTGGGTGGGCAGGGAGGGTGGTGCTGAGGTGAAAATCCCTGCTGCAGGCTCCATTGAGCACACTGAGCATGTGGAATTGCAGGTCAGAAAACACTGTTCGATTTTGTGTCCCAGTGCCACGATATGAGGACCCCTGGGCCATGGCTCAGGCAGTTTCTCTTCTCTCCAACAAGCACCTAGCATGAACACTCATGCTGGTTCAGCTGCCATAGACACACATAGTTTTGAACTTGTCTCTCAGGCCTGATCTTCTCCATCTCCTTTCTCTGTTAGTGAAGTGTTCTGCAAAGATGGGAAAATTCTGCAAGAGGGTGAAACCATCAAGATGCCCAAACTAGCCAACACCTACAACACTATAGCCAATGAAGGAGCAGATGCCTTTTACACAGGAAGCCTGGCAAAGCAGATCATTGCTGACATCCACAATGCAGGTGAGAGCCAGGACATCTGTCCCAAGCAGCAGGAGTGACCACACTGCTCAGAGCCCAGGGAGGAGCCAGTGACCTGCAGAAGCCTTGGGAGAGGTCAACCCTGAAATGCTGCCTCTGAGATCTGTGGCAACAGGACGCCCAAAAGAAGCACTTTGACAGATGTGCTTGAAAGTCAGAAATGGAGAGTGTTTGATGTGCATTTCTGTACCACAGAGCCTCCCAGGTCTGTGCAGTTCAGGCTGTTCACAGAGCCTGAATCCAACGAGTTTGTACCTAAAACATTACATACGTGGTGGTCCTGTGAACTCTGAGCTGTTTGATCTCTCGGTACCACTAGATGGTGGCAGTATCCTATCCTCACCAGCTGGCACTGGCTAGCTTGGTGAACTTCCTGTGAGTAATTTACTGGCTTTATTTGTGGTGGATAATTACTTACTCTCTTCCCCCTTCAGATAAGAAAGTGATGGAACACTCAAATTATTCTACCTGTGGGGTGCCACAAAGCATCTTCACCCAAAACTGCATCTTCCTCCTGTAAACAGAATTCTTAAGGACATTTTGTAGCCTGACACTGCCGGTGTCCTTTGTAAAAAAAGATGGATCACCAGAGTTGTGGCTGCTGTAAATCAGCCTAACTTTGTGCTTAGACCATCTGAGCCTGAGATGGATCTATCAAGGAGTAAATCTCCTGGGCACACATCTTTGCTTTCTTCACCTTGCTTCTTAACTTTTTGGATTTGTCCATGTTCCCTCCTATCCTTGCTGTGATTCATGGTGATGGAATATGACCTCCTCTTCCCACCAGAGATCACATAAACCCACATCTCTAGTTTCCTTCTCTTTCCAGGGGGAATTGTCACATTGGAAGACCTGCGGGACTACAATGCCACCGTGATCGAGGACCCCATACAGATCAAACTCGGGGAGTTCACCCTCTATACACCCAGTGCCCCCCTAAGTGGCCCGGTTCTGGCCCTCATTTTCAACATATTGAAAGGTGAGAGTGCCACAGAGCAGTGCCCCACAGGCAGCAGGAGCTGGGAGAGTTCCAAAGACATCACCTTTTTTGGGGGAGCAAGGCCTTCCTGATAGCCCTCCAGCAGGTGAGAGGTCTGAGAGCCCAGGAGAGATCAGAGATGCAGAAACATTCCTCTTCTGCTGTAAACTCAGGGATGTTGCCTTCCTACCTGAAATACAGGAGCAAGAGGAAAAATATTTTCCTGGTGGGGGAGCTTCCCTGATACTTGTATGGGTGGAACCTAACATGTACTTGAGGCTTCTTTGGAAAACACCTCTGTGAGTACAAATTCTGCTGGTGACTCCCACAGTGCTCAAAACTACCAGAGCTCCTGATTTCTCCATATGGAGATTAGGACAGTCCAGTGACTGCATCTCTGGAGAGACTGGGCTTCAAGGTTATACATTTGACACTGGTGCATTAGCAATCCATTGGCCCTGTGCTTTGTGTTCACAGTTGTTTGTCCTCTGTTGCCAGGATATAATTTCTCTGCTGCCAGCATCAAAACCCTGGAGGAGAAAGGTCTGACCTACCACCGCATCGTGGAGGCCTTCCGCTTCGCCTACGCCAAGAGGACTTTGCTGGGAGACCCAAAATTTGTCAACATTACAGAGGTACCTGGCAAAAGTCTTTTCTTTCTGCAACACCAAAGTTGACTGGAACATGGCTTAAAGTTTTTGGGTGACTCCACTTTGTCAGGCATGCTCTGTGCCACTTGCTGTTAACAGGTACTGAAACAGCTCTGAGTCAAAAAGTGGTGTCCTATCTGGCTCGTGGCTGAGCTGTGAGGGCTATAAATGGAGGCAACCTTCCTGCTGTAAGGAAAAGCAAACTCCTCAATTCACCAGGAGAGCTGGAGTACATTCAGGTCTAACCCTGCCTGGTTTTATACTGTTTGAAGCCTTATTCACTATATTCCCAGCATCCTTGTGGCTCTCTAACCAGAGTCCTGCCTGTAGTAAAACAGAGCAGCAGATGGGAAGGGGTGAGACTGCTTGTCCCAACTTTGCACTTTGTGCTTTACTTCTGTGCCTGCAAAAGCAGCAGCCTCTGAGCCCAGCCCAGCTCGATGAACACAAATTTTCAACTTACAGAGCTCTGGTCAGACCTTGCTTTGTCCTTGTCCTCTGTCTGTTCCCATTCCTCTTGTCCCTGAAGCAAGTGTAGCCCTGCTTTCCTCACAGCAGTGTGGAAGCAGCTTTCCATAGCACTGCAAAAATGGAGCTGATCAACTTCTGCACAAAGGGGTGACTTTAACAGCTGCTCCTGTGACAGCTTAAAATGATCTTTTGCTACAGTGTGCATCTTCCAAGAAGGAAGACCCCGGGGGAAAACTGTGGCCTCACTGCTGGGATTTGCCACTGTTCTGTGGTCTGAAGTATTGGATATCGTTCTCATGACTACGTGTCTCTTAATCTGCTGAGTAACTGCACTGGATTTCTCTGACAGGCAATCAGAAACATGACATCCGAGTTCTTTGCGGATAGTCTGCGGAGGAAAATCACAGACAACACCTCCCATCCCGTTGACTACTACGAGCCCGTGTACTACACTGGAGACAATGCCGGTACATCCCACGTCTCCATTGTGGCTGACGATGGCAGTGCTGTGTCCGCCACCAGCACCATCAACCAATAGTATGAGCTCAGACATTCCTTCCCTGTAGGCCTTTGCCATCTTCCTAGTGCTGGTTCTGGGGTTGGTATCAAACACCACTGAGCTGTCACCTCTGGGGCGGGGTAGGGGTCAGTAGTGCTGGTGATGGGCACTTCTGCTGAGCTTGCAGGTCAGTGCTCAACACTGAGGCCTCGTGCTTGTGTCAGGGGACAAGATGTGTCCTCTCTCATGTTGAATTCCACCACAACATTCGCTGCATCTGGATCTTCTCATTAGCAGAGCTATTGCTGCTGGTTCTGCTTTCCCAGGCTTTTGGAAGGAATTTGAGCTAATACAGCTGGCCTGGCAGTGCAGTGTTTGGCTGTGAGTGCTGTCAGAAAGAGCTGTGTTCACACATATGGCCTGGAGCCAGGGTGTGAAGCTTATTTTTATCCATAGAAAATGTCTCCAGCTTGACACGTCTAAGCAAACCCCCAGTCATTCCCGAACGTGCCAGCCTTTGAGCTGTGCTGCCTCTGAATGGAGTGCAGTACTGCCCACCTGGAAGGGGCAGTAGTTGTACTGAGGTGCTGTGCTGGTTTTCCCCATGAGGTCCTCTCAGGGGAGCTGTGGAAGGGTTCTGGGCTGCCTTTCCTCTGTGTGTAGCTGTGTACTCACAGTATTAACTGCTTCCTTCCCCCTAGGGGTTACAGAAAGTCCTTTACAATGGCAGGGAGTGGAGCGTTACTCCAATCAAATCCCAGGTTTCACATTGCAGTAAATTCAGCTGAAGCTCTGCCTAGATTTGCTGTGGTTTTGACCTGACTTTGACAATTTGTTTTCTCCAGCTTTGGCTCTGATGTACGATCCAACGTGAGTGGAATCATATTTAATGATGAAATGGATGACTTCAGCTCACCTTACATAATCAATGGATTTGGGATCCCTCCTTCTCCAGCAAATTTCATAGCTCCAGGTAGCTGTAAAGTACCTTCCTGACTCAGTCTTTTGGCTGCATTGTGCATGCTCACACTGCAGCATCTGTGCCATGGGACACAGGCCTGGGACCTACAGGGGACAGGGGTGGGAGAGAGTCAAGATGGAGATGAGTGCAGGGGATGGTGGGATCCCCAAGGACTGAGCAGGACACGAGCTGAGTCAGGAAGGTGGATACTGAGGCTCTGGGCTTAGAATGGAGCAAGAGCTGGAAGTTTGTGAGCTGCAGGTAGAAAGCTGAGCCTCTGTGTTGCCTCTGTGTCCCCAACAGGTAAACAGCCAATGTCCTCTATGTGCCCCTCCATTTTGGTGGATAAAATGAAACAGGTGAGGATGGTGGTCGGTGCTTCTGGAGGAACAAAAATAACTACAGCAACAGCACTGGTACGTGATGGTGTGGGCAAATGGGGGACAACACGAGGCAAAATGGGAGAGGCAGCATTTGGGGGGGACTCCCATCTGCACCTATGACAGGATCATGGCTGTGGCTCCCTTCTGGGGGCCAGGGGCTTGAAAAGAAGGTTCCTGCCTGGCATTCTGAAGGCCAGACTTCCAACACCAACTCCTGCCAGGGCTACAAAAGCTCTGCTATTAAATTGCCTCCTTTAGTGACTCCAGTACCTCCTTTAGTGTCGTTTTCTCTGGCAAGTTGTTCTTACCACTTGCACAAGATTTGCTTTAGTTCTGTTTTCTGTGTCTCCATGAGCCTATATACCTAGTTTAGAGCTGTTCCCATCCAACATCCCAAACTTTGGATCAAAGTCACACAGAGAAGCTAAATAAGAACTCAGCTCAGGCATGGTGTCAGGCCTGACAAGCAGGGCCTCTGTGAGCTGCTGTGGCAGCCACTCAAACCACCCAAGAGTGACTGCAGCAGTGACTGTCCCCTGTGCCAGCAGCACCAGGCTGGATCTGGCTTTTTGGCTAAGGTAGAGGAGAAGTCTGTAAAAACCACTACAAACAATTTCCTAAGCCCTGAACTCTGAGAGTGTTCTAAATCCCAGCAGCTCCAGCCTGCAGTTCAATTCTGTAGAGATGAGCCAGGCCTAAGGAAACTGGTTGTACAATAGCAGGAAGCTGTAGGTGTGTTTGCTGAGGTGACTGTTGTGTGCTTAGTTACAGCAGCATAAATCCAGCCACCATAGCTTAGGGATCTGACCCTTTTGTGTGTTAGTTTTAGTCACTCATGGTTTCTTTGTGTGGGAATCCTCCTAAGCCTATACAAGCTGCAACATACCTGTGTTTTGCTTAGCCAAGAGAAGAACCACTGAAAGCCACATAAACCAGAAATTATGCCTTTTGTGTGCTCTGGTGAACATCCTTGAAGCACCTCTGCCTGTGTGGCTCCAAGGGTCAGACTTCTCTGAACACAAGTAATTAACATTAAGGCTTTTTGCTTCTCACAGACAATCATGAATTCCATCTGGTTTGGTTACGATGTGAAGAAAGCAGTGGAGGAGCCCAGAATTCACGATCAGCTGTTTCCCAATATCACGGAGCTGGAGCAGCAAGTAGAGGAGGTTGGTCTCACTAGAGCCATACATGAATTTGTATTTGAGCTGGGCTCCTAGTGCTGGGAAGGCAAGCACTGTGGAAAATCATCAGGTTTGGCCAAATGTTCCTAGGTGAGCAGTAGTAAAGCTGGTACAGGTCTAGTGCTGGGTCACAATAACCTGTTCAAAGTGTACCTTTAGTCTCAGTCACACAGGTGTGAAGCCAGTGCATTGAGGAATGACTTGTGTCTGAAACTGAGCATCTTCTTGCAGTGATGTTTGGCACAAAGGACTTGCAAAACAGCAAACCACACCAGGGCCCAGACCATCCAGCAGTCTAAATCCAATCAGTCTCAGGGAACTCTTGTCCTGTTGTGTAACCTCATGATGAATCTGGAAGGCCTGGCCCAGAGCTAGCAAGGAGGGATGCCCAGAGGGACCTGGGAACCGACTTGAAAATATATTCACAGTAGAGATGTCAGCACAGTGCTGTCAGTTGGAGAGCTGATGGCAAGGTCTGCCTTGCTGTCCAGACCACTCACCTGAGCTGGCAGCTTCATTCACCCTGAGAAACTACACATCCCCAGAGGCCTGAGGCAGGCACAGGCTTTGTACATATCTCATGGCTCTGTATCTGCCTCTTTGTACCTATCTCATATCTCTGTGCCTCTGTATTTGGGAAAACACTCCTACATAATGCAGTTTTCTTATCAAACTCTGCAGAAGCTTCTCTGTTAATAAGCTTCTTATGAAGGTAACAGCTGAGATATCTTCCAGCACTGGGGAGGATGCCCTGCTCTCTACAAGTCCTGTGTTTTCCACCACTGCCAAACAGGATCTATCCATCCTGGCTGTTAGTGTGTGAATATCTGTGACCAAGAATAGTATTGGTAACCCACACTGAGCACCACAAATATCAGATTCTGAATTCCACTTCTTCAAAACTAGGGCATCCCAGAAGGCAAAGGGAAGAGGAGGAACAACATGTAGCCCTATGTGACACAGGCCTGGCTGGTTGTGGGGGATGCAGGGCACAGGCTGCAGCAGGTGCAGTTTTGCTGTGTGCTCACAGAGCTGTGCATTGCAGGGCATCGAGCAGCAGCTGAGGAAGAGGAGGCACGACACGGCGCGGGTGAGCGGCGGCGCGGTGGTGCAGGCCATCCTCAGAACGGAGCGCGGGTGGGCCGCCGCCTCCGACTCGCGGAAAGGGGGCTTCCCTGCAGGCTACTGACCTGGCTCAGCTCCTTCTTCCAGCGGTCTAGTGACACCAAGGTGTGTTTGGGGGGAAGATCCTTTAGATCTGCAACTCAGGGACTTCTCACAGGAAAGAGAACACATTTACCTGTGATTCTGTTGATGGAACTGGGACAGTTCTCTACAGCCATGACCGAAGTGCCTCATGCCACAGCCGTCTGCTAAGACAGACACGTCCACCAGGACGTGCAATACTTACTTGAAGAGTCTGTTCTGCCTTGAAGAGTTTGTTCCCTGCCTCCTCTCCATCCCATGAAGACAGATTGGGTGCCCAGTTTCTGCAGAAGGTCCAGCTCACTCCAGCTGCAGGAAGCGTTTCCCCTGCACGGTGTCAGCTACCGGGAATGTCCCTGTCACTGCTAGAGAAGATATTTGTTTCCTGTTGAGTAGGTGGGAGTTACAGGACTCTAGGACTGGGTTTTCTGAATTACAAACTAATAGGTCTGTGCCATAGCAGGAAGCCCAGCTCTAGACTGGGATAAGCCAAACTCACCACTCTGTTAACAAAAGATGTTTCTGCATTTCACCCAGTTGATTTTTGGAGATGAGTGGGGAAATGGGGAAATGGCTTCAAACTTTTTTATATTTCTGTTGAGAAGGTCTAAAGGGAAGATGCTACCTGTAAAACTCTGAGCACAACTAAAATAAATAAATACGGAGTCACACATTTTCCTTGCCTGGACAGTTGCTGCAAAAAGAGATGGTGAGAGTCTGTGTGAAAGAAGCTCTTCTGAGACTTTTGGTTTTTCTTCACTGCTTTGATGAAGTCATGAGTAAGCAATATAGTTACATATCCAAAACAAGCTTGTTTTTCTCCACTTTGCTTTTTATAATGTCGTACTGCAGGCGTGAAATGTCAGAGTTTGGGGAAATGAAATTTCTAAAAAAGGGCACGCTGCAGCTACTCTTGTTTAAAGGTAAGTTACTATTAACCAGACTTTTAAGGATGTCTCAGAAAGCCCTGTGTGATATGGAACAGCTGAGAGTGTTTGTACCTGCATGTGGGGGTTTGGTGTTCACCCACCAGTATGGACCAGTACATCACATCACATAAACTTAGCCCAAGATCAAAACCAAATGATCCAGAGGGTTGTCACACTCTACTGGTGTTTCTGGAATTCTTGTCTTTTATCATACAAGTGGCAGTAAGTTAGCTCATCTATTTGGCTTGTTGAAACTTCCTGTCAGTTTGTAAGAACCTTAAAATACAGAAGAGAAAATGAAAGTCTGAAGTTTTAGGCATCATGCAACCTCTTTCCTAGAAGTGTCAGGATTTGAGGAGAGCCCAGTTTCACAGAATAAAGTAATACCTAGATGATGCTTAAATCAGAGTCATGACTTTGACATACATATTTGCTTATGTCATTTGACCCAAATGAGTGGCTTTTACCAAACATGTCCTGGGTGTGCTCTGGCTCCTTTTCCTGAGCTCTTGCTAGTCACAGTGTTCCCTCTTGTTCCCTCAAGAGACCAGTTTGGGGCCAAGCTTGTGTCCTCTTATTGCCAAACTAAAACTTTCACTTTTCCACTTCTTGTAATTTCACTTCTGCTGTTCCCCAATGTTAGGCTGCCTTTGGAATTGGGACTAGCTAAGTTCTTTCTTGGCTAGGTGTGACCTGGGAAATAAAGAAAATTACTGCACAGCAAAATAAGCTTATTGGAATCTTACACTCACTACAGTTAGCCCAAAATTGGAAGGGAACTGATTTCTGGGAAGTGCCTGTTGGACAACCCTGATTTCTGATACAGGTCTGAGTGGCTGCTGCTGGGCTGCATCTAACAGGTTGTGGTGCAGCAGTTCTTACGTTCCTGAATTTCTTCTTGCTAGTCAGAAAATTCCCCTATTATTTATAACCTGTGTTAAAAAGCTTCCCCTGTGGAAAGTTTAAAACACTCCTAGTTACAACTGCTCTTATATAAATGCATTTGAATTCTTGACTCTGCAGAAGTTGATTTGTTTGGTTGTTTTTCGGAGGTAGGAAAAAGAAAGAAAGGAAGAGGAAGGATTTGTTAAACTGGGCTACACCTTGCACTTACACCCTACATTTTTAAAAAGCTGTGGATACTTCTGCAAGCTGTAGTTATGTGCATCTCATTTGGACATATCTGTACACGGAGCATGCACTTCTGCCCCTGCTTGGAGACCACATCCCACTACTCACCCTATGCTGGGGCTGTCTGTGCATCAACAGCCAGATGTCAGGCAGAGGTTCCTGCTGTAAAACCTCCCACTGCACCCCCCAGGCTGCTCAGCTCATGGGATGTTTCAGCTGCAGAGAAAATCTTCTGGACAGGATGGGAGGGTATGCCTTTAAACTGAAAGAGAGTACATTTAGGTTACATATTAAGATGATATTCTTGCCCTGGCAGAGGTTTACCCAGAGAAACCCTGGCTGTCTCATGCCTGGAAATGTTCAGGTCGGATGGCACTTGGAGCAACTGGGTTTAGTGAGTGACACCCCTGCCCATGACAGGAGGGTCAGAACAAGATGGTCTCTGAGGTCCCTCATCATTCCATGTCCCACCTTTGGAACGCAACCACCTGGCCCTGCTCCTGGGTGCACACAGTGTGTTGGTGTGGGCTGCCTGCCCCGGTGCAGGGCATGGAGAACAGGACACATTCCATGACTGATTCCAGCTGATGTGAAAGGAAGCTGTACCATTAAAAGGCAATTCAGATCATGAGCTGGGAGGGTTCACCTCTTGCCCCTGTTCTTCAGTTTGACATTAGCACAAGTTTCTTTTGGCAACCATCCAGCCTCTGCAAGGGAACAAAACTCAGCTGTGAGAGACAAGTGGCACGAGCTGCACTGTTCCTCAGCTTCTCCAGCAGCATGAGGCTCCAGAATGAACAACTGTTACTGCTGGAAACACATGCATGGAGTCCTCTGTGCTTGTGTGATGGGATAGGCAACAGGTTTAGAGGAGAAAATCCCAGACAGATTTTAAAACCCTTTATTAAGACGTCATTAGAAAATAGAGCAGCCTCTGTACAATGATGCTTTAAAAGTCCATGTAAGTTGATTTCAAAAATAATGTAAGTTGAGTACAAAAATAATGCTCTCTTGTTGGGAGGAGCAGGAATGTGGAGAGACCAAACTGAGAGGCTCTTGACCCAAACAGATTTCAGCAGCAGTGAGGAGGTGGTAGGGCAAGAGCAGAGGTGCCAAAGCAGGTACAATCTCAGCTTCACCAGGTATTCTGCTAGGAAGGACTGCAGGACTGGAAGTCTCTGCTGTGCTGAGAGATCTGCACTCCCATTCCCTTCTGTCTTGCAAATTAAATCTGTGATGGGTTTTTAAACAGCTTCACTGGCTCAGTTGCAAAGTCAATAGCAAAGCAGTTTAACTGCAGTGAGTACTGGACTAAAGATAATATTCCCATGTCTTTGTGGTGGGAAGTAGCTGTGATACCACTGCACTGGAAAGGTGATAAGCTGGAGTACTGCAGGGTGCCTCACCCTAAGGTGTGTCAGAAGCAAAGGTAATGGAAGACTTAGTTACTTGGTGGCTTGGGTTTTCTGTAGTGAAACATGACGGAGAGGGACCAGAGCACTGCTGAAGGTGGTGCTTCCCTGAAGCCTAATAGGGAATGCGGAAGTGCTCTCCCTGTCTCCAGCCAGTGCCACTCTCAGTTGCTGATTGTAAACTCTCAGTTCAGTGGGGTTAGCTGGAAATAACCCCGGATCTTGCCAGAGACAGCATCCGGTCTGGGCTGTGTGTCTGGTGCTGCGGCAGGAGCTGCAGATGGTGTCTGGCGCCTGTCAGTGCTTCCCCTGCACAGCTCTGTCGGCTGCTATTCCTGACATCACCACTGATGCACCCAGGAACTGCTAGCTGGGGCAAGGGAGTCAATCAAGGCAGAAAACTTCAGCAAATTAGGTAGATTTGGTTTCTTTGGTGGTCATAGTCAATGTATGTGACATACATCCAAGTGAACATAAAAACTGCCCCTCGACAGCTTTTGGGGCTGTTTCCTTTCCCATTCCCCAGCGCTGTGATGCTGCCTCACAGGGATGCTGCCACTTCCACAGTGTGAGTGAGCAGCTCTGATGGAGAAACCAGCAGTTCTTCCTGAACTGGGGGATTTAAGACGAATTCCACTTGGACAAGGAGGGGGCAGGGCAGTGCATGGAGCTGGCTCCATCCATGAGTAATGTGATTTCCAGCTGGCTGATTGAGTGCTTGCGGTTACAATCTGGTAACCCATCAATCATTCCCTGATACAGCAGGGGCCGTGCTGCAGTCCTTGGGGTGCACTTCTGAAGGAAAACATGTCTGGCTCTGGTCAGCTTCACTCGGACCATCACTAAAATGCAAGTGAAGGCTGACATTTCAGTAAATGGATGGCTTTATTGGACAGGCTTAGTGGGTAAAAACATTGGCATAAAATCTAGCTGGCCTTGTTTTAATTTGTGTTTTTAATAGCGTGTTCTTGTTATGATGTTTACAGAGGGATTCTATTTGTTGGAGAACTAGGAGTCCCATGGGCTCTGTGTGTGAGGGGGAGGGCTCTGCTAGTGCCTGGCTCTGGTTTCTTTCTCTTTCAGACACACACACAACACTGTGCCCATAGGGCAATCAGGCTCAGAAGCTTTCAGAAAATGGAATTTTGGAGGATTCTGGGAATTTGACCCTGCATATTTGAAGAACTTTGGGGGTTTTCTAGGTTTTAGATTTTATTTTCATAAATGTTTGATTCTCTTGGCCATTTTGAGCAGGGCAAGGCTATGGATTAACTGCAAAAGACCTTTTGCTTTCAGGTGCAAAATCCAGGACCTTTTGTGTTCAGGTCTCTTCTCCAAAAGCTTTTTTCTGTGATAGTTCTTGGAGTCCTACAATGCCCTCTGTGTGGTCTGAAGGGAACACTAGAGACAACAGGCTGTGGTAAACAGGAATTTGGAACAGGTAGGATATGGGAGAATTCTGCTAATGCCTGATAATGCTGCATCGCTTCTCAGCAGTCCTGGTGATTGCCTGGCCAGGCTGAGCTCAGGGCTACAAATGACATCTCCTGATCATGTATACTTTGCAATTTGAAGAAAGCTCTGAAGTTTCCAAAAGCAACATTTCCACTGCCTTCCTGACCTGCCTTCCCAAATGATGTACCAGTGTTGAGGAGGGGGAACTGGCACAGAGTGGGACCCATCTCACCACAGGGAGAGGCATCTCCAGGGAGCTCAGCTGAAGCCTGTTTGTCCCAGGAGCAGGGAAATCACATGCCCCCATGGGAGGCTATTCTCAGAGTCACCGTGTGCAGGGCTGGAGGAAGTGTTGGTGCAGTTACCCTGAGCTTGTGGTTGGGTGAGCTTTGCACCCCCAAGGCAGAGAGCAGCAGGCAGGGCAGCATTTGTGCCATGGTGTGATTTCATCTGCCACCTTGGGGAAAAGCTGGGCTTCTTTGGATGGGAAAACAGAGGGAGAGTGTGGAATTTTGATCTCTTCCCTTTCCAAATCCATGCTCTAAGCCTGAATGCTTCAGATTTTAAAATCCTGACCCTACAGATGCTTCTTGTTCATGGCTAAAATAGTTATGTATTTCACATTGCTGAGCCCCAGCAATAAGCTTATTGTGGAACAGCCTGAAAGAACCCGAGATTCCATCAGGAATGGAAGATGCAGCTGGGCCATTTCACAGTGATCTCAGTGGGGTTTGGACCAATTCTCCTTTCACACTTTGTATTCTCTCATTCTGAGTAACTGATGTGCTCAAGAAATATGTTCTCTGTGTATCACATAAGTAATGAAAGGTGTAGCTCTAAACAAGGTTGGCTGACCTCTCCTTGTATTGCCTGAGGGTGACCTGCAGTCAACTGGAATTAGATGTAATCACAGGCTGTGCCCATGCTCCAGGAGACATCCTGATGGGAACAGGAAGTTATGGGCATATCCAAGCAAAGCATGTTCTGAATCTCCTGTGGCTTTGTGGATTGTGATGGCATTTCACACTAATATCCAGCTGACTTCCCCAGCTTCCTTTTATCAGAGTAAGCAGAGATGCATTTTCCTTCCTTGGAAATTCCCTGTACAACATTCATTGCAAATTTATCTTTCTTCTCTTTATGTCCTCTTCCCAGCAGGCCAGTACTAACCTCCTGTGGGGAGAGAGAAGAGGAAATGGAGTGAAATGGGGCAGGGGCCTGAGATCTTAACATTGCCAGGTGTGAAACTGTAGGATGTGTATGTGGAGCCTGGTTGAGGAATTGATGTTTAAACAAGAAGCTGGCGAGCCAGAGGCAAAATAAAGATTACTCAGGAGAGTTACAGAAGCAATCTGCTCCCCACCAAGGCCACTCACCTTGCTGAAAGAGTCCTCAAATAGGACACTGTCACCCTGGGTGTGCATGACAGGAGCTGAAATGGCTTGTTCCAAGTCGTAACCAAACCAGAGCTTGTTTATAATCGCCTGCAATAAAACAAATCCCAGACTGCCCAACTGGACATAAAACCTGGGCTGTCCAACCCAGGCTGCACTGAGCCAGACCCACAGTCCTACCAGCCTGGTGATGTTTGGGGCAAGTAAAAGAATAGGATGAGCACGTAATACTTCCCAGAATGCTTTCCCTGGCCTACAGTCTCAGCCTTTAGTGAGTTCTAAATTGCAAATTAACAAAAGCACCGAGGAGTCAGGATCTGAGGAGAGGTGAGTAGGGACCGAGCATGGCTAGAATCTGGGAGGGCTGAAAAAACTTGCTGTGGGTTTCACTTACCATGGTGGTAGCACTGATAATCCAGCTCCCCCCAGCTCCTCCAATCACCAGCATGTCTCCTGACTTGGAGATGAGGATGGAAGGCACCATTGCTGAGGGAGGCTTCTCTCCTAGAGCAGAAGCAGAGATATTATTCTTTCCATGTGATTCTAAACAGGGTAGGAGGGACACAGGTTCATCTACCTTGCCTTTCTTTTGTCTCCCACAGAAAAACAAGCTGCTGCTCCTTCCTCAAGATGCTCAAGACTTCCAGAAAATTTTCCTTGTACTGAAAGCCTGCCTCCCAAGAAACTGGGACCTTTCTGGCACAAGCTAAACAAGCTTCTCTTGATGCAGGACAGGGCAACCTACAAGTATTCAGGACTTGCTGCAGCTCATCCAACCAGATGAGGAACCCTTAGCAGAAATCCTGCCATAGCAGCACTGGTGTCCTCTCCCAGCAGGCTGTGGGGGATGCAGCAGGGACAGCTTATGGCACAGAGCCATGTCTGCACCAACACTGCTGTGTCACAGAGCTCGGTGCAAGCCTGTAGCAGCTCTATACTCAGAATCATAGATGAGCCTAAAATATCAGCAGGCTTGTCTTGGCAGTAGTTTCTCCACTTCTTCCCTCCCCTTCCCATCAGCCAGTGATCATCTTCAGCATTTTTTTTAACCTCTGGTTTCTCTGGTTAGAAACCAAAACTCCTGTATTTCCATACAAGGAGATATGTGAGTAGACACAGACACACTACAGGGCTTTACCCTCTTTTTGTCTGAAATAAATTTGCTCTCATCCAGATCTAGGAAAGGAAAGAGTACCTCTAAGTTTACAGGTTGTCCCTGGCACTTGTACACAGCCTGTGTATCCATCCCCTGGCCCTGTGCTTTATTCTGAGGATGAGGATGCTCACCTGGTTTAATGCTTCTGTTTGCTATGCAGAAGTCAGCAAGTTCATTATTTAAAATGATCCCAGTTTGGTTAGAATACACAAAGGAGCCAAACCTGCAGGGAGGGAAAGATGAAGCCTTTTAGTGCCCAGGGTTCTCCTGTTCTGGATGACATTTAGTGCACATGGCACTCTGTGAGTAACTTCTGTCTCCTCCCAGCCTGCAAGTGTCCCGGTGAGGGTGTCCAAAAGGAGTTTGTGCTGCTGCTGGTGACAGAGATAAGTTCCCTGTTACTGGTGCCACAGAAATTCAGCAAGAGCCTCAGCAAGTTCTTGCATCCTCCTGAATTATGATGGCCCTTGGAGTTGATGCTCACAGATCTTTGCTGTCACATGAAAAAGGCACTCACAGCTCAGAAGCTGCCTCAACCAGTGAAACCCAGGGGTTTTGCATTTCTGGTAGCCAGCCCTTGCTGCTCCCCTGTGAACCTGACACGTGGCCTGTGTGACTCTGTTACCAAGCCCCGGGCTACTCACGGGTAGTTGATGGTGCTGGTGGCCGACACGGCGTTGCCGTCTGCAGCGAGCACAGAGATGTGGCTCGTGCCCATGCTCCTGTGTTTGTCCTTGTAGAGGGACTCCAGCAGGCTGTAGTGGCTCAGTGGGTGGTCACCACGAGTATCTATCCTCTGCCTGACAGACTCAGCAAACTGGTCAGACAACAGGGTCCCCACAGGCACCTGCCAGCACAGCAAGGACACTGAGCTGGTCACCAAAGCACAGGCCTGTCTTTGGGCTCAGGAACTGAGCCCCAATAGTCAGAGCCTGGGGCCCTGGAGTGGCAGCATTCAACCCCAGGCCACTCTTATCCCAGAAAATGGACCAAGCTCAGCACTGAGGCACCTCAGCATCGGCAGGAGCATGTGCACACCCTTTGTCAGGCAAGTGAGTGCCAGCCTACAGCTGAAGCTGCAGAGTAAACAGCCTGATCCTGCCTCTGCCTTGGCCAACTCAGCTGCATTGCTCTTCAGTAGCAGCTCTAAATATTTTCTTTCCTTCCAGGTTGCAAAGAAGGAGCATGTCAGAGCATGTCAGAGCATTTCTCAGTGCTGTAGCACTGTACCAACACACCATGGAGCTCACCTGAGCTTCAGAGAAGGCTGGGTCACTCATGTGGGGTCTTAGCATGTTGCCAAACTTCAGGGCTTCTGCAATGTAGTGATAGGTTTCTACCTTCTCCTCGGGTGTTGCCAGTGATGCTTTATGGAATTTATACTCTGTGGAGCAGGATGAAATAATTTTGTTAATAGACCTGAGGCAATGTTTTTTCAAGAAGTGTAAAAAAAAGCAAAGGTTGAAAGGAGCCTCTTCTTCCCACCCCAGTTCTTATCAGGTTTCCCCTATGCTTTAGCAGGATGTGGATGCAGAAACAACCAAGTACTAATTTCCACTGTGACTTCAATTTCTTTTGAAGCATTGGGAAAACCATGCATCCTTTGGCCTTTGCAGCAGCTGTGGTGATGCTGACCCACTGTACAAGTGAACCAGTTCTTCCTTCTGCTGCATAGCATGGTCATACTGCTGCTTTGGGCCCCATTCTGGCTCAAAAACTCTATTTCTGCCCATTGCATTTTATCGTTCTGGAGCAACACTTTCTGAAAACCTCTTGTTGACCCTTTTCCATTAGGAATTTACCTTCCAATATCTTGAGGATGAACATGAGCACTGCACCTCCCATGGGTGGTCCTGGAGCAAATACTTTGGTGTGGTTGTTCAGGGTGATGTTCAGAGCTGTGGACACCTCTGCTTTGTATGCCCGAAGGTCCTCCAGTGAGAGACTGGACCCTTCAACAGAGACCCAGGAGCTGCCATTAGCACAGCAACTTGTACTGGTGCTGTGGGCTGCCTGCATCAGAGCCTTGGTAAAGCTTGTGAAGAGCCATCCCCATACAGCCCAAATTCCTTCCACCCAGCACAGCACTGCCCTCACACATCCTCATGTGCTGCCAAACCCCAGGATGTCACAAAGCCCAAAGGAGTCAGAGGGGTGAGTGCATGAGCACTGTGGGCAAAGGCCAGAGCAGTGGGTGGTCTCAGCCCTGCTTCTGGGCCTGAGTTGTGGGAACTGAGGAAAGGTGGCTTCTTCCCATGTCAGGTACCACCCCAAGTGACAAGCAAATGGCATGTGTTGGCTTTCCCCTGGTACAGGCTCACTGTGAGCCGATGGCTGGGAGAAAGGCCTATGTATCAGGACTACCTGTAGCTGTTACTCACCAGCCTTCCTGACGTCCTCCACCAGGGCCCTTCCTATCTCTCCCTCATAAAATGCTGCAGCTCCGTGTTCCGCTACAGCTTGCAGCGTTCGCTGCAGCGCTTGCCACCAGAAGGTCTCGCCAGGCTTCAGAAATCTTTCACCATCACACAGCAGTGGGCTGTTAAAGAAGAACGTTCATCAGTTTTACAGCATGAGCTTGTTCTTGCCCAGGGCCAATGACCTCTTTTTCCTACCAGGAGCTGATCTGGATTATGTATGCTGTGTATTTTCCAACGCAGTGCTACACTGCAGCCTCTTTTAAAAACCCACTTCTGTGATTCTCTCCCACTCCATAGAAAGTATTCCCTGAGCACAAACCACAGCAGCAGCCTGTGCTCCACATCAGCATGTCAGAGAAAGGGTCTGAAGCTGAGGGAACAGTGGCCCTCACACTGCAGTTTCATTCATGGGCCTTACCACAGGCTTTTCCCCGGTTCAGATAAGGCTGGGTGATGGAGAATTTTCCCCAGAACTGGAGAAATAACAAGTGGCTCTGAAAGAAGCTTGATGGTTGGTTCAAACAGGGCTTTCCATGGTAAGCGGCCGTGTCGCTTATGGGCTTCCTCATAGCCACGGAGCTCTCCGGGCACGCCAATCCAGCGGGGACCTGAGGAGCACAACAGCAGTGTCACACCCACTGCGTCACTGCCCTGGGGCTTCCACCTCTCTGAAAGCTCTCCAGTTGAAGTCTGAGTTGGTAGAGGTAACCAAGGCTTCTAAAAGCAGGCTTGGTTTGTTTATTGCCTTTTCCTGTTACTGAACAGCAGGGGTGTAGAGAGGCTGGAGCCAGGCCTGAGGTGTGCTGAAAGCATAACAGGCAACAGGTACGTGCTGCAGCAAGGGAGGTGGCAGCTGGACACTGGAGAAATGGCACTCATGGGGCCTGGGCAAACACCAGAACAAGGGAAGCAGTGAAATTCTCCATCCCTGGAGAAATTAAAAAATGTGACAGGACAAGACCCTGGGCAGCCTCAGCAACACCTGACATCACCCTGCTCTGAGCAGAACTCCAGCTGTCCCTTCCAACCAGAGTTGCTCCTGATTCCTCTTCAGGCTCTTCCAAGGATAAGAACATCTCCAGAATCTAGGACACACCCCAAAAGATAACATTCTAGGGAAGAAGAATTAATACAGCAAGAAATGTGGAAAGATCCAAGATGTGCTGCTAAAGCAAGAGTGCCTGAGCCCAGCAACTCAACCCTGATGTGCCAGCGTGCTTCCCCAATCTATGGACATGGGCAAGCACACGAGATTGATTTCTTCTGTTTCCCGAAAGCTATTATCTTATTTTGCTCTGTAAGAACTTCTGGGGAATGAGAGCTTTGGGAATTCCAGTCTTGAACTGCAGACTTCCTACAGAGAGAAGTTACATTGTGACTTCTCCTCATGCTGGCTCCCCATTGTCTCGCTGGTCAGGTTGCCAGTGTTATTACCAAACAGGAATTTTTATGGACCTAGTCTTTTTAATTACTTTTGCAAAATGCAATCCAGGTAGAGAGTGTTAAACTAAATAGAACTCCAGATCAAGTCAGTGAGGTGCTCAGTTCCCTGCCCTGAGCTCTGGGCACACCAGGAGGGCACACAGCTGTGTCCTTACCAATGGGGAAACCAGCACCACAGCCAGACAATAAGTTGTGAGGAAACATTTGTGGGACTGTCTCGCGGGCGTTGATCACCTCAACTGCTCCTAGAAAGAAGAAGAGGGAAATGCATAATGTTGTTTTCCTGAAGCAGGTGAACATCACAACACTTCAGTCAGCTGTGGCATTGCATGTGCTGCTGGCCCAGAGCTGAGCTGCTCTGGAGCCTTTTGCCAGATGTACCAAGTGCACCTGCAGGGCCAGGTGTCAGGACAACTTGTCCTTAACTCCTGTGCTTTTATTTAGAGCAAACCAAGCAGTGCCTACCTAAAAGTACTGAAAGTACAGTGAGAAGGCCAGGGCTTGTCTCCACGCAGCGAAGGTTCCCCCCAGGGTTCATGGGCTGGGACATGCTGCCTCACACCTGCAGGTTCCTGCACTTCTTCTACAGATGGGACATGTCAGAGGCATAATGTGAGCCTCATGCTCCTGGGAGGGCCATTTACCAAATGATGATGAGGCAAGTCCATCATATTTGAAGCCCTCTATGATCAGGGAGCTTGAAAGGACAAAAACAAACCCAAACCCAAACCCCCACTTGCATACACTCATATTTCAGGTCTAGCCTATCACTTTACTCCTTCTCTGCCTTGTATTTATCTGTCCCTGTCACAGTCCACAGAGCCAGCTGTGCTGCAGGAGCCCACAGTGCTCCCTGGTGTACCAAGTGCCTGAGCTGTGCATGGCCACGGGCAGCTCTGTGCAGCAGCATAACTCAGGTAGCAGAGGAGGGTTGTTGTCAGGAAACAAAGTTCCATGGCTCTGCCAAAAGGAAAAAAGAAGAAAAATATAGGTGTTCTGCCAAATTAAGCTCTTGCATAAGATACACCCAAACAGTTCCAGATTTGTGACTCTGTGAAACTACTTGGCAGGGATTTTTAAACTATTATATTGTTACAGTGTTCATTGTTGATATTACTATTAGCTATATAAGCTCTGGGGGTTTTTGGAAGCCAAGACTTAGAAACTCCCACATTGAAGACATAAAAACAAGAAAACAACACTAGACTTTAAGCCAAACACAGAAAGGCTCCCCAGCAGACACTGAACATTGCTAGGTTTAGATTTCTGAAGTGGAGGCGCATCTCCTAGGACAGGAAGTGTCACCACTGCTTTGGGGAGTCACAGCAGCACTGGTGACAGCAGTGTGAGACAGCCCCAGGGCCAGCAGGCACTGCCAGAGCTGCTGGGGCAGCTCAAGCCCTGAAGTGCCATCCCGAGGGCTCAGCTGAGGCACTGCCAGCCCAGCACTGCCAGCACATCCCTCCTGCCTGCTTCACTCAGCCGCTCACACCTGGCTGCAGTCAGCTGTGTGACTCTGGAATGTACTTTGGGATTGCTTTGGAGGGGGAAGGAGAGGCAAACTCAGCCCATTTTATATCAAAGCTCTTTCCTCCACACACACATTCTTGCTGTGAAATGACAATCACAGCTCCCTGTGGTGGATGCTTTGGATGGTTTGTGATGTAGCTTTTATATTCAAAATATTGCTCTGAGAGAACAGGCAGGATTCTGATTTCTCCACAGCAGTTGTGTGTCTGCAGAGGGACAAGGCATCATGGAGAGGCCAGGGCAGGCCCATACCTGTGCTGGCATTATAGATGGTAAATATGACCCCACCACCCAGGCCTGAACTCTGAGGGTTCATCACTGAAGTGCAGATCAAGCCAGCAATGGCAGCATCCACAGCTGTGCCTCCACTCTTCAGGATGTTCCTGTGGTGAGGAGGGAAGAAAAAAAGACACTGTTAAAATCCAGGAATGTCAGAATGGAGGAACCACATGGAAATGCTTCCTTGGGGCCCTTGCCATTTGAGGAGAGCAGCTGGAGAAATGCAGTGGCAGCAGTGTGGAGTGTGAGGGCACAGAGGGGCACCTTCCTCTGCTGGAGTGAGAAGGTACAATTAGAGGGAAAGAAAGGAGAGTCCACAGGAGGAAAGAACAGCCGGGACCAGACCTGTGGGAGGCTGGACTTCCTCTGGCAAAGAGTTATGGGACAGAGAGAACTGCAGCTGCTCACAAATGCTGTGGACTGAAAGGGACAGCAAGGAGTCCCAAGACATGGAGGAGGATGCTCTGAGCACAGAAGAGGGCTTTCCACATACTAGGAACCAAACAACTGATCTCTAGCTTCCCAAATGCCATTCCTAATAAAGGCATATGCTGGTCAACTGGACAGGAGCACTGAAGTGGGAACATTGGGTTCACGTGTCAATTAGCTTCATTGTTCCTACAATGGGCTTATTAGCACAAAAATACCCCAGCCTGCTCCCTGTATTCCCAAAGACAAAACCAACAAAGAAACAAAAAACCAAACAGGATCCAAACCCTCAACTGCTTCTACCAAGGCACAGCTACATGAAAGAGGACACAAGCATTAAAGCAGCCTCTTGCTGCTGACAGCAACGAGGTTCTGTTAGAGAAACGTGTCTCAACAAATGCTTCCCTCAAGAACATCTGAATTTCCTTGCAGTGGAAATGGAGTGGCATTTCCTGCAGCCTGCCAGCAGCCAGCACTGGTGTTTGCTAAGAAGGTTCCTAACTGCTTTACTCAGATAAGGCAAAGCCAGAGGGAAGACTGGAGTAGTTCATTAATTGCAGTGCAGCTGATCCCAGAGTTTGCATGGGAACACAGAGCACACACAGAGACTGGTGTTTATTTTCCATCCACAGATATGGCTGGGACCTGCTGGGTCTGGGAACAGGATGCTGCCAGCAGGCACGCTGATGTGGCTTTCCTTTGTTTCCCCAAGTGCCTCGGAACCACTGCCTGTAAAGAAATGACATGTGGACAAGTGGGAAGAAAAGAAATAGTAGGGAACATCAGGCTTTCTGTTTGGGATCTGCATGGCTTTTGGCCTCCTGGGAGCTCCCTGGCTGTAGCTCTGAACATGGAGACTGAGGCTCAGGCTCGCCCATCCAGCCCCTTGCAGCAGGGGATGGACTCACCGCACCGATGTCCCTGGGAAATGTTTTTCTGAAATGGAGGCTGTTAATTGCTGACCACAGAAAGGACACGAGAGCTTCCTAAAAAACTGGGTCACCTCTGCAGAAGACCCAGACAGCATGTTAGAAAGTTGGGAGAAGAGGGAAGAAGGACAGCAACACTGACCCAGGACAGTGCTCCCCAGAGTCCCTTGATTGTGTGTGAGCTGTGAGGCAACACATGTACAAAGCCTGGTGACAGGGAAAGACATGGTTCTGGCAGTGAAAAACTGTCGCCCTGATTCTTTAAGATCTTCTAGCCTTCTGATGTTTTTCATTCTTGTTGCAAACTTTCCCACACACTTTCTGTAAGCAACTCATTGCTTTGCATTCCTTCATAGAAGTGGAGAAAGTTGATAGATTGGTAGCTTGTCCAGTGTCATTGGAGAGGTGGCACCTTCACCCTCCAATCCACTATCACTTTTGTAAAACTATAAATATTGGAGTCAGAAAAATAAAGTCCCTTCTTTTTCACCTTTCAGCTGCAGCGTTCACGCATGTGTTTTCTCGTGTCCTATAGCGACAAAAAACAGCTTTGAAAAGAAGCCTGGAGATGGTATAGTGCACATTTCAACGCAATGTGACTCCCTGTGCGTGGCTCACTCACTTCCAAGCACAGACCCAACCCGTCCCTGGAAGTGATGCCTGGGGAATTTAGGGCCATTACGTCCCCTTACTTGGCTCCCTTTAGATGGATCTCTGTTGCAATGAGCTTAGTTATAATGCAAAATCCGTAATCAAATTGTGGCACCTTACCAGGTCTCCCTAGAGATATCAGTGCTGCAGCTGACAAGATCTGATAACAATGTTTTGTCCCATGTCCTTCCTGCCAAGTACCGTTAGGGTTTAGTCATTAATGGAGTTTCCTTATAATAAGGAGCAGAAGAGGGTGTTAACAACCAAGTCCCATTCCAGCAGCAGCAAACAGGGATTCACCTTCCCTGGACAGGGTGAATGATGGCACTTTGCTCACAGCAAAGATGGGCTGTGCTGGACTGCAGACCAAGACCTCTGCTCTGCCCTAGGCTAGAGGGAGCCCTGAAACCCCTTTAAACACACTGGAAATGCTAACGTATTAAATTTTATTGACTTTTTTTTTCTGCTGAAAAAGGCTGGGGACTGGGAGACCACCCATTACACAACAGCTGCCTCCTTAAGATTTATGAAGAGCAAAAGCAACAACTGCCTCTGTGAAAAAGGGCCAGTTACCAAATTTAAAATGTACAAGAAGGGAAATCAAATCCTTTGGGATGTAAACATACTTCAGAAATCTGCTGGGGCATCACTGAAAAGGATTTTTGCATCAGATTCTCTGATTAGAACTGAGCTTCCCAGGGCTGCAGACGTTTTCTGACTGTTAAAGTCTCACCATTCTCACCCTCCCCACCACCCTGTCCCACCGGGAGGTGTTGATTTCAAAGAAGGCTGGTTCCCAGGGTCTGTGCTAGGCTACACTGCAGAAGTGGGATCAGAGATGGCTGCTGGAGCAGGCTAGGTCAGTTTGCCTTGCTGCAGTGAATCCCACCTGGGATTTACTGGGAATAAACATTTTTCCTAAATCTGTCCCTGACCTTATGCTGGCTCTTGCTTCTGCCATTTGAGAAACAAAGGAATGCAGAGCAGTGGATGACAGAGCTCAAACAGCACACTGTTAGGGAATATAGAGCTTTTTTGCATGCTTGATGAAAAGAGCCTCTTCCAGGAGGCAACAAGTAGTTCAGAGCTGGAGGTGAAGTTTGAGTACCTCTTACTGTCACAGGGCAATCATCTCCTGTCTCCTCAGGGCTCTTGACATGAGGAGAAATTAGTGAGGTGGACTGTGATCCATATCCTTGGGTAAAAACTGCTCTGATTCTCCTTTTAGCCTCCCATCCCTCTTCATCAAAGTGTTTCACTTCATTCAGGGACAAGTTTTCTCCCAGGGCAGGGTCTTAGTCTGGACCAGACAGCTGTACAAGGTTGCTTTCAGCCCCCAATTTCCCCAATTTCTGTGTTTGCCAGAACAAACACAGCAATACACCCAACCTTGTTGAGCACTGGGAGCTGGGCACTGATGGCTAAAGGGAAGTTTAGCTCAGGACCTGCCAACATGGATGGTGACAGGCTGAAGGCTCACTGAGATTGCTCACTTTCTGCAGGGACCCAAAGAGTTGCATAAAGATTTCAGTAATCCAGAACACACAGACACAATCTCCAGAGCTGGAAAACACATGGGCCCTGAGGAGTTTTCCCCAACCCACTATCCCACTCATTGAAATACAAGATTCCTCCTCGAGCAAGAGGTTTAGTTCAGTTATTCTCAGTAAGTTCAACACAAATTAGGAACACACAAAGACTCCCAAATGGAATCTTAAACCAGCAGAGTATCATGTAATTTCATTCCTGACAACTCACAGAGCATGTTGTTTATCTTTAAAATAAACAAAAATTTTTAATTAAAGAATAAAATCTGTAAGTAAGTCAGAGATTAGGTGCTGCTTTTATATTCCAAGGCTTTAGGCACCAGACCAGTTCTCTGAGCGTCCCCCGCATGGATTCCTGTGAGCTGGGGAGGATTTGCAGGATGAAAGGGGTGGCTGTGGGGAACAGCCTGGGGTCACAGCAGGAGACAGGTTCTGCAAGGTCAGTGAGGAAGAGCAGGGACAAACCAGCCTTGTAGTGTGTCTAGGAACTGGCATTCAGGGCTGCTTGGCTTTGCCCTGCTCTCACTTTATTGCTGAAGTGTCACATGAACTGCCAGTTCACAGGTGGGGACAGCAGGGCCAAATGGACAAGACTGTTTTCAGAAATTGGATTTTATTGCTACTGTTGTGACAAAATTCCTATGGATGCTAAAATCTTATTCATCAAAGATGAGGCAGGAAACATCTGGATGCTCATCATCTCATGGTGCTCCCATCAGGGACCCTGAGTCAGCCTTGAGGAAACCCTCACCCTGCAGAGTCACACAGGAGGTCACAGAGCAGAGCAGATGACTCTGAGAGGCTGAGCCCTGGCCAGAGGCCCTCTGCTGTAGCATCTTTGCCATGTGAGACTTCCTCACCAGTGAAATAAGTAATTTTCTCATCTCGCAGTTTGCTCTGAGAACTGATTTAGTGCTAAGAGCACTAAAGAGCATCATGTGCTAAGAGCTGAGAGCTTAAAAAGTGACATGCAGGTATAACAGCACAGAAATGTCTGAGAGAAAATTAACAGGATCGCATGCAGTACAGAGCATGCAATAAGCTTCCCAGAGAGAAAAATGAAGCCACCACTGTAGGCCAGTGGGACAGAGAAAGAAATACGACAACAACAAGGAAAGGGGTAAATATTATACAAAGCTTCTGGTCCCAAGCTCTCTTGCAGAGGAACATTTTTATAAACAATTTTACTTTTATTATAATCTTTTAAAAGAGCATGCACAGAAGAAGCTGGGAGTTTGTCTCGTTCCCAGTCTAAGGACAGCGTGAAATGAGCACAAAGATTTCCAATAATGGCTGGAGGCAAAGGGAAAAGCAGCAGCAATCATGCAGCAGCAGGGGAGTAGAGCTGACCACCAGGGAGAGGGTGAGCAGTAGAGCCCAGGCAAAGGAGGAGAATGGCCATGGCTGGAGAGGTCCCAGAGGCTTGGCAGGGCTGGAGAAGAGAACAGGACCTGATGTGCAGATGCCCCAGCATGGGCAAAAGGGGGAAAAAATGAGATGGGAAGGTGGAGCAAGAGCAGGATTTTGTGGGGATCGTTGGCAGACTATTTGTAGGAAATTTAAGTTGGTCCATCAGACTGGAGGGACAGCTCAGACCTGTCAGCAGGTGTGCTGGAGGTGCAGCTGCAGCAGTGGTGGAGGCTGGGGAAGCCTGTGGAGCTTCTTGCTGAGAGAAGGGAAGGAAATACGTGAGAGCCCAGCAGCAGTAGCCAACTAGACAAAGCTGCTCAGTTGTCCACTGGCCACAGATTTCTGTGGCTCTCACTTCAACATCTTCCAGCTGATTATACACTACATCAAGTTAAAGTTTACAATAGCTGCAAAAACAAATGCAGTGGTTTTCCCCAGCAGATTCTTTGGGCAATCCAATTATGTATTTTCCTCTTTTTCCATTAATAGTGATTTTAAAAAGACTTCTGCTTTCTGAAGAACTAACATGTGGCTTCACATAAAAACCCCATCTCACTGCTTGACATATGTACAGCCACAGTATATTTTCTCCAGCTACTCACAAATGCTGTGCCAGCATGTCACTGCCAGAATCAGAGGTGAGACGTGGCAAAGTGTGGTATTATGGCACCACATCTCATTTCACTCCCCCAGCCACAAGGCAGAGCACACAGCTCCAGCATCCATCACTGAAGCATCTAGCATCACATGTAAACTTCCATCCTTCTGCTTTCATGGATATAGACATTTAATAATTGAAAGAACAGTAAAATAATAGCATGGGAGTCAAAATGTTTGAGAGACAAGTTTTACACAAACTGAAGGTGTACAACTTGGACACCTTGAGAAATTTTTTAACCTACATCTTTCCAAGTGGTGTAAATATGTCTTTTATACTTCTACTGTCTTGACTGAATTTCAATTAAATCTGCTCTTTGCTTTTTTCTTCATAGCAGACACATTTGCTGCAGGCTTCAGTCCAAGAACAGACCTCTAAAAATCAGGGATGCCAGTCCCCCTTTCCCTGCCTTCCCTTCCTTGTCTCTGTGGAAGTCTGGCTGCAGCTCTCTGCAAGTTCCTCCAACTTCATAATTTATTCTAAGTCACTTATCCGACAGATCTATCACGCCATAAAAAGTAAATTTCTTCCTTCCCCACTTAAAACCAGCATTGTACTTGTATACTACAAATATTTATACCTTCCAAAAGGCCAAGAGTTTGCACAGTTGCAAATTTTTGGGACGCTGCAATGAAAGCAAGCATCGGCCACGGAGGCAGAGGCTCCGTCTGCTCTCCCGGCTGGAGTGACCCCGGGAGCAGCATCGCCGCGCAGCCCGGAGCGGGGCCGGGGCCGGAGCCAGCTCACGGCCGTGGTTAGTGCCTGTCCCGTGGGTCAGCCCGAGTCACGACACACGCCGAGGAGCCGAGCGCTCCGTGCACGTACCGGCCGATGAGGGAGCAGCTCTCGGTGTCGGCAGCCACGGCCCCGTGCAGGTACTGCTGGGGAGCGCACCTGGGCTGGCTCAGGATGACCACAAGCGTCACTGCCACTGCCAGCACTCCCAGGGTCAGCAGCACCAGGCAGCAGATCTTCCCCGTGGACATGGCTATCCTGTGCCGCCGAGCAGCTGCAGGGCTCTCAGTCCTTTCGAGGAAGCGCCTGCCTTACTCGGGGGGAAGTGGATATATCCCGAGCTGTGAGGGAGGTCCCACTACAGTGGGCTCTGCCCCCAGCGATTACATTCTTTCTAACACTAAAAGCTGCTAAAAAGCGAACGGTGTATTCTTCCTTTCCTACTTTCTTAGGTGTGAGGGGCTTTTCACTCTCTTTTATAAACTTTTCTTGCAGATCCACAATCCGCCTTTTTTTTATGTGTGTCTCTGATGAAAACATTTAACACATTCACTCCTGAAGCACTTCAAAGAGAAATCTCTACACTGCTCCTCGGCTTCTCACAGCCTCTCTGGCTTCCCATGCTTGACACAAAAATTACCTAACGAAGGTGGTCTATGTGAATCACGGGGAAAATTACCTCAGTCCTACACTGCAAACTTGGGGTGTTTTGTTCCTGTAAAACTACTCAAAGAAGTAAAAGCTGAACACACTGCACAAAACTAGAACCTTCATATATACTATTAGTTTACCTTATAGGTTATTGTAATCTTAGTTACCTTTTTTCATATGTACATCTTGCCAGTGTCCACAGCATACATCTTCTGTAAATGAGCACAAGAGAACAACTGGAATAAAGCAGCACTTTGCAAACATTGGTGCCCAGAGCACCAAGAGCTCTGGGGTCCAGCCTGTGCATGGCTGCTCACCAGGACAGACCTGATCCCTCACGGAGCAGTGATGAGCAGCAGGAATTGCTGCCCAGTGCAGCTGACCCCAGCTGGGTCTTGAACAGCCTCTTAATTACACAGTTCTCATTGCACTCGAGAAGTTAAAGACAGAGCTCCACATTTGCCTGCTGTCTTTCTAAAAGATGTTACCTGTGATCCTTTCCCTGCTAGATTTGGGAGAAGGGCAATTCACCTGTGCAGATTTACACATGTTAATCTACACAGAGCAGATTTTGAACTTGTCCCACTAAACTTTATCTTATAACTAAACAATACTATTTCATATGTCATATCTCAATAAATGGATTTGATAGGCTAAAATGTCTTTTTTGTGGTTGTATCTTCTCATAAGGTTACCTTGGAGAACTGAAAATACTTCAAGAAAAACTTGGCATGTGTAAACAAGCCTCCTCAGCTCTAATGTGACTCTTCACTCCATTGCAAAATGTTGCTGATTTTGTAGAGTTTCTTAATCCCTACATGACTTTGATGTTTCATTTTTGACAAATTACATTATCACACTTAAAGAATCATCATCCTACTGTTTCTGGGAAAGTTCTTCCCTTTAAACTCATAGGAGGGCTGACCATTCAGTACCAATAAGACAAATGGATTTTGCCTATTCACTTTCAACAAATGCTGTGCAGAATTCAACTGTAGTCTCTCCAATTTATCCCAGCTTCCAGATCTGGGTTTTAACTCAGCACATCAAACCTCTGCATCTGGAAAATTATCATTGTGCAGTCAAGGAGGAGATCTGGAAGAGGCAAGAAAGGTAAAGGAGAGTGTCATCTCCCAGATCAAGAGAGAGACCAAGGATGGCCTGGGAAGGCCAAGACAGAGTTATGACTATCCCAACTAACTGCTGCCTCTCACAGGAAAACCCATTTGTCTTTTTGTATGGAAATGAAGACTGAGCCTCTTTGCCTCTTTCACCGTGTAACCTTTACAGTCTTGGTGCAACATTCAGCTTTGACCATACGATACTACAAACCCTGCACTGACCCTCCCATGTCAGAAGATGCTTAGCAGTTCACATGCTGGGATTCAGGACTTTGACCTCTATTTTTCTGTTTGTTTGTTTGTTTGTCAAAACTTTCACATTTGCCATCATTGTCTGGGAGCACAGTTTGCCTTGGCAGAAATCTCCATACATAGCCTTCACTCTCTGGTCTTCTGCTGCCAGCATGAAGGGCTTTGTATGCTGCTTGAAAGGGGACTCAGGTATTTAAAGACCCTTACAGGCCAAGATACACTCAGGGAAATTTTAACTAGAATTTTAATTATTAACAGAATCATTATTCATTAATTTATAAAAAGGCTGAGTATCTTTGAATTGTCCTTTATATTGTTGGGGTCCTGCTACATCTTTGTCCAAATCTGCAATCAAGAGATCAAATTTAAATATTATGTAATATTTGGAGTACAGGTATTGTTAAGGTTGACGTGAAGACCACAGCTGCCTTTTGGAGGGTAAGAAATTATCAAAGGGTGTAAATCCTCAGATTTCTTTCTCAATTTCCCTCTCAGGTTATTACAGAGCTCTTGAAGAGTCTCAACTTGGGCTGAGTTGGTGGGGAGAGTACAAGGAGTCATCTACTGACCAAAGGGACCAGGGCAGGTTTTGGAGGCACCAGGAGCTTCTCCTTCAGCCTTGCTGGGGACGCTGTGCACCTTGGTTAATGTATTGCACTAAGGCAGTGTAATTTTACTTCAAGCTCCAACATGTCTTGACACACAGAGCTGCCATCTGTAGTCACTGCTGCTCTGACAGTAAAGCTGGTTTGGGATGATGGCTGCATCAGCCATGTTTGAGGAGAAGAAAGCTGATTGCTGGTTGAAAGACACCCCTCATAACCAGCCTTGGGAGTCTGGAGCTGAGGAGACAATCCCAAAGAGCCCCAGCATCTACACAGGGTGTAAGCATGCTTTTCATTTGGCAGAACAAACCTGGAGATGCAAATTAAGGAGCCACCTTCAGGGAAGATGGAGACCTCTGTGTTGAAGCAGGATTCATGACAGTCCAAGTCCAAGATGAAGAAGAACAAGGTTGCAGCTTTGTGTGCAGCAAAAGAGTAGGTTTGTGGCATGGATGACATTTCAAGCATTGCATTTTGCCTCCTTTTCTTTAGTGCTGCTTTCCATTGATTGAAGGGAAGTAAAGAACATAACAGAAAGTCAGACATTTGTACTCAACAAAGAAAAGCTAAGATATTGACACTCAGTTTATCACTCTTCATCTCATCTTTTAAAAATATAAATTTAAAAAACCCTAAATGCACACCAAACTCATGAGCCATTCTCACACTAGTGTCCTAAATGACCTCATTTCCCTTGATCTCTACAGTGTCCAAATTATTTTGCAACATACTCAGGAGGGTGCCTCTTTCTTCTGATGTTTTTTTGCAGAGCATTGTCTACAGTCACCAAGCTCTTACTGTAATAAATAAGAAGTGCATTTTATATTTCCCAGCTCTAAATTAGGTTTTAACCATTGGACAAGAGTCTAGGAAAGCTTCCAAGACCACGCAACCAAAAGCCAAAGTGGATGTATTTCATACTCTGTTTGTCCCCCTCTTCAGTCATGTTTATTTATAACCCAGGAATATCAATTAACTCTATATGATAATCAAATAACCCAATAATAGGCAATATTCAGGGAGTTTATTGTCCAGATTTTCTAAGGGACATGGCTGTGAGTTCCACAGTTGGTGCTCATGAGCCATTTGTCTCAGTACTCAGTCCATTTGTCTTCAGAAACTGCTACACACTAAACTTTGCACATTGTTTTCCTTTGCACACAAACAAGTTTACTTTATTGAGGGTCATGGGTCTGCTCCCACAAAAATAAGTGTTCAGGCATCTGGAAAAACAGATACTTGGAATCAGGAAATTCTGGTACTCAAGAATTTCTCATTCATATTTCTCTGTTATTCCTCAGAATTCAGGATGACAGTTAAATCCGTAAACTGCCCTTATTCAGGAAAGCCAAATTATTCTTCTTTTGTTACTGAAATCAGAAAAGGGAAATATGTTCCTAATTTACTTGTAGGTTTATGCTTTGCTGAGAGTAACATTTAAGTACCTTCTGAATCAAAGTTTTTTTTATTTTCCTTTTAATTTAAAAGCATGCCAGATAATAACTCTCACACTTCTAGCTGAGAAACTTGGCAATACTTCATCTCAAGTCTTGAAAACACACTTCTGGCTCCAGTGTAATGGCTAAACAGATTGGTCCAGCAAAGCCTTGAAGGGCTGGAGGATGATCACAAGCATTCCATGTTTTAGAAGCACAGCAGCGGGGCAGTGATGGACGACTGGAGAGGACAAACTTACATCTTGAGGACAGCAAGTATCAACAGTCCAATACTACTCTGGCACTATTTTTCTCAACTGCACTGTCCTTCAGTTTCCCTCTTAAAGAATGTCTCTTTGTGGGCTGTAAGCATGAGCAAAGGGAAAGCACGTGAATGGGACATCACAGGACACACACCATTTCTCACACCACTGAAAGCCTAAAGGGACCCACAGAATCTCAGAGACTTCTATATCTTTGTTGAATTTTTCAAGATTAAAGGCAGAGCTGCTGCCTCCTTCTTCCTTTCCTGCTGGTTACAAAGTAATGCCTGCTGGAAATGCTCTGTGGAACCCAAACCAGAACAACCTCTATTTCACAGTGACATTGGCCCAGTGAAAGTCAACTTTTGCACAGCTCGACTCAGTGGGACACATGGCACAAACCATTGCCCAAGGGAAACTCTTCTCCATTTACTTTATTCAATGAGAATATCCAGGCACAGTTTACTGCAAACATCAGCACTTTATTCCTTCTGTAACACTGCAGCTATGCTCAATATTAGATTAACAGTGAAACCTTCTGATTCAGTCCTTAACTCTTGAGTGCCCTTCTGGACAAAATCCAGCAGTTTTCTTAAAGAGTGAACCTCATTAGTACAATTACTATAACAGCTGAAAATATTGGCAGGAGAAAACAAAAGGGAGCTTTGTGTGCATCCAAAGACACCAACAGCAAACTCTGCCTGAACTCTGTATTGTCTAAAATAGGCTGGAGTATTACATTAGTGACCCCAAAGGATATCTGTGGAGGGTTTTAACCCTCATGGAAGCACTAAACTCACTGAAAGTACTAAACATCATATATTTATAGTATAGTGTGTGTGTATCTATATGTAACTACCTATACAGCTGCCATCATATGCTTTTTATGACCCCAGTGAGCCCCAGCCAGTGAGTACTGGTTCGCTGCCATGCTCACTCAAGAGCTGCCTGGATCAGTTTGCTCAATGAGTTCTGTGCAGGCTGGAGCTCCTTTGGTGTGCCCAGAGCCCAGCACAGGGCAACACAAGCCACTCTGAGCACACGAGGGAAGCACTTCAGCTGAGGAAGCTGAGGAGTGATTTGTGCCAGGGATCTTCACAGAAAGAAGTATTATACTCAAATCCTGAACTCTTTAATACCAAAAGCCCTAGAAAGAAGTTCAGAAAGAGGAGTGCTATTGAAATACAATTTGGAAGTCAAAAAGGGAATCAATGAGGATGAAAATGCAACACCAGCAAATCTCTGGCTTGGACTAAATTAAGGGGAATGGCTGACAAGCAGCAGAGCATCATCCACAGGGACCTTGCTGAACTTGAACAGAAACCTCGTGAAGTTTGGTACAGAGCAGGGCAGAGGTCTGCACGCAGGCAGAGTGCTCAGCATAGGCTCTCTCGTGGGATGCTCTCCATGTTGGAGAGGGATCCAGGTAAATGACTATTTAAATGCTGGCAAAACCCAGCATTTAAAAGCTTGACTGTGTGTTCTCTTCCAAGCCCTCTACATGGTTCTCCAGCTTCTAACACCCTGGTTCCCAACTCCACAAAGCAGGGCCTATCCCCCATCAAACAATCCCACTTCTCCCTCCCCCTGCCATCCCCACACTCTGGGTCCCTGGTCCATGTTCTGGCCCCATGCAGTCAGTCAATGCAAGCTCACACCATGCAGGACATGAGGGCAAACTCTCCATGGGCTGCACATACTGAGCCCCAGGCAATGGGGATGTGATGTCTGCATTAGGTTGTTCATGCAGCTGCTACAACCTTTTTTCTTTTCACTTTTTATTTTTTTTTAAGTTCCTGGTGTTAAGGGTATATAAAAACAATAGGGACTTTTATCTTAAGAGATCATCTGAAAACAACCTCATCCTCTCAGTAAAAGGAGCAAGGATGGGAAATATTTTCTAAAAATTCCCCTAAATGAGCCCTGAGGCTTTTGTGGGATTCCCAGGTAAATGACAGAGCTGCACTGTTGTGCACAGAGAGGCTTTCCAAAGTGCTTAATCACACTGCAATTTCTGAGTCAGGAATCAAGACCAGGACTAGCATCTGGATTTCATCTGCTCTCCAAAATGAGCAGGACCAGTGAAATGGAGCCAAATAGAGTCAATTGTACTTTCCTGTGAAGTCAGCAGGCCCCACCTCTGTCTATCCCTGCAGCTCTTCCTGAGAAATGAAAGCATCCACATAGCATCCCCACTGGAGTCCTGCAGTTTACCACCATCTCACTGGAATCCAGTGACATCCACCAGCATCAGAGTGCTGAAAGGGAGAGTAAGGGAGGCCACGTGCAGCTGGTGCAGGGAGGATGGGAAGGGGGCAGGATGTGCTCTGGGAAGCCACAAGCTGCTGAAAAGACTCCCTCACACTTGCCTCAGACTCTTCCCTCATGAGTCCCAGCTTAAACACAGCCTAAGAACTCTGCACCACTGCCCTCTCCCTGCTGCACTTCCAGCTCTTTGGGAAGGATAAATTCCTGGGAACAGAAGCCAGATGTGTGAATGCTGCAGGTCAATAAGGATCTCAGGGAGCCAGCACTTACGGAAAACCAGAGCAAGCTGAGCCTCTCCACAAGGGAATAGGGGAAGAGCGGGTTCTTTACTGCCCTTATGATCCTCATGCACTTCACAAGCAAAGCAATGGAGAGGCTGACAGAAGCATAAAACCCAGCTCCATAAACAGCCCTTGCCATGTCCTGGGGCAAAAAAATAAAGGTCATTGATACTGTGCAACTACAGATGTAGGCTCCTAGTTCTGTCTTGGTTCCAGGGATAACAGCATTGCTTCACAATAACTTCCTTTCCTTCTGAATACCCCTGGGAGCTGATGGGAGGTAACCCTTTCCTTGTGCAAGAGTACAAGAAACTGTTTGCTTTCTTCCCTAGAAAGTGGAAGAACAGCATGCAGGAAAAGAGAAAATCAGTCTTGTAGACTTTGTTTTCTGTACTTTTCTTTTCCCTGCTTATCTTTCAGTGCTGTTTTACTTTGGAAATTCCCTGATATTCAAATATGGTGTTTCAAGGCTGTTGCACAATTCCTTTTGGAGCTGTTGTATCACTTATCATTAACCACTTTCCCACACTCTGATCACTGTAAATGTCTCCTTCCTCCCTTCAAAATTTTACACTCTTTCCTCTAGGGACATGCTGATATTACAGTCCCAAAATTTACTCAGCTGGAACATAGGGTAGAAAATGCAAGAAGTCAAATTCTGCTTATTCATGAGCATGAACAATGGGAATGGAAAAAAATCCCTACTTTCCCACATTCAGAATTTGAATATTTATCTTCATCAGTGTTAAATATGTAGTGTAAGAATACCTGAGCTGAGATGCCTGAGTAGTACATATTTTTATTTCAATAGAAAATAAGCTGTTTTCAGAATTTCATGCATATCCTCCCCTTCTTTTCTACTTTGGATATTTAATTTTAAGACCTTTCTTTGTACAACAGCTGGTTAAGTTTCTTATCATATTGAAGTAAGACATTTTCAGATTATCAGATTGGAAAATGCAAGTAAGTTATTATCAGCAATGCATTCTAGTTCTCAACAACAATGTGATCCCTTTCCAAATTGTGTGGCAGTAGCTGTACAGGCACAGGACATTTCACAAACCTCCTGTGGATTCAAACCCTAACCCAGTACAGTAATGTGTAGATTTCCACAGAAACCATCAAAAGAAAGGTAGTTGCAGTCGGAAAAAGGTTGACTTAAGAAAACCTTGAGGGTTTGTGGGGGGTTGTTTGGGGTTGGGTTTGGTTTGGTTTTTTTACTTGAGTTGTTTGTTTGGATTTTTAGGGGGTTTTGTTTGTTTTGGTTTGGGGTTTTTTTGTTTTGTTTTGGGGTGGTTTTTTTTGTTTTTATGATTTTTCCAAGAAAGCAGAGCGGCTGGTCTCCATACCAAAGGGCAGATGGAAGCAGCAGCATTTAACAAAAAGAAAATTTCTACATGGTGCACCAGGGTCAATGTAGAAAGGACAAAATAAATAATGCACACAGAAACATCTGGGGTTTGTCTGCAACAGATTAAAGGACTTCCAGCCATGACTGGACAGAGTGTCCTAGTTTAATGACAATTAAATTAATTTGAAACCTTTTGGAACACAGAAACAGGATCACAATATGCATCTCCAGAGCTCCATGCTAGCAGGCAGAATGGAAAATGGACATGGTCCTTCAGCCTCATACATCATCCTCTCTGAAATTCAGGAAATCAAAACCTACCTCCAGGTGCCACAGCCACGAGGCTAATGGCATCTTGGCTTCCGTTCTGGCCCTCTTCTCCTTTCTGTCTGCACCTGCAATTTTCACAGTGCTTCCACTTTCACTGCCTAGTTCAGGCAGAGGCTTTTGGATGCTGTACATGAGCAGTGACCAAACTTTCTGTCACTTCAGGCCCCTGGATGAGTTACAGAAATCCACAGCTCTCCTACCAGGTGAGTGCAGGAATTTCCATCACATTATCCCATCAGCACCTATCCTCCTGCCTGCTGCTTTCTTTTCTGAGATCTGCCTCCTGTCCACACAGCTTTCCCAGCTGGCAATTCCTGGTGCAGCCTCTTGAGTGCTGCACAGCCGTAAAGCATTCCACACCCAAAACACGTGGAATTCATAATCAGTTACAGAGATCCTCTGGGTTGCCCAAGAGCATGGACAGTGCCTTAAAACTTCATCTCTGTCCTTTCTGGGACAGTTGGTCCCCCCTGACATGGCCATGCCTCTGCCACAGGGACAATTCTTTTCTTTCAGCAGCTCTGCCCAGCATCTATCACCTCCTGGAATGGGAAAACTTAGTCCTTCAAGTCGGGCAGCCATCACCAAGGCTCAAAGAAACAATTCTTCCAGACTCAATGCTCAGCAGGCCCTTTGCTCCTGCCAAAAGGTAACCAGCACTTTTTTCCTTCCTTTGCCTATTCCCATTTCCCACTGCCCAGGACAAGTGAAACCCAGCTCCTTAATGCCAGTCTCTGTTTCATGTCACATGCTAAAATGGTGCCACATCTCAGTCTCGGAGCCAGCTTGGACTTTCCCTCTTCTGCTTCCTCCCCAAGGTCTGACACTTGCTGCAGAATCAAGGGCAGATCTGTGCAGGATTCCAAAAAGCTGCCAAGCCTGGACTCTCAGCAGACTGTACAGGTTTTATATTGCCTTGCCTGACATGAAATTCAGTCAGTCTGAGCAGAGTTGGACACACACATAAACACACTCATCACACACACGTTAGTGGTCAAATTGCCCAACACCATATTTTGGAGGCTTGTTTATTCAAGGCCAACCAAATAACCATTTTGAAAACATAAACACAGTAAAAACAAAAGTGTTTATATTGAGAAAATGTTTCTATTCTCCATACATTGTTTAGAAAGAGAAAAAAATTCTAAAAGCCCCTGAAACAGTTAAATGTTCAAATGTAATATATGTCTATATAATGTCTGTATATATGTCTATACATATATATGCCTGTATATATGTCTGTAATAATGTCTATACAGCACAGATCTGTCCTGGTTTCATGGTCACAGATATTGTTTCATCTAAAGAAACTTAGTCTTGTTTGCTTACATTTCCATCCTTTCTAAACAATAGGCTTAGATGTTGACTATATTAGAACAAAAAATGAGGTAGGTGGGTCAAACTGAGAGCTCCACAGCTCCTGTCTCTGAGACAGCAAACAGCACTGGATGCCCAGGGAAAACCACAGCAGGAAGAGTACAGCAATAAATGTGTAGTGATTCTTCCCTAAATGCTCTCTCAGCCTCCAAATACTTGAAATTCAGAAAATTCCTGAGCCACAAGTGCCTCTTTGTATCTGGTACCCCTTGATAATTTAGTTTAATGGATTTTTCCAATGTCATCCAGCTTCTGATTTACAGGATGATAAAAGTTTTCAGAGCAAAACACATCTTCACTGTGCTTCTTCCCTTCAGGCTCATCACTCTTGATCCCCAGACTGCTGTTACTCCAGCAATGCAGTAACAGTGGTGAGTCTCTGCTGCAGAAAAACAGGACTTGCCAGAGTAGCTCTATCTGACCCATGGAAACACTGTCACTGCACCTCTGGAGAGGACTCAGTGCTGCCAGGACTGTCACCTCCTGCTGCCCCTCCAGCAAGCCCAGAGCAATGAGAAGACCTGGAAAGAGCCACTCTCAAAGCAGCAGCTTCTGAAACCCGCTGCAAATCGTGTCCCCTTTGACACCCTCCTGACTGCAGCACCTCGAGCCATGAAGTTGCAGGGAGCAGCCCATGCTACAAGCCAGAATAAAGGCTTTGGGAACATTACCCTAAATGAGCAATCAGGGGGAAAGAAACCCACTGAGACTGAAAGAGCTGCCTGACCTCTGACCTGTTGGGCAACTGAGCCAACTTCTCAGGGCTTTTCTGGAAAACAGGCTGAAGTACAGTCACAGCCCAGCAGGAGTCCTAGAATGTGAACTACAGAGGGAATTATAACCAGAAAGAAAAAGGGAGATTTAAGTAACTTCTTACTCTTTTAAAAAACCACAGGCTTTATCCATTCATCCATAACCCTGCACCTACAGCCAATGTTTAGCTCATACCTCATGGATGTGTTGGACAGCTAAACAGGATCACCTATTAAATGCAAATATGTTGTGACAGAGGAGTTCAAGATAAACACAAAACCATCTCAAATCATAGCTTACAAATTATAAACTTCATTTCCCATGACCCACTAGAAACCCAAAAGCAAGTTCCTATCCTGGTTGTATTTATGCTGACACATGAAGTCACCTGAGATTCAAGGTTTAACTGTCAAAGCAACAATCACAACACAGGGAGTAGCAACTCACTGAGAACATGTGATAGACTGGAAATCATTTCCAACAGAGAACATGAAAAGAGTAATAGTTACATCAGACTACAGTTAAGAGCTCTTCTCCATAATAGCCACTTTCCACAAGAAATTGAAGATGGAACTTGCTTTTGAGTCCAAGCAGTTCCATTGGTGACTCAGCAAAGTGAGGATTAATGGTGACTACTTGCTGCAGAGGACAGGTGTCTACCTTTCTGAAACTAATAGTACCTCACTGTCACTGTCACTGTCAATAACAAGGCCAGATGTTAGAAGTAGCCCTCAGGCACCTCCTTGCTCCAAGCTGATGCCTGCTCCTTTGTGACAGCACAGCATGAATTCTCATCCTGCAAATATAGCTCACGTAAGAGAACCAAAGTTTTGTTCTTCTTGAGGTTGTGATTTGGTATTTCTGATCTGCCACATAAGGTCAGTAACAGTAAAATGATGTCAAATTTGGTGTTTAGTCACTTCCTTTTACTAGAAGTATCAGGAATGTCAGATCCAAACACTCAGAGAACAGCAAGAGAACAATATGAAATGGACAGCAATAGGCAAGGAATTGCACAGCTACAGCTCGATGATGGTGGGGAAGCAGCGTGAATGCCTAGAGGTTAAACTATCATGGACAGGAAGTAAGGAAGTATGGAACTGGAATCTCTCAGCATGCTGAGATATGAAATATGAGATATGAATTCTAAGGGTCAAAAAGCTGAACACATTTCTGGGAAATAAAGAAGAGTTTAAAAAAAAAAAAGATACAGGCTTGGAAACAAAGTTCATTAGTGAAACTGGGAACTCTGCCCTCTCTCCAGACCTCTGCACAATTCTAAACACAATTTGATAGTAGGTCCTTTAGAAGGATGCAATGAACTTAATCTCTATTTACATAGGAGAGTAGCTCTGTCTCAAGAAAAATAAGTGGGTGTTGAGGGTGGTGGTGTTGACCCTGGCTCTGCTAAGGAAAAATTCATGGCATGGCTCTTTTCCTCTCTGGCAGTGACAGCCCCAGTGCTTTCACCGTGAGTGGATCCCCTGCTGAGGGCTGCTTGCAGAACTTCTGGTTCTGTTACCCTCCCAGTGACCTGCGGTGCCTGGGTGGTGCTGCTGTGGGCACCATCCACACTGAGCCCAGCAAATACAGCTCAGAAGGAGGCAGAGAGGAACAAGGCTCTGGCTGAGAAGGCAGTGCTGGGTTAACAGCTGGACTTGATGATTTTAAAAGCCTTTTCCAACTTACATGACTCTATGACCTCACTGTGTCTGCCTAAGAGCCACTAGACCCCATCCCTCACCTACCCCTAAGATGTCCCTTATCCATGGGGCATTCCAGTCCCCAGTCAAAGGATTGCCCAAGTAAAAGCCCTCGTTTTATTGTGGTATCACCTCTAAACTCCACTCCTGCCATAGGCTGAATTTCTCGTTGCCAGAGCCATAATCTTAACTCTGAACCTTGACGGGGCTCTAAGCCTGGACAGCAGCCACACTCACAGGGCACATGGTGAACCCTATCAACAGTCTTCCCACTGTTTTGACAACCCCTCTCGAGTGTCCCTGTCTCACTCCACATCTAGATTTCTCTCTCTTTGGTTCCTAACTCTAACTCCATGTCTGTACTGAGACTTACACAGTGGGATTCACTGCAAAACTTGGGAAGATTTAGGTGGGAATAGACCCAACTGTCCCCAGTGGCAGAGCTACTGCTGTTCTCCAGTGATGCTTTGATGAGTACTCAGTCCTATCAGTTGGGCAGTATTTTGAGAAACATCTGTGCAGGATCCATCAGTGCCTCAGGACATTTAGAAACTAATACACAATTTGGTGAATAGACTGGGAGATGAGGACACCTACAGGAAAAAGGATCTTCCCCAGGCTGTTCCTGAAGCATTGTTTCAATAATAGTCTTGACATGACATCATGCTTTGTGCTACACAAAACAGCTGATAGATCTGGAGAGGATGACTGACAGGGCTCCAGGTTCAGCAATATCTCTTCTGGCATTGATGGTGGTGATTTTTTAACCCCTGGACCAGACCAACACTCAGATTTCTGCGTTTTTCTGCTTATGCATTTCAATAACTCTCAGCTAACATCACCTTAGATACCATAAGGTTGCCAATGTCTTTTTCTCCTCTATTGTAGCTTGTTCAGCAACTCCTAAACTTCTGAACTTGAAGAATACAAGAACAGGATATGGAGGCATAAGGTACCTGCCACACAAACTGAATTCTGTCCTTGAATGACAGCCCAGCCCAGGCACAGTTCCTACTCTCAGTCAGTCTCTGAGCTCCCTAGAACAGGAGCTGTTCATATACAGCACAACAGAAATAACCCTGCACATGGCACTTGTCTGAATCCCTTCCTCTTTATGCAGTAAACTGTATTTCATTTTAACCAACAGCAATCCTACAAATCACATTCATTTCCCACCACAGAGCAATAAAAATTTATATTTCCCCTCAGGCAAATGTTTTACTTACTTTCCAAACTTGCATGATTTACAGGCACCTATTGTGACACTCGCTGTTCAATATTTCATATTTAGATGCAAGATTATAAAGCTTTAGTATTTTGGAGAACAGAACAATGTGCTGTTCTGTTTTTTATAGTATTCCTGTAAGCCCTTATGTACTGTCCAGCACCAGATATGATCCCACTGTCCTCCCTACAGGTATTACAGGCTGACACACAATGAAGGACTGTGGGGTTTATTTTAAATCCAGTTTCATGATACAAAATAAACTTCAACCCAGGAAATCTGGCAATTGAGAATTTCACACGCATAGGATGAATTGTTGGTTGATAATCTATCTGCTCTGTGTCCTGCTGTCCCACGCAGCAGGCATGAGCCTGGAGCCCCTGCACACAGTTTGCTTTAGGCTGGCTCTAACACCCCAGGGAGCAAAGCAACAGAACAGGGCCTGTCCTACTGGGTCCCAAATTTTAGTTCTGGGGCCCATTTCTCAGTTCTGTTCAGTACTGCTGGAAATACACCAAGAAATCTGGTTCAGAATAAGAACAGCCTGTTCAAGACAGTTTCTCTCATTTCAACATTTCAAACGCTCTTGAATGCTTGGCTTGGCATCCAAAGCAGAAACTCTTAATTCCATCCCTAATTCCGTCTCCTGTATGACTGGGAGATTTTATCATGACAAGTTTGGTTACAGAATTGGGCACTTGGAATGAGAAATAAAATTAAATAAGCAAATAATTGTTCATGGTAAATCTGTTACATTCAAAATGGTGTTACATTAGAAAAGCAACTTCAGCTCTTGTTCTGCAAGGAAACAAATCCATCTTCCATCTTCAAGGAACAAGAAAGTGTCAGCTTCTGAGAAGTTAAAAATCATATAAATCCAAACTATATTTAAAAGTGTATTTGACTTAATACAAAAGTCAATACCATGTCTGTAAGCATGTTCATGAAAACCTGTGGCCTCCCACATTGTTAAGCCAAATTAAAAAAAGAAGGTGGACAATAAATGTAGTAATAGATTTGAGAGGTGAATCTGTGCCAGAAGTTGTTCATTATCCACAGAAGCTTCTTACATGAGTCTCTACTTTCTGCCTCAGGAAATCTTATGTATTTGTTCTTTTTTATAGCCTTTTCTGAGGTCCTGTGACTGATCCTCCTTCATGGCTCCATGCAGTTCCCCATTCATGCACACTTCATTGTGCTTGTCAGGCTGAAGCAGCCAATATTCAAGGCTTTCAAGTTTCACCTCGTGGTCACTCACCCCAGCAATCTACATTGATTTCTCTCTTCTTGACTGCCAGGAGCTAAAAACAACATGCTCTGAGAGCAAATTATTCACATGGGTAGAAGGCTGCAGAATCAGAAAGGATAAGGATGAAAGCCAGTTGGCAGACAGCCATTAGTGGGAGAGACATTCTGCTTCCAAAATACGGCTTTCAAAAGGAAAGCAAAGATTATTAAAGGTATCATTAAATTGATTCCGTGCTCTTTAAGAATGGCAGTATCTGGTTTTAACTGGAAGGATAAAAATAACATGAAATTCTGTATCAGTTACAAAACCAACCAGCTACAGCTTATTTCATTCATATTATAGCTCTGAACTGCCTCTCTTCCTAAGGCTATTATTTCTTCTTTATTATATTTCATTTTATTAAGCAGCTTAGAGCTGTATTTACTTGGGTTTTTTTTTTGAGTACTGGGGTTATAAAAGGACCTGGATGCCAAACTAATCCAAGGACATCTTGCCATGATGATAGCTCAGCAGGTTCCTTAGGAATACTCACCTAACACAAATCCTGTAGCTAGAGAAGCTGCCTTTCAGGGACACAGAAAGAGTGACCACATTCACAGGTACCCAGCACTGTGGAGCAAGGACTATTCCATCAATGTCCCCCTGCAGCAGGACAGATGCTTCTCCACCACACTGGTGGATATCCTGCAGTTGGGAAGACACTTGGAAATGTGCCAGAACACAAAGAGGTCTCTGCTCCAAGTGAGAGCAGTAATTACCTGACAAATAAAGATTCTCTCTGGAAGGCCAGATTGCACAGCTGGAAAGGCACAGGATTTAGAGGCTGATTCGGGGCTCTTTAGCAAATTCCACAGACAGAGGAACATTTAATCAGGAGCCCACTCCTCCCCTCAGGCCGTGTGGAGCACTGTGCACATCCAGGGCAGGATGCAGGTGCAGCCAAAGGCAGCTCCCTCCTGCACAGTGCCCTGTTCTACAGCCTCACGGGCAGAACTGCAGCTCACGAGGAGAAGGTGACTTTGCTGTCCGTGGCACTTTGCAGAAACCTGGTGAACTGAGAAACAGGAGCATCAATTTGGCAAAGCATAAATAGCAAGCAGAGCTCCTACTGCATGCTTCAAGTATTAGTTAAAGCTGAGTAATTCATCCTTATCTTACTGCAACAAGATCTTGTTTAAGAAACAAGGAAATTTCTGGAAATGAAAGCACAGTTATCAGCTTGAAGCACTATTTCCTTCAAAATCAACAGGAAAAGCTTCTCACAAATGGTACAAAGCATTTTCTTGCCAGGCTAACCTTACTTAAAATCAGAATATGGACCACCAGCAACTAGAATGGAAAATGGTACCTTAAGTGTGGCTTTACTTTTCAAAACCCAATCCCAGACCTCAACCACTATAATAAAAAAGCAAAACTCAGTAATGGTCACCATATGCAGCTTCCTCAGCTGATCCAAGAGTTGCTTTATCCCCCTGCATAATGCATTATGTTCACATACCCTGCCACCAGTACTCATATTTTATCCCAAGTGTTGAAATACTGAGATTAGTTATGCCTCAAGCTCCTGGATTCATGTGATTATGCAAGAAATTCAATTTTAATTAAAACCAAATTTCTAGCTCTTCATATGGAGAAGAAAATCTTCAAAATGGGACTGCCAAAGTTGCAAAACTCCAAGTACCCATAAAAAGGCACAAAATACACTGCTTATTAAATCAGACTATTCTTAAGGTACTCTCAAGACTGTAGGAGGCAAGCTGGAGCTGCAACTCCTGATACCATGCTGTCATGCAATATCTTAAGCAACCTCTGCCTGCAGAAACCAGGCAAAAATATAACAAATTTGTAGAAATCATTAGGAAAAATGACAGTGGATGCCCAAAGAGCTGCACACACTCAAATTGGGTGGAGATGGGGGTGCCTGATCCTGCAATGGTTCAATGCTGCTAAAATTTCCTTCACAGGAGAAGCCATCACATGCACTGGGTGAGTTAATGTTTTCTCAGACTACACATGAAGTCTCATCTCCAGCCATGTGGAACTCTGACTGACAGCCTTAGCAGGCCTGTGCACGTCAGGAACAGTACAAAGTTGGTGTCTGCATGAACTGAACAGCTTTGGAGACAGAAGTTACTTTGATTGGGCTAGAAACATAATGACAGTTCTGAAAATTCCCCTTTTCTCCCCACCTATATGAATCCAGGCCCTGTTCCAGTCTGGTTTTGTTCCCATCACAGCTGAACACACTGGATGTTTTCTAATAATTTCACACATCCCTGACCCATCACCCATATCAACACCCAAACAATTCTCCAGCCAAAAGAAAACACTTGACAGATCTCCACTGTTAGAACACTCTAACTTGTACTTACAGGAAGACACTAAATTAATCCCATAAAAGCAACAAGGTCTGACTATGTTATCAGATGCCTATGCTATTTCTCTAAATTAGGTTATTTCTAATTTGTCTTTTCCTTTCATTAATCAGCAAAATCAGGTTAAAGTTACAGTCACGTGTTCCCAGCTTGGACTTGTTTGCTGCATCTGAGTCAGATTAATTCAAAGGTTTTTAGTACTGCTTTCAGAAAAAAAGGCTGTGTGAGCTCCAGAGCCAGCACTGTGAGCACCAGAACCACACAGTCTGGTTCTTTACTTGTCCCAAATGTTTAACCTGAGCATCAGCAACAGTGCAACCCAGCATTGGAGGATTTAGAGACTTTCTTCATGGATTTTCTGGTAACTGGGTGTTGTATGAACTCAATCTTCTATGCACAAATTGAGTTATCCATCTTTATGACAGTTACATTAACCTAATTACCTCTGTACAGTTTGATTGATGCTCTGGTGATTACACCAAGGTGACAAAATGTGAGGCTACCCAGGAGAGCTCTTGGTATGGCTGGTTAGTCACTTCTTTGTCTGTCAGAAACCTCTGACACTGAATGATAAAAACATAAAACAAGCCCCAAACCACGGAATCCATTCTTGCAGAAAACAGCTCAGCCTCCAACTCCCTCAGGGATACTTCTTCCAGGAAAAACACACCAACAACAGAAAAAAGTCTTTCTTGTTGCTGTGGCTTAAAGGCAGCTAAAATTTGTGAGGAAGGGGAAAAGGGAACCTAGGTAAGTGGCATACCAGAGGAAACCTAGGTAAGGTGACTTTTCTGGACTTCAGTCTTTGCATCTGCAAAATGGGAAAAAAATACATATACAGTCTTGATATATACATGTGAAAATGCTCTGTGTAAGAGGGATAATGAACCTATACCATCGATTTCAGTGGGCTCCAGAGCACAGCAAACTGTCGTTCCACAGTTGTTCTCAGCAGTTCTATTAGTGCTTAAAATCATTTGATACATTTCTCCCATGAAGATGTCTGTTTGAACAGACATCACTGAGCCTTCCCCACTGAGCACCTCCAGTGTTGTGTTTCCACATTTTCACCCAATCCTTTATTTCCTCTTGCATTGTTTCTCTGATCCTACCACCCACTGAAAATACACCAGCTCTACGTTTCCTTAATTCCTGACACTCACGCATGTAACTTTCACAGCCAAATAAACACACCGCACAATCTTTGCCATCAAGTCCCAGCAGCTTCTTCTGGAGGCTAAAGCAGCTCGTTATCTCCACCTGGAGGACGGACCGACCCCTCGAGGACAGCGTTCACTCACAGCTAGTCTGTCTGCAAAGGGCCGTGTAGGACACGGCAGGAATCCCACCAGGACACGCACACGCGTGTGCACCACACCCAGCACAGGACACACACACCCGTGCGCTATAGTGTGGATAGAACTGTCCTTTTGAGCAGCCCGGAGGTGTGTGCTATCAGTGAGGTCTGCCTTTGCCCTTGTTATGGTTTAACATGAGAGACATTTTGGGAAGTGATACAAAGCTAGACATGTAGCTTTTAAACCTACTTTACCTTCCTCCTAATCCTATCTCACAACAAAAAGTAAGCACACTAGTAATTAACCAACACCAAACCCACCACACTTGTTATTACATTAACCAAGAAATCTCAAAATTAATAAAATCTCAAATTAACGAACCAAAACCACTACATAAAATTAACGTTCCTACCCAGTTTCAAACTAAAACCACAGCCCTCACCACTGTTAATCTGCTTACACGAGGCTTGTGGGATTCCTTAAAATCAGAAGGTTTGGGAAAGCTGCAAAAGGCAGGCCTCAGAGACAGCAGAACTGTGATTAGAGCTGAGCAGTAGCCAAAAGGTTTGTCAGCAAAAAAGTTCTATAAGAAGTAGAAAGTAAGGACAAATAGAACAATGGTCTGTGTATTAATGCTTGGGTAGAATAACTCCCTAAGCTACAGAAAAGTATATCTAGTGAGATATTAGGAAATTCTAAGGTAATAATGGAGCATTGTATCTTAATGCTTACAAGCAGGTATTGTATTTGAAATAAGCGAGCATTGTTTTAACCAAAGGTACGTGTGCTTATAGTATTTAGATACAACTATTGTCAATATGCTTTTTGCTTTGTGTGATTGGTCAAAAAGCTTTTAAAGTTGTAACATTAAGTTCTTTGTCTGCTGCCTGAGATGTGAGCTGCTGGCGTCTTCCCATTGTTATAACCATGTAAGAAGACTAATACAAAGAAATAAACAACTCGAGACACGTTCCTCAGCAGTCCCATCCCATTCGTAATTTATACATAGTCCCCCAACCAACAACAGACGCTGATCCCACGCCAGGATCAGCACACGATGGCCTCGCCTGCCCCGCCGAGCCGGGAGCGGCTGCCTCGGGAGAAGGCGAATGTTTGACAGATCGCTGGGCGCAGCCCCAAGAAAGCCCCAAACACGGGTTATGGGGCACTCCCTGGAGGGCAGAGCCCTGCAGAGGGACCGCGGTACATCAGAGGGCTGGACAATCACGCACCCTACGGAATTTAACAGGAGGGACGGATCCTGCACTTAGGACAGGGCAGTCCTGGCTGTGTGTATGGACTGGGGAGTGGGAGGCTGGAGAGCAGCTGTGGGAAGGGACCTGGGGGTCCTGGAAAGTTGGATGTGAGTCACCATTGCCCTGGCAGCCAGGAGGGACAGTGTGTCCTGGGGGACATCAGAATCGCCAGCCGGGCAAGGGAGGGGATTGTCCCACTCTGCCCTGCACTGGGGGAGCCTCACCTCGAATGTTGTGTGCGTTTTGGGCATCACAGTGTAAAAAAGATATCAAGCTATTAGAGAGCGACCAAATGAGGGGCGGGGAAGGGTCTGGAGGGGAAGACTCATGAGGAGCGGCTGAGGGCACTTTGTTCACCTTGGAGAAGACTGAGGGGAAACCTCATTGTGGTCTTCAAAATCCTCACGGGAGCAGTGCAGGGGCAGACACTGAGCTCATCTCTGGTAACCAGGGACAGAACTCGAGGAAATGGCACAACGCTGAGTCGGGGAAGGTTTAGGCTGGATATGGGGAAAAGGTTCTTACCCAGAGGGTGGCTGAGCACTGGAAGAGGCTCCCCAGGGCAAACCTGACATAGTTCAAGGAGTGTTTGGATAACGCCCTCAGGCAGGCACAGGGTGGGATTGCTGGGGTGGCCTGTGCACGGCCAGGAGCTGACTCGATGATCCCGGAGGGTCGCTCCCAGCTCAGGAATTCGCCGGCTCCGCGACAGCGCCGAGCGCCCCCGGCCGCGCGCCCGGCCCTCCCTCAGCGCGGGGCCGTCTCCATGGCAACGCCGCGGTGACGTCATC
>VXBC01011185.1:604460-668392 GCA_013399945.1 Ploceus nigricollis
CCGGGGGAGCGGCGCTAGGGGGGATTTTCGCGCGTCATGGCCGCGGTAAGCGCTGTCCTGCCCGGCAGCCGTGATCGGATTTCCCTTGTGGTTTGTACCAGGCCACGCTGAAGGCGGATTGTGTCAACAAACCGTTTGCGCAGAGGTGCCGCGACCTGGAGACGGTCATCGAGGAGCTGCCTGCCAAGGTGAGCTATGGTTTTGTGGGCCCTAAGCTGGGCTACTTTCTGGGGGCTCCCCTGGTAGGGGAAATTTTTTTGGAGCAGGTTTGTGTTAGGAAAAAGGAGACGCACAGGACTTTTTTGGTCTTTAGATACTTGTTTTATTGTTATCTTATCACTACTTCAGCATGCTGTCTGCACCTAGACCTTGCATGTAGGCAAACAGCACAAAAATGGCTAACGACCTCGTGTTATAAGGTCTGTTAAGTCTAATTAAAAACTAAACTACCTAATTAAGAAATGAGACTTAAATTATTTTCTCTTCTAACCTAATAACTGACCCCTCAGAGTCCGCAATGCGGATTTTTCTACTTAATTACAAGATACTACCCAAACCTAAGAAGAAGAAGCAAGAAAAAGGAACCTGAGACAACACCCTATACCTTCCATCTTGTACCCATCTACAGCATACTAAAAATCCTAAAACCTAAATTTCTCACCCATGTGACATACTATACTACTCTCTACAATCTATTTCACACTTTTGTGGTTTCTAGTTTATTTTGAGGCTTTGGAAGTTTTCTCCATGAATGAGGGTCAAAGTCAGTGCTGCCCCCTCAGGGCAGACAGAGAAATATTCCCCTTGCCCTGGGTTCCAGCAGTGAGCAGCCCCTGCTTTATCAGAACCTCGCTGCTTAGCAAACTTCAGGGAAACTGTTTTTTATATTCCTGCTTTGATTGTTCCTCTTTGTCTTATCAAGACAAGCTCTCAGGACCGGGCTGCCCAGGGAGGTGCAGGGGCCACGTGGAGGGGTTCAAGGAAGGGCTGGATGTGGCACTCAGTGCCACAGTCTGGTTGACACAGTGGTGTCTGCTCACAGGATGGACTCCATGATCTCAGCTCTTTTCCAGCCTAACTGATTCTGAGTTTTGGGGGCCTCCAGTGAAACAGTGGGAATCCAGTGTTACCAAGAATTAAGAACCTTTTCTAGTCATTAAGGGGTTGTTTCATTTTGCCACCCTTCATTAATACCTTTCAGCCTCAGTTTACAAAGAAAACTTGTTTTTAAACATAGTAAATAACTGCAAATGATGCTGATGAGCGTTGTTGCAACTTCAGTAGGCTCAGAAATCAGGATAGGTCTCCCATGGTTGCCATGTTATGATACAATGTTTTGAATGGACGATCTGCCCTTCGATAACCCAGAGACAGTCATAAATAAATGGCAGGCATATCTTTGTGTGTTCTAGTACATGCAGTAGAGACTGTCCAAGTGAGGAATTGTGCACATGAATCCTTTGTGTCTCTTTGCCCTGAAGGAGCTACATGGCATCTTCCCATGGCTGGTGGAGAGCATTTTTGGCAGCCTGGATGGCATCATCGTGGGCTGGAATCTTCGCTGCTTGCAAGGAAGAACAAATCCTAATGAATATTCTGTGGCTTTGGATTTTCTGGATCCCAGGTAAACTCATTCATTTCAGCACTGATGGAGAAATGGATTGGTGAACAAGTGGCCAGTGTTTGGCCTTTTTCCATTGTGCAAACCCAGAAGTGAGGCAGCAGAGGGTATTTACCATTCACTTTCTGATGCTTGTTTGCAGTGGCCCGATGATGAAGCTGGTTTACAAACTCCAAGCAGAAGAGTACAGATACGATTTCCCAGTCTCATATCTTCCAGTGAGTGACTGAATAGTTTGTAAGAAGGGAATGTAGTTGTTGTTGGAACTTTGCATGCACTTTATACCTACATTTCAGTATAGGCCAAGGTGTAGCCTCAATGTTCCAGGTTTAGAGCAGACCCATTTCTTGAAATGACTCTTGAATGGAGGAGGAGAGTTCCCAGTCATAAAATCTCTAGGAGATTGTGGTTCTCAGCAGCTGGGTGTGTGTGTTCAGCCAAGAAAGCTGCACTGTGATTCTTACTGTGTCCCCAGAGAGAGTTGTGTGGTTATTAGTAGTTGCAGGATTGAAAGTAGCTTTCTAAACTTATCACAGAGCAGTGCCCTCTCTGCCTGTGCTGTGTGCCTGTGTGTTTGAAGTCTGACTGCTCTCCTGGATGTGAAGTGTCACATTTCCAACAAAAGTGTTCATCTGCAGAGTTGTTTTGCTGTGTTTCTTCTATTGCTACCACCTACATGCTATTTAGAAATTGATTCAGATAGTCCTACAGGCTTTGACAAAAGGAAACCTCATTTAAATATATGGTAATTGCTGGTCCACAGCTCAATTACCTGGACAAAACCAGCAGCCAAACACCAATGCTCTGCTGCTCCCTCTCCAACTGGGAAAGTCGTGGTGAAGGCTTTTAAAAAAATACTGAAATTTAAATTTAAAGAATACTGAATACTCATTTTCAGGGAGAAAGTTGAGAGTTCTCTAAAGGCTCTGCATTTGGACATGGAACTACTGCAATGCAATAAAATCACTGAGCTGAATGTAGAGATCATCCCAGAATGAATGTAGAGATCATCCCAGAATGCTGGAATGCAGAATCTCACTATCTGAAAACATACTTTGCAATATGCTGAGTACCCAGATTAATATTTTGTTACTCTGTCTTTCAGGGCCCTGTGAAGGCTTCAATACAAGAGCAAGTTCTACCAGAGTGCTCTTTATACCACAACAAAGTCCAGTTTCCTTCATCTGGTGGTTTAGGTTTGAATTTGGCTCTTAGTATCCTTTTAATTGTTGAGTATCTAATTTTTTTAAAAAAATCTAAAACTGAGAGATCATGAGTGTTTCTGTTCTACATTTATTATCTATGTGGGGTAAATCATGGTCATGCTGAAGAGTTTGGGCTGATTAGAAATGTTTATTTTAAAATAAACGTGTCCTCTTATAAACCCTTGTTGGAGGAATTTCTGGCCTTAATCAAGTCAACAACAAAATTCCCAGTGTTTCTCAGCAGAGTCTGTATTTCACAATTTTTGTTTTTGTAACTGCTTGTAGTTTATGCAATATGGTAGGAAAAGGGCACATTTACTTTCCAGCTAGAGTACTTTAGGAAGCAGTGTAGCTGTAGCCGTGCTGGTTTCAGTTTGAAATAGTCAGATGTGCAGAGAGTAGCACAGACACACTTTGTCACACAGAGAACACCTCAATTACCAATGCTTCAGTCAGCTGGAGAGCAAGAAGCCAAGGCTGAATTTGCTCAAAAGCTCTAGCAAGGTACTTCAGCATTGACAAAGTACAAATGTAGTGTCTGTTCAGCATCTCCCAATATCTGACAGCTGTACCTGGCTTTTATTATGTGATCCTTAACTCTGTTCTTCCAGATCCATTTGAGTATTACATGTTTTACTTTGCAATTAGTTTGATTACACAGAAGGTAAGTACCTTTCACATTTTTTCCCTTAAAACAGTACTGGTCTTTGTCCATAATACTCTAAGAGCCTGCTGGGGTGCTGTGTAGCTATATCAACAGCAGTTTCATCTGTTCTGTTGGAATTTGTTATTGCTTTGGTTCACTTGATGATCAAGACTGGATAATAACCAAAATACCCACCTTGGATACACCAGTAAGCAGTCTCATGCCAACAAGGAGCAGGCAGTGGATTCCAAATGGTTTCTCTCCCCCTGTACCCAATAAGGGTTTCTCTACAGTCAGAACCACAGCTTGGTGCTGTGGTTATTTGGCTCCTCTGCCTGTTGTTACTTCTCTTCTGCTTGGTTACAGTCATTGCTGCAGCAACCCTTCTCTGGCAACTCATTTTCCTTTGCTCCAAGGGCTGTTTGCTGCCAGTTCACCCTTTCTAACCACTGGGCTTCTGCTTTTTTATGCTGAGGGGGTCTGCCATCACTCCCCAGCACTGGCTTAAAGCAGCAGTGTTTAACTCCAGGTGTATCCTGTGTGTCTCTTACAGAACTCACCTGTCACCCATCATGTCAGCCCTTCCAACAGTGCTTATTTCATCCTGGTGGACACGTACCTCAAGTGTTTCCTACCCACAGAAGGAAGTGTCCTTCCCCCACCTTCTTCAAATCCTGGGGGAGCCATCCCTTCCCCTACTCCCAGGTAATGGCTCCAATGTCAGGGCCAAACTGTGGGAACAGTGCAGGCAAAATATGGCTTGTTGGAAGAAAGTCAAACAAGTAGAGAGCACCTCCACACTTCATCTGTATGTACTTATTACATGGGAACAGTGATGCAGGGTTTGGTTATAGTTGATGTGATTGGTAATTACAGGAAGTTGCAGGGGTTTGAAATGTGTAATCAATTATGCAGTTTGCAAGACTGTTTTAAAGTTTATAAAATACTGATTAAAAGCAATGATACATCCCTACATCCCCCTGTACTGCACCAGGCCTTCCTGACTTCTGTAATTCCATGCATTTGTCCTCCAAGGTCCCCAGCAGTGCCTTTCTCCTCCTATGGCATGCACCACACCAGCCTGCTGAAGCGGCACATTGCCCACCAGCCCTCTGTGAACGCTGACCCAGCCTCCCAGGAGATCTGGAGATCAGAGACACTGCTTCAGGTACCTGGCATTTAAGGAAGGAAATGCCCTGCAATGTTTTTTTCTGCTCACTGAGGGATCTCTTGTTTTTAAAGCAGATAGGCCAGTTTGCTTTAGCTTGGTTTTGGAATTGAGCAGTGCAGCTGTTGCTTCCTGTTAATGCAACAAAGAACCACTGTGAAGCTGTTAATTTGTAGCTTAGAAAGGCACTTAATATCTTAAACTAAGGATCTAAAAACTGATCTCAGGTATTTGAGTATTTTTTTCTGGAAAAGTTTCTGCATCTGATTTTCTTTTTTAAATCTTAAACCATTCTATGCTCTGTGCAAAGGCAAAGGTTAAACGCAGCCAGGTTGGTTTTGTTCATTATCAAGGGAAGGAGAAGAAAATCTGGATTTAGCAGTTGTTCTGAAGCAAGTTCCTATCATGTTGCTGAGCTGACTAATTGATGCCTGGCAGGGGCTAAGAGTTTGTCATGTCAGCCATTGGCATGATAGCCTGAAACATCTTGAATAGGTGCTCTCTATTTACCAGTACAGCTTAGTTTTCAATTATATACTGTGGTCTTCCTTACACTTATCTTCTGACTGACAGTGTGGGATTACTTCTCTTTCCCTAGCTGAGAAAATCCTTGTTTTGCAGATCTTTGTTGAAATGTGGCTTCATCATTATTCACTGGAAATGTATCAGAAAATGCAGTCCCCTCACGTCAAGGTAATAGTTTGTACTGCACTCGTGAACATCACCTGGTGGTTGAGCTCTTACCTTGGGGTAAATCTTCTATTCTGTGCAGAATTTATTTTTGTATTTTGGTCCAAAGGAAAGAAATAACTTACCAGAGTATCTACGTAAGTGTGCCAGAGTTGATAATCCAGTTACAAAGAATGTTGTGAATAAGTGTGTCATCCAGATTTGCCTTCATTGCAGAAGTTGTGTTAGTTTTGTTCTGGTTTTTGTTTCTTTCTTTTTTTTTGTTCAAGATGAGTTTGTGGGATGGTCACAACAATCTGAACATCAATATCAAAGTACTAATGATTGAGAAGATGCCACTATAAAGCCATTGTGTTAAATCCCACTGGGGCAACATGACTGCTAAAAATAGCTAAAATTGATTTCCAGCAGAGATAGCAACTGTTACTGAAATACCAATTAGTAATTCCTAACATCCATAACCATTTTTAGCCTAAATCCAAATTTTAAAAAATCTTTCTAAACTGCTATTTTTATTGTTTTATGTTCCAAAATATGCTTTTCACCATAATGGTGTCAGAAGCAGTTCTGTAGCTACAGAATTGGATTATCTGACAAGCTCTTGCTCAGATAATACACTGTTGTAAGCAGTTTGTGGTGGCCTGTTCAGTAACAAACTACTGCATGTAAGAAGTAAGTCAGTGTTGGGGAGGCTAAGATTGAAGGCATTATAAATGTAAAGGGAATTTGAAGGAGAAAATATTGATCCTCTGAATTCCCTCTGGGTCACAGTGGGACTTTCATAGAAGGGGAGAGATAATAAAAGCTACTCAGGATTTATTCCTGTGTGGAAGTGCAATATGGGAGTTGATTGAAAAATTCTAATCCTTCACTCCACAGGATATGAAATAAAACACATTTATATTTTGCTAGGGAAAAACATTGGAGAGCTGAAATGTGATGAGTTTTGTCTTTTATTCTCAAAGTTGAGGTCAAAATGCAAACTCACTAATGTTGCAAAGTCTCCACTTGGGACTCCCAGCAGCATGGCTGTGCACCTGTGATGGAAAGGCTTTGCTTGAAGTACCTTTGGTCTGTCTGTCTGTCCAGTCTCTGTGCATCAAGCGCTGTGCTTAGGCCAGAAATGATGATTGCTTTAAACTTCTCTCCTCTGTTCACCCTCTGTATTTCAGATGCTTTCTTCTAGCACTAGGGAGCAGCAGTTGCAGACAATGACTCTCCACGTTATGGTGGAGTAGGGCCTAGGTAGAGCTTACAGTTCTCTGAAATCAGCACTTCAGGATCCTCCACAAGGTGTGTTGAGCCACAGCCTGAGGCCATAACTCCCTGATGGTATTTTAGTTTCATCTTTGATGGGAAGTAATCATGAACATGTAAAATAGGAAGTCTTCCTCTTTGGGGGGGGTGGAACAGTGGAATGGGGGACTGGAATTCCCCATGAGATGCATAAATGGATGGAGGATCTCTCCTGCAGGGCTGAGGAGAGGTTCCAGATCAGCTGGGGGCAGGACTGTTCATTAGCCTGTGATGCTTAAACTGAACTTTGTAGACTGGGTGGGCTGAGGGAGAGCAGTCTGCCTTGTAATTCCTCAGATGAGCAAGTAGAACATCCAAAAGTGTCTGTTCTGTTATAACACAAGCATTAAAGACCTTGACTGGAATCCCAAGATGGCCCTGTGCCTTATTTTGTAATTATTGATAATTATGCAGGTTCACTTGATTGCATTTAGCCTTCTGTGTGTTTGGGAGGAAGGGTAATTAGTGACCATTCAGTGCTGGATCTAAAGCTGTTTGACCATCAGTGATTTGAAATGGCTGCATATCTGTTTTGGAAGGTGGGATGAGGTTCTGCAGAACTTGCTCACTCTTTGTCCAGCAGCCAGATTTGTTTGCTTTCATGGGCCAAGACAGATCTCAGATAAGTAACTTCCTTGAGAAGGAGAGTCATAGATTTTTCCTTAAGCCTTGGTAATGTCATCACAGACTTCCCTTTATAAGTAGAAGGCAGTGGAATGGGAATGAATAGTAAACAATTTCTTTTGAGAAGATACACATTGGCTTTGAATTCTTCTTGGGTCTGCTGTGAACCTGAGGTTGATGCTATTTGCTATGCTGTCATTGTTTCCTCTTTTAATTCAACTATTTTCCAATTCTTCTGTCTGTTTGTTTTTTCTCTCTCTGATGATCTAGAGTCCAAGTGTGCAGCATCTTTTTTCCTATTCCCTTCTGCTGTTACCACAAGAAACACTTAAAAAGAAGTAGTTTGATAAAACTTTATGTAATGCTTCCTGACCTTCCAATGCCAGGTGTTCAGCCCCCAGCACTGCATGGTACACCCATGAAAATCCAGAGGGTTGCAGATTCCTGTGGCAGGGGAGTCAGTTTGGAAGCAGACAATCTGCCCAAGTTCTTGGGGAGCCTGCAGTAACAATCTAAGGCTGTGAAACCAAAAGCTGCCAGCAGAGGAGATGGGGTAGAGGCTATTTAAAGACAGCAGAGGTGTGATCTGGAGAGTTAGTTTAGATGCCTGACAACAGTCATTGGGGTCTGTGTAGTGTACATTTTTTGTTTTATGTTTTTTCATTAATTTCATACATGTGTGTCACTGTTGCTACAGTATCCTCTTCACTATCATAGTCAGAAAATACTGGTCAGGTTGTTCCTTCCTGAAGGGATCTGGCTGAGGCTTGCAGAGACTTCAGTGTTATAGCAAGGTGCCTTTTGCATCAGCATATAGTACTGTGCTAGGTATGTCTTTGCCTTTTTAGATGTGTAAGTTTCCCTAACAGCAAAAGTAATTTCCTTTTTGAGGAAATTCCCAAGACCTGCAGCCTTCCTAAATGGCCTTTAGGTAGAGAGAAGACACAGGATTTCTCTGGACAGGAAAGTCCAATTAGAGCTTCTTCCACATACAAACTGTGCTTCTCTGCAGAAGAGGAAGAAATGACAAAGTTTTCAAAATAGATGTCAAAAAGCTTGCAGAATATTGCTCTCTTACTCCATTTTTAATAAACAGTGTGTAAATCCTTGTTGCTGCAGTTCAATTCACTTCTGTAATGGGGAATTTATTTGGCAAAAGCTCCATATCCCCCACCAGTCCTTGCTCTGAGCTCAGCAAAGAGAACAGCCAATTTTTTGACACGTGCTCCCAGTTGTATTTCCAAGTTGATAAAGGGTAAGAAATACTATGGAATCAATCTACTGAATACCAGAGGAAAGAGGATACTGTGGCTGCAGTTGTTATTGTGATATGTTGTCCCTGACTGTATTTGTGATGTTCATTTTTCCCCCCACCCTTCTTCCTTGGGCTCATTCTCACTTTTTTTTTCTCTTGCTCTCTTCTCTCCTTTTTTCCCTCCCCCCTTCCTTTTTGTTTCTGTTGTCTCAGCTGGAGGTTCTCCACTACCGACTCAGTATCTCCAGTAAACACCACGGTAGTCCTGCCCAATCCAGCTACCAGGCCCTCCACGCATACCAAGTATTACCATCTTTTCATTTTGTTTCCTTTTTAAGAATCTTGTTCCATCATATAATCTGCGAAGTGTATTGGTGCTGGCTGTACAGCAGCTTCTTCTGCCAAGGTGTGGTTTTATCATTTGAGAACATTGCATTGAAATTCACCAAATTGTTCCGTGAAACAGATACTGAGAGGTACTAGCAAAGATCATGGAGAAAAGAGTTAAACTCTAGCATGTTATGAGGACTAATTGGAAACTCTGTTTCTAGAGATGCATTCTTGCAATGTAAGACTTACCAGCTATGCTGTTTTTTGGCACCAAAGCTGTCTCCAGCAATGGCAGATTTCTGCCTCTCACACTGTAGTCATTTAAGCAAACCTTGCATGGAAGAAAAAATCAGAATTTGCATGGCTGTCACCCAGATTAAGGTAGGTAACATCTGGGGGTTTTTAGCCAAGGAAATGTCATTGGATAATACTAAATTTGTGGTGGCAATGTCAATTTGGCTGTCCACTTTTGCAAAAGCACAAGTGGTACATTTGCAGATTGTTCAGGAAATGTGCATGCAAAAACATTCCTGTTGGAATAGATTGCTGATTCCTCTTTTCCTACTTCAGCCCTTTATTCATTGGGTCTTCATTTTGGGAATGGGGAGGGTTAAGCTTATGTACTATAAAACTCTTAAGCACTACATGGCATTTTCCTGCTCTTTAATCCTTTTTTTGTTTTGTTTTGTTTTAATTAAGTGCTATGATATCTCAAGGTGCTGTTTAGAAAGGAACACAGAAAGTACTACTTTAAATCTTTTTTACTGTTATATTTATTTAATTACTGTATTAATAATTAACAATGGCACACATCCATCCTGTGCAAAAAGGTTTGACAACAAAAACACTTGAGGGGAAAAGTAGTTTTTAAACCAGTGGCAATCATAATGGTGGTGATCCAGTCTAAGGGGAAATTGTAAGAACTGCTATGTGGAGAAACTACTAACATCACCCAAAATTATGTATTGAAATAGAGTGGTTTTGTAAATTCCAAAGGTACCTTCAGGGGGGGCTTGGGAGTTTTAAAATTACACCCTTTCAAGGCCTGTAGCAGAGTACTCAGCCTCTCTAATTGCTGTGGAGATCCTGGTCCAAACTCCAAGGACCACACAACTTCTTGGAGTTCTACCTTCTTGCATAAACTCATCAGGAGTTATCAGGACTGTAGAAAATGTGCTGATACAAGTTGGAGCTGTCAAAAACAAGCCCAGCCTTCATTAGAACTGGTAAAGGTTTATCCCTCTCTTAGAAGAGTCTCAGGTCTGGCTGCACTACAGGACTGTGTCTGTCATGGAGCCTGGAGTGAATGTCACAGTGTATTCAAAATCTTCGAGTGTAAAAAGACATCTGCTTTGCCTCAGGCATTGCTGAGAAAGGACATAAAGACAGACAGACAAACACTCCCTCCCTGCCTCAAGCACAGGAAACTTCTTGCAGCTAATCCAATACGCCTTTCCAGCACTTTCCATTATATTTGCAGCTGTAACTTACATTTCGTGTACATTATTCTCCTCAACTTTTGTGAAACAGAATACAAATCTCAAAATCTGCCTTCAGTGGTGGATTGATATTAGTTCACTACTCTTGGAGCACACGACAGTAGCAAAGGAGTTTGTGCTTTGAGCCAGCACTTCTTTGCCTTGTTCACCCCCCTGCTGCATCAAACAGTCACTTCTCATTAGAAACATCACTGTGGCTCACCATCACTCCTTGTGCTGCTCCCACCCAGGCTGTTCTCCCCCTGAGGGTGCTGGAACCAACAGGATCCCACAGGACTCAAACCAGTTCCTATTCTTACTGTAGCTGTCTAGGATTACTCTCTCCTGTAAGGCCGATGAGTTCCAGCATAGGAAGGAGAACTCAGTGCAGCCAGCCATGAGTATAGCAAAGGACCTGCTGTGCTTCTGCAGCAAGGAACTTAGAGCCATAATGAAAGGCTGAATATTCTTTTTTCAGAAAAGGGTAAGTCAAAATCTACAAGTTATTCTGTTTTTTAAAGCTAGCCCAAAATTCAGTGCATTAGAGTACTGTAGATAACTTTTCTTACAATCCAAATATGCTGCTGTTTCTTAGTGAACTGATGGCAGAAGATTGATGCAGCTTGTCCTGGGGAGCAAACGTTTCCCAAATCAGGTGGCACCAAACTATGGTGAAGAACCTAGAAGGAAAAGAGCATTTCCTGTATTTCGATCTGAGAATATAATTTTCCTGAATTCCCTGGACATTTAACAAATGACACTCATTAGGTGCCTCTCTTTTCTTTGAATCTAGGAGTCATTCAAGCCCACTGAGGAGCACGTGCTAGTGGTAAGGCTGCTTGTGAAACATCTGCATGCTTTCAGCAACAGCCTGAAACCAGAGCCTCTCTCCCCTTCAGCCCACTCCCACACAGCCAGCCCACTGGAGGAGTTTAAAAGGTTGGTACATGAGCACATCTCTGAAATGCATAGAACTGAAAAGCTGAGCTTTCTCCATGAATATCTCAGCTTTCTTTGAGAGGTTGAAATAGGCTGTTTTGATGCTAAATACAGAAGTACATTATTAAAAGTATGAGAGCCGATGGATTATGTTTCTCACATCCTCTGAGGGAGGGCAGCTTCAGGAGCAGCTATTGCACTAGTCTATAGAGAAAATGCTACCAGAGGATTCTGGCCAAAGTTGTTTAGTATTTGGTATTTAATAATTTGAGTTGAAATTCGATGGCTTGAAGTAGTTTCAGTTTAAAAAGAACAAATTTTGCTCCGTTCTTTCGTTATTTGCATTTTTGAAAGTGTGTTGGGCTGTTGGTTGGTAGGGTTGGGTGTTTTGTTTTTAAAATTTGCTGCCAATTTATGCATGTGACTGTCTTTGAATCTTTTTGCAGGGTTGTGATTCCTCGGTTTGTCCAGGAGAAGCTTTATATCTTTTTGCAACACTGTTTTGGGCACTGGCCTCTGGATGCCTCTTTCAGAGCAGTATGTACTTGCTTCTCCACTTAGTCTGTACTCAACAGAACTAGTTATTAGTTACTAGAACTAGTTATTAGTTATTGCTGTTCAGCAGCTGTTTCTTGGTCTTTACATCTCTCTTTTCTAGACCAGTAGAATTCTTTATACAACAAATACAAAAATTAACAAAAAACCCTTCCTGACTTCCTTTCCAAAAAAGTATTGGCACTCATGTGGGTTTGTGTGTGATTTTGCTTAGGTTCTTGAGATGTGGTTGAGTTACCTGCAGCCCTGGAGGTACGCGCCCGAAAAGCCCCCACAGAGCACAGAGCCTTTGCCTCGCAGCGTCTCAGAGAAATGGTGAGGAGGGGAGCAGCTGGGACTGATCTGAGCCAAACCTCAAGGAGATCCTGAGTAAAACAGCAGGATTTCAGGAGCTATGCACCAACCTGAGTTAAATTCCTATATAAGACTAGAGAATGATTTCTTAGAACACTAGTTTTTGGTTTGAGAGTATTCTTTTGTCTCAATGTAAATTGACCATCTTTCCAGAGACAGTATAAAACATTCTCTTAGTGGCTTATTTGGTAGAAGACAAAATAACACTTCTTTAAATAGCTGTACTCATAAATCCTGTACTCACTTTGACAGGGCTGCCTTCATTCAAGAAAACCTGCTCATGTATACCAAGCTGTTTGTGGGATTTCTGAACAGAGCTCTTCGGACAGACTTGGTCAGTCCAAAAAATGCCCTCATGGTGTTCCGAGTAGCTAAGGTCTTTGCTCAGCCCAATCTAGCTGAAATGATCCTGAAAGGTAAAAGGATGTTTTGACATCTTGTGTTGTCCTGTCTCAATCTTTCTTCACAATAGTTACATGTCATCTCAGAAGCATTGAGGTGAATGGACTTCTCTCCCATTTTTCATGCTATTTTGCCATTCAAAAGTCTGTCTTCACTAATGTTTGTCAATTGGTTTAGTTATTCAGAGACTCTGAAAGTCTGTCTACTTAGGAAAAGAGTCATGCAAGCATTTCAGGATAATTAGGATATAGTGAATTTGGGAGTGGTGAGATTTGACAAGTATCAACGTCTGAAGTATGTTTCTCCATTGCCTTTTGTTGAAAAATGTTACAAATTTAAAATGCTGCTTTGTATGGTCTGCATTAAATGCACGCTGACATTTTCTGCTCTGGGCAGAGAGAAGTAAATAATGAACGCTAATTAAGGCCTCCTTGCCCTTAGAACTTTTTCTAAATAAAATTGCCAAGCAGCCTTAAGGCAGCTGGACCTTCCCCAGCAAGACCAGTATTATGTAACCATCTTCAGTGCTTTTTTCAAATCCTAGGAGAACAGTTATTCCTGGAGCCAGAACTTGTGATTCCCCACCGTCAGCACCGACTTTTTATGAGCCCCACTCTTGGTGGGAGTTTCTTGTCATCACGGTCTCCAGCTGTTACAGATGCCTCATTTAAGGTGAAGAGCCATGTTTACAGCCTGGAAGGACAGGACTTCCAGTATAAACAGATGTTTGGCACAGAAGTCAGGAATTTGGTAAGCAACAAGCTCCTTTGCACCTGCCTTTCTACTGTGACAGATGTTTCCTCAGTACTGAGCATCCATATCAGAAGTTAAAAGCAGAAGATGTCACACCCTGCATTACTGAATAATTTAGTTTGCTGACAATGACTTCTGGACCCTGAGGGGTCTCAGTCCAGCACAGCTGTAAAAATCTGCTTCTCTTTGATAAATAATAAGTTAAAGTAGCAGCTTGCTGCCTTGGAGCAGTATATAGTATTTCCTCTCAAACATGCTTACTATGATCTTGATAGGTTGGTGGGTTGATCAGTACCTACCAGCAACTCAGACAAAAACAGCAGGAAAAAGGAAAAGGCACCTGAAGCACCTAAGCAGCACTGAGGTTTCTTAAATGCTTTAACAGAACTGCCTCTGCCCTACTGGAAATCCAGCTAACAGTCAGCACAAATCCATATGCATTAAGGGAGTGAGTTTGCTGGGATCGCTCTCACTTTCAGCTGTCAAGGCACAGTTTTATCCATGTATTGATGCTTAGTAGTCCTTTATCTCTGTCCCACACAACTTTTGTTTTCTGTTTTAGGTGTTAAAACTGGCCCAGTTAATTTGTCAGGCACAGCAGACAGCAAAGTCCATATCAGACCATTCTGCAGAGACAATGGCCAGTCAATCCTTCTTCTCATGGTTTAGATTCACACCATCTGAGGTGAATGGTTCCTACACAGGCAATGACCTTGATGAAATTGGGCAGGACAGCATCAAAAAAACAGATGAATATTTAGAGAAGGCACTGGAATATTTGTGCCAGATCTTCAAGGTAAGTAACATCTTTCTAAGAACTTGGCAGCAAGAACAAGAGTCAGGATTCATCAAATGTACGTCTGGCTCTCATACTGTGTGGGGTCACAAAGCTGTCCAGACACCTTGCTAGTAAATTCTAACATCTTCTCAACTTTACCTGCTTTAAAACCCATTTTCAATATAGATGGAATTAGGTGTTCTGAATTTCTAAGTATCAAACCTTCTTTGTTTAAGTGATGACTCTTTGGACTGTATAATTTATACCAAACCTTTTTATACCAAGGCTGTCCTCTTGTTTCCAAACAGGCAATTTTAAAAACTGTCCCATATCTTCTAAATTTAGAGCTGTAAAAATACAACTGCAGCTATGGACGAACTGTTAAACTTAAAAATAACAGATTAATTTCTCTGCAGCCACACTCCCTTGTACAGAGTTGCCCTAGGAGACAGCTCTTTGATAATCCTTGGGAGCTAAGGGAGATACAAACCAGAGCACTAATCTAGAATTGGACAAACACAAACAAATCTGGAGAGGTTTATCTCATTTTAATGTCTAACTGAGGTGCTATTAAGCAGTTCTTGGTATCTGAGCTGGCTGTCAAAGACTTCCAGTGCTACTGAGTTTAAGTGAGAAATAAATTAAATAGGGCGTGGATCAAACACTTGCTTTAGAACTGTGTTATTCTTGTGTAGCTGAGTGAAGCCCAGCTGACCCAGATGATGATGAAGTGTGGGACAGCTCAAGATGAGAATGGAAAAAAACAGCTCCCAGACTGCATTGCAAGTGAGAATGGCCTCATCCTTACACCCCTTGGCAGGTACCAGGTGAGAGAAAAACGATTCCTTATCACTGCCTAGGCTGTTCTTGAAAAAACAAGTTCTCCTTCTGTGACAAAGAGATATGCAGCTTACTTGGGGCTAAGAGAGGTGCCAGTAAAAACGTGTTTCAGATGGGAGCTGCAAGATGAGGTGTTTATTTTCCCATTTCTAGATCATAAATGGCTTACGTAGGTTTGAGCTGCAGTATCAAGGGGACACTGAGCTCCAGCCCATCCGCAGCTACGAGAACGCCGCTCTGGTCCGGCTCCTGTTCCGCTTGTCCTCAGCGCTCAACGAAAGGGTGAGCACAGCCCTCCCCTCCTGGGCTTCATCTGCACATTTCTGTTCCTGCTCCCCCTGTACCTGTGGGACACTTTGCTTGTTCTTACTCCATCTTCTTCATTGTGGTCTACATGGGTATTGCCTAATAGTATGAGGCCTGCTTCTCTCCCTGTAATTCTGCTCTTCCTACACAAAACATTGCAGATGTGATTTATTAAGGGACTCATGGTTGATGAACAGGGGAGTAACATTCAGAGTGAATGCTTCTAAACAGGAAAAACAATTATTTTCCTAGGTATGAAAACACAAGGCAAGCCTGCACTAAGACAGTTCTGCTGTTTAAAAGTGCAGTTTGATCCCCCATTTCCTATAACAATCATTGTCTACATGAAGAAAATCATAAAATAAGTTACTTTATGACAGCATTGCAGGAGGACACTAACTTTCAAATGCATCTTCCCTCAGTTTGCTGATCAGATGGAAGCGCTTTGCTCCAGGGACGATTTTGTTGGCAGACTGTGTCGCTATCATCTGACCAACCCCCAGCTCGTACAGAAAATCAGGTACAGCCCCGTGGTGAGGGACAGAACGAGCCAGAACTGGGGACCCAGGATCAGTCTGAGGTTTCTGGCCAGCTACAGGACTCTGATCTCTTTGCTGATGATCTACTTCCTTGCATCCTGGTTTTATGTGGGGCCAGTTGGCTGCACATTCATTATCCTAACTGGCTATTTTCTTTATGCTGTGATAATGACTTTTTTCTTCGAAGGATGGAAACCACATGAACACTAGTTTGCTCTTCCTGGCTTCCAGAAATAAATGTTTTAAGGATGAGCCTGAGATTCCATGACTAAAATGTTTTAATTATATCAGCTCTTCCTAAAATATTTTTTAATACTAAAGTTAATGGAGTTTTATAAACATTGATGTGGCCTTGTAGAGATAATCAATGTAAATTTTATTTTTATAAAAGTGTTCCTGTAGACTCAAGTGAATTTGTTGTTTGGGTTTTTTTTTTTTTGAGGGGGAAGAATGAGCCATGAGTATTTATAAAACTGCAGTCATGCCACAGGTGGATCCCATCACTAACCTCTTGACCAGTTCTTCCAGTTCACTGAGGACAGGAAGGATGTGGTGCCTGAGATACAGAGCCATTTATGATTTTGTCCCCTAACCTTCAAAGCCTGTGAGTTTTCACTTACCACAGAACACAGTAACCCTCATCCCATGGTATCCTAAGAGGGGGAGAGCAGTACAATGTTAGCATCCAACACAGGAATAATAATAAATTTATTACAGTAGAAACAAACAGATAATGCATTAGCTCATGTACAAAATACTGACAGCATTCTGCTGCCTCAGTCAGTGCTTACTAAGTACCCACATTTAAAAACATCCTAAAACTGATGACACCACATGGATTTACAGAGGTCACAGCAATTTCTTGACACTACTGTAAGAGAGCCCAGCTACTCTTTAAGGTTTGCTGCACAATACAGAGGGAGATGGGGCAGGATATAATTGGAACATCTGATACTTGAAATTCTCCTGCACCAGGAACTTAAAAAGGAGCAACTTAGACACATGGGGGAATATGAAAAATGCATTAAATTAGAGTTACTTGTGGTAAATGTTTTCATTCAAAGTGCCAACACTAAGGCAGCTGATGACTGACTTGAGTGCCCATCACTGTTGAAGGCACAATGGATGAGTTGTCAGTTCTACTCCTGAGATGTTTTTTGCCTTTTTTGTTTAAACAAACTGATGTAGTATAGAAACATTTTCAGTGCACTGCATTAACTCTCACTGGAAGCAGGTGCCTCACAAAGACTCTGAAAAGAAGAAATGTAGCTACAAACCTGCTGGACTGATTTGTGTTACTTGGCCTTTATACTGTTGGTACATTTACTGAATTTTTAGAGGAAGTCAGTGTGCACATCAGTATCTCTTCTTTCTCATCAGCCTTACTCTGTTGGAATGAGAAACGTGGTCCATGCTAACCAAAAACCGTTTATACAAAGTTGCATTTAAAATAAGCTATAAAAGGTTTTATAAAATGAAACCTTTTTTGCTCTGTTTGGTTCCACATTCCCACCCCCAAGTATAATTATGCAGATTTATCTCACATATTTGAGGGATGCCTTCCTTAAAAGAATGTAATTTATCCCATCTCTGGGCAAAGCTAATAGTCAAAAAGATTTCCTGCACCTACTGGCAAGTTTGCAAGCACATTTGAATTGCAGCTCATTTATTTCTGGGGCAGTATCAGGTCACAAAACATACAGTGTGAAAGAAATACTGGCACTGAGCAGATTTTGAAGCAAATTAGGACCTATTTCCCTACCCCGTCTTATACCAGACTCCCTGATGGAAGTCCACAAATAATTTCTTCTCTAAGAAGACAATAAAAACTCATCCTAAATACAGTCTGGAGAACCATATATACATATTTTGTATATCTGAAAATGCTGGCAAGTCCACAGAGGCAGAAGATAGAAAGCATGAAAGCTAAGTCTAACATCCAGTTCTCTACTGAACCTGACAACCTAGAAACAAAACAACATAAGGCTTCTTTCTTCTGATGTAACCTCCCCACACTGTGGTTTTCCAGTGGCATGTGGAAGAGGCCAGCTGTTGAGAGTTTCTTTCTGGCTCCATGATGTAGGAGGTGAGCTGTTATGCAGCAGAGAGACAGGCCTGACGAATGCTTTGTGCCCAGGTGTTCAGGAGAGCTGTGACTGAATGCTTGTCTGGGAGTTGCAAGAGTTTTGAAGTCATGTATCGATACACCGACTGCAAAAAGGGATTGGCTGCTGGATAAAAAAGAGATAACAGATAAAGGAAGTTGTCATAAAAATCATACTAAAAACCACTAAAACAAAAGAGCAACATTAGGTGTTCACATTTCCCCACTACTGCCACATGCACATGCCCAACAAATGCCATACCATACTGTCTGGGGTTCTTTATCCACAGAGGGCTCTGATCTGGATAGTCTGCTGGAACACTGAGCTGGAGTGGTGGGACGTTTGGAAGATTCTTGTCATCTAAAAGGCAAACACACTTCCATCAGAGCAGAGCATTTCCTGCCAGACAGGAGACTTTTAGTACATAATTGAGCTTGATTTCTAGCCTGTGAACCCCAAGGAGGAACCAGACTGCACATCAACCCCCTTTCTTCTTACCTAGCTTGCATATGAGATGAACTGTGCCATTATTACTGCAGTGTGAAGGGTCCAGGTTCACCAGGAATTTAGGATTTAATCTTGCAACTTCTCCTTGTAGGACGTTTGGGATGGTCTGTCTTTCATCCTCCTCATATTTCCGCTTCCGAGGGGAAGCAATGGGAGCCCTAAAACACAGCCCACAACAGGACTTGTTAAATATTTCACACATGAAAAAAGAAAAGGTACAGGTCACCCCCACCCATGAACCCATGTGTTCTTTTAGTGATTTCTGCAGAGGCATTTTCCCTCACACGAGGAGCACTGGGGGCAGGCGGCAGCCGTGGTACGTACGTGATGGGCTGCCCGTGGATCGCGGTCATGGCCGGCATGAACGTCCGGTACAGGGAATGGTTGAAGACTGGGGATCGGATGTTGGCCAGAACAGCGTCCAAGAGGGGCTGGCACAAGTACTGCTGCTTGGTAGGGGGCACTGGGGGAGGTGGTGGAGTAGGCTGAAACACAACAGAAGCCCCTTCTCCTTTAATCGTCACCAAAAATAGAAATATCTACTGTTGAGTCTGAAAAATTTTATAGCAGTAAACTTCCAAGGCATGAAATGCAAATGATCCTCAAAACTGTACATAGTAACATTAAGGGAGGAAGTAAAGCAAAAAAAAAACCATACTCAGTTTTGGTTTAGGAAGGCTCTCCTGAAATTAGCCACAGTCCAAAGAAAGAATTATTCAAGTCTTGGCACAGAGCACAAGAAATAGAAAGTTCAGTTAAAAGATACATAGAAGTGACTTACATGAAGTAAATGCTTGCCCATTTTTTCCTGTTTTCTTATTTTGTCCAACCTTACTTGAAGTTTTAACAGCATGAGTAATAAAAGCTGTAAAAATGATCCTGCCAAGTCTTAAGACCTTTTGGAATGAGTTGCTTATCTCTGCTGGCCCAAAGCATTACATACCACAGCCATATCATTTTTCAGCTTCTCCAGAGCAATTTCACATTTCTGCAGCGTCTTCAGGGGGCACCTGTGGAAGAGGAGGAATTTCACCCACACCACCCACCAAACAGGCACCTCAGCTGAAGTGTTTCTGCTGCCTGAGCTCCAGAGACAGCCTCAGTGGCAACAGGGCTGGGGCTAACAGCAGATTTCTGGAATAGCTGGGAAAACTGACAGGAAAAGTTACCGTTTTGAAGGGTCAGTCAGGATATCCAAGAGACTCTTCATTTTACTCAGGTCCTTCTTCCTATCTGAAACAGTATAAGAAACACACTGACTACAAGAAAAGCTTCTGTTCTTGCAGAAAGAAATAGAGCACACTATCAAAAATGAAAACATGAGCCAATACTAAAGAAAGTAGTGAGGATTAAAGATCTTTCATCTAATCCTAAGTATATCCAAAGCATGAACTCTACATGTTTCAAAACCACCAGAAGTAAAAAAAAACTGATGAGAATTTAAGGATAAGGGTTTTGCCCATTCCTCACACTCAAGTCTTTAGTTAGAAGCAAGAAAGAACAGCTGTGACATTTTTAATCTCTGGAAAAGAAGTCACCACAAAAGACAAAATATTGCTTCTTTCAGCAGATAAGAGAGCTGACACAGATAAATGCATGGCCAAATACAGGAAACCTCACCTTCATTTTTATCTATTTTATTGATCATCCTCCGGAGTGGCTCAATGTATTTTGATAGCTGTTTGAGTTTTTCCAGATACTGTTGCTCCTCTGACTGGCCAGAACTGGCTGGACTCATGACAGAATTTGGATTTCCTGGCAAAAAGGAAGACTGCATGTCACAGGGTGAGAAAAGACACTGCAGAACATTATTCTCACATTTCAGAATCTTGATCTGAAATGTGGCACTCTCAGTGTAGCTTGTGTCAAATATCCAAATCCATAACTGGATACCCTCCATTAGTTAAAGTGCTTGCCCAACCTCCAGTTTTTCTATGGAGATAACATGTTCTATGGGCAGAACAGCAATTCCCACTTAATACATGTTTTTCTGAAAGTTCCAAAGTTCCACATACCCCTTTTCTAGGCCTTTATTTTGCCTTCACTCTGATACTTTAAACATTAAAGAAACACAAAAAATTCACAGCAGTTTTTGTTAAGTGGGTCCTTTCCTACATGCAAAGCACACAACAGTGGTATGAGGAGGAGCCAGTATGTTACCTCCATTCATAGTATCACAAACTGCTTATTCTGTCTGGGAGGGAAGTGCCAAGTGCCAGAGTGCACCTGGGAGGGTGTTCTGGAGCAAAGCAGCCTGGGATTAACTGCTGCCTGGGATTAACTGCTGCCTGGGATTAACTGGTTGCACTTTACAACTGCACAGTGTCACTAAGGGTTCCTTCCTGTCAGAACTAAGGAATCATTATGCCTCTATAAACTTGCTTCATTAAATTAAGTATCCTTTTTTTCAAAGACTGGGGAAGATAGAAAAACCCATCAGATAGTTCAGTGATGAGAAAAGAGGTTTCAGTGGATTTTGATTTGGGAATCCAAGCTGTTGTGTTATGTGGTGTATGTGACATGTTCACTACCTGCAATGCCAGCTGCCATGTAGAGCTCTTGCAAGTTTATACTGTGCCAAAAATAACAGATTTCCCAGGAATTATTACAGTTACCAAAACATAGCCCAACCCATGGTGTGCAGTATAGCTCTCAGATCATTTACCTGGAGTGTTTAAAGGACCTGGGGATGGGACACTAAAGTTCTGAGGTGTTCGTGCAGCTGCTGGGCTCTGTGATGGTTGTGGAGATGGGCTGGGGAGAAAGCTGCTGGGTGATGGAGCAGGGCCAGAGCTGAAAAATAAGGATAAAATTAAACCTGCCAGAATCTGACAAGGAAGGATCATCAGCCTGTAAGCAGATATGATTTTAGTAAGGATCATTATGGCAGTCTGTAGTTCTGCCCTGGTGAGATTTCATACACAGATTCTTTATGTAAAATGAGAGTTTTCAGAGTGAACTGAACACAGTCTCACCTGTGCTCCCAGTGGAGCTGGTATTAAAATTCATTCACTTCAATGGAAACAGAGTAAGGTTATTGAATGTTTCTGAAAACCTCATGCTTATGGCATTAACAGAAGTGCTCAGAAGTTGCAGTGGGGCTCACCTGACATTTGAGTTTGGCTGAGAAGTTGGCTGGCCTGGCTGAGGAGATGGCTGGGGCTGCGGTGGTGGAGGCATGGACTGGGGTGTCTGAGCCTGCTGGACAGGAGATGGGGATGACATCATGGTGATATTGTTCTGGCTGACCTGGAATGTGGGAAAAGATACCATCAGTAACAACAAAAGGGAGCAGAGCATGGGAACCTAACTAAAAGGCTTTACCTGTGGAGAGAAGTGTATGCTCAGGCCTACAAGAAATGAAAGCATTAGTTCCTTTCTCCCCCATAAGGACACTCCCACCTGTATCACTCTTGAAGCTCTCAGGGCAGTAAATCTTACCAACTTCAGTAGAAACGACCATTAAAACTGCACATAGCTTGAATTAATTGTATAATAATTATTTTTCACTGCCCAAACCATCATGTTGCAATTAAAATGTCGGAAGTGCCATGTGAAAAACCTGTACTTTATTAGAACTAAAGAAGAGCAGGAAGAAAAGACATTTCCCATTTGACAATTAAGAGTCAAAACCCCCTCCTTATTTAGACATTTTAATTACAGTCTTCAAAGGTCTGTCAGACTCAGCTGCAGCTTCTCAACTGGTTTTCTTTAGGAAGAAGGAAGAAAAAAATTAGGTAAGCCAAATCACCAACATCTTGTTTAAATATTGAGTTCTGAAAATCTGGGTGGAGATAGAAACTCCAAACTGAACAGCTGGGTGGAAAAAAAATGAAGTAGCTTTCTGACCTTTGGAGAATGATGAGGTGTGCCTAAAGGACAAAAAGGCAAGTAAGAGCATTTCCAGAAGAGCACCAAACAACTAAGTTTATTCTGTACACTCTACAGTGCCAGAGCCAGATGAACACTAAAATTTGAGCAACTTCTCACATTTGTTCTAATACACATTCTTCCTCTTAATCACTTAAAACCAAACAAGAAAACCTGTGCAATGGCAGATGCATGGGATAGTAATGCAGATATTGAGTGATCACATTTGTTTAAGGCACGTGCAGAGAGTTCTTATGACTTGAGGCTATAAATAAGTACATACAAAGATAAATGGAATTAGCCTGCAGAGGCAATAGATTGTGGCTTATTAGCCCATGTGTCCATTCTGTAAGTCACTGATTAGCATCTTTGAACTGACAACTCTTTCCCTCAGTCTAAACCATTTTTAAGCAAAGGCTCCAGAAATCCACAAGTCCCAGGCAGATCACAGGCTGTTCAAATTGGTGTTGCCCTTCATTCTCTTGTTAAATACCCATCTAAATAACCCAACTGTATGCAGAGGACATGATATCTAGCACACTGAGAAGTACTGCATTGTCTGCTTTTCCATGGACACACTGACTACAACAGGAAATGCTCTGCTTGGTACATCACACTGCAGCTATGCAAAAGGTCATATTCCCCCCCAAAAAGGCACAAACAATCCCCCAGCTCAGTGCAAAACTACTAATCTTGAAGATACTGATTTATCACCCAGTACAGAATAGTTCAAAACCAAATGCAGCCTGACACACTATGATTTGTTTTCAATCTTCCATGACCCCAGTACCTTTGCGACCTCTCACACAAAGTTAATACATGGAACAACTGAGGCTGAAATGATACAATATCTTCCTTTTCTCCATAATCAACAACTACTGAGCCTGGGCTTCTGCTCTCCAAAGGAGGTGGATTCTTTAACAGCATGTCTCTCCTCAACAGCTGGAAAAGCATTTCTGAGATTGAAAAGCACAGTTTGCCTCCTGCAGACATGTTTGGAAGGAAGCTAGAATGGACACTGCAAAGAGCATTCCCTGGTTCTTCACAAGTCTATTTAATGTGCTATTGACAGCAAGTGATTTAGAACTTACCCATTCTTCATCAAGTCAGACTAACACCACTTGGAGTGGTTAATCACTTCCTGAAAATCAGCCCCTGTTAAGTGCCTCAAGTTGGTTACAATAAAGGACTTCTGAACACTTAAATCCTTGTGTTTAGGGAAGGAAGGAGAAAGATTTCATTAGGTTTCCTCCCAGATTTAAGCTTCTGTGTGTAATTCAGCACCAAGGATATTATTTACAATTATTTACAAATGCTGCAGAAAAGTGAAGAAAAGGATGTGCAGCATTTACTGTGCACATAAGCACTGGATGAACTGAATTCTTTTGCACTACCCCTCCTCATCCAAATACTTGCACAGGCAAACAGATTTCCTCCTTTCCAGGTTTGCTCTCTGCCACCTTCATTTCAGAACAGCAAAGGCCAATGCCTCATAGTAAGCAAAATTATGACATTTTCAAAAACATGCATTCAGAAGTGTGCAGTTCTGAACTTACTGCCTTGGTTTTCTTTGACAGCAGTTCATTTGCTACATCATTTCAGAACAGGTTTAAAGATGATTTCAGGTTTAGGTTTCTACATTGTTTGTAGGATAAAGATTAAGATTTAATCTTTATTATTAATGAATTGTTAATTCATTAACAATTTAATGAAATTTCAACTTCTAGGGAATGCTCTTTGCAGCTGACTCTGAGTAAAAAGAAGGCTTAAAAAATAAAGAAAAACAAACACACTAGAAAAATAGCTATGAACCCAAAAGACAAAAACCCCCCTCCTCCAGAGCTTTAACTCCATTGAATTCATTCAGCTCCAGAGTTAAGCCATGGTTACTGATCATTTGTATGCCCTGCATCTTCAACAGACACAAGGAAATGCAAGTACATATGTTTTCACTGAGGGATATGAATTTCTGCACATAAAAGCATGTCCATGGACAGCTAGTACAGCCCACTGAGCATGAATTTGCTCTGTGACTCTACAGGGACCTGATCATGACACCATACTCTAATTTTCTGAAGTCTTGCCCAAAAGTACTTAGGCTTGCATGATAAAAGTTTGCATTTTCATCCACTAAACCAAAGCTATTGTTAGTGTTCAGAGCACACTGTCCTGGAAGATAAACCCAGCTATGAGTTCTACCTCCAGTTTACTGAGTCTCAGGCACAGAACAGCACTCAGGAGATAAGGCTGGTAAGGGCTCTCAGTTCTAACTCTCTTGCAAATCAAAACACCAGATGATTGTGGAATAAAACATCATATCAGTAATTTTTTGTTTTGTTTGAAAAGACTGTAAGAAGCAAAAAACCCCAACCAAACAAATAAACTCACTGGAGAATCTAATGAGTATTGTGATAAAAAAGGCCAGACTGTTTTGTCTTATGGGATAAAAATAAATAGCCACAAGGTATTGATATCATATCTGGTCCTTCTGTTGAAAAGCATTCTCCAGTGCAACACCAAGATTCTTTTCTAAAGAGAAAATACACCCTGAACTACCTATCACCACATCTAAATGGATTTTGATACTACAGTCAAGGAGAAGACATGCTCTTAAATGAGTGATTAATAACCACATACCTGCTACAGCCCTTCACTCCTACTGTGAACAGCTGCAAGGGCTCTGATGACCAGGAAGTTATACCCAGCAGACAGTAGCAGCTTAGCATTTTATAAAATTAAGAGATATAAAAGACAACATTTCTAATTTCTAATCTACCTAGAACCTGAACAAAGTGTTTTGGCAGACAATACAAGAGATTCATGCTGGTGCAGAGCTGTCAAGTATATGCAGGTCAGACTGCCTTCAAAACATGTTTCCAGCCACCAGTAAACCATGACTGACTCACTCATCCCAGCACCTGCTTCAGAGCCATTTTCACTACAATCATTGCTCATGAAAAATTTCTGTTCCTCTGCTTTGACCAGTTGCTCAGCTTCTCCATCACTTTCACAATCCCAGGCATGCTACTGAGAGCACTTCCTGATGAGCAGTTCACTGGTGTCAGAAATCAAAGCTCCTCAGAAACAATGGCAGTGCTCAAAGATCATCCTATGGCACTGAATGCTTGAACTAGAAGCCTTTTGCTATGAGTCAAGTATTAACTAGAAGCAAAACTAATACTGAAATATCCACGGGAAAGGGAATATTGTGGATATTTCAAATGGGAGATGATTATCTCAGTCAATATTAACTGCTACAGTGACCAAAGCACAAAGTAAATTCCCCTCTGACTCCACAGCTATGGCTGGGGTTTGTGTCAGTTACATATACACACTGTCCTGGATTGTAATCACCATCCATCTCCAACCAGAAATGACAACAGATGTGTTTGCCTAGGACTGCAGAATCTTTCTGTCACTGTCACTGCCTTTGCAAACTCCTCAGAAGAAACTAAGTGCTCTGACCTCATGCATTTTCCAGCAACAGCTGGATAGGAGCTGCCAGCCTGCCTACACAGGATCTTCTCTGATGCAGGTACAAGTGGAATCCTTCTGGCAATTCCTCCTACACAGCCATGAAAGAAAAAAACAGCTCAAATTTTTCTGGGTCCCTGATACCATGCCAAGAAGCTGCTCAAACTGGAACGAGCCAAGTTTACTAATAACACAAGAAGCACCTGTACAGAGCATGAACATAAGCCAAGCAAGGTCCTGGACACAACTCAGCCAGGTACACTGCAGTGCAGACTTGCAACACTCAGAAATGCACACTCATGGAGTGTGGACCTTTCATTTGAGTCTTGAATCAATTCTGAACATGGACAAGTTTTAAATGTTAAAATAAAGATCTATCCCACTTCAAAAATGCTTTATTTGATATCCCAAGAAAACCTATTACTTAAAATGAAAAAGGATCCATAAAAAACACAACCTAAACACACCAACAGCAGCAAGTTCATTGTTTGATGCCAAAGTCCCCCTTGCTGGAAAGGCAGCGCAGGCAGTGAAGCTTTGCAGAGTTGCTGACACAATGTGCTGTGACCCAGTAAATACCTGTGGCATTTGCTGTCCGCCCAAGGGCATGGAGCTTGGTGGTGTAGCAGGCACCGCGGGGGTAGGCGGGAACCGTGGTCTGATTTGCATCCCACCTCGGGCCATGGGTGCGGTGATCATCTTTGAGGACAGAGGGACAACAGACAAAAGTAATCGCAAAACAAGAAATGCAGTGCACTGGCAGGATGAGAAGCACATGCAGCCTCCGGGAACTGGGGAGGGGGAGCATGAAGGGAAGGTTAGTGAGCTTTTCTCTAAAGGTTAACCTAACGTGCTGGCTTGGAAATCCAACTCCTCTTTCTACTCCTCCTATCCATTTTCAGAGAGCACCTCATGAACTCCTGGTGTCCTGACAGAGCCCATGTACAGCCTCAGATTTGTGGGTCAAGGGTTGACTATCCTGTCATTTCCATGAAGGGCCTTTCCTAAATCTCTCCTGACATCTTGAAGTTCTAAAATTCTTGGAAATAAGTACTGACTGCTGTCAGGAGCTCTCCATCTAAGAAGCTCTATAATGCCATAGGTTTCTGATGTGCTTTCCCCCACTGTGGACTCCAAGGGTTTAGCAGTACTGGCCATGCCCCCTCTGTTCCAGGACATTTTGTCAGACAGCTCAACAGCAGCTGCCAGTGCACTGCTCCACAGTGAGCAAATTTCACAGCAGCCTAACCTATGCCACTATAACAATGCCAAAGACAACAAAAAGGACTTCCAGGTTTGAAAAATCTATTTCTTTCCTTTTATAACCCACACAGTAAGTCAAGTATACTTTTTTAATTACCATCATTTGGACAAATACCTATTCCTCTACTACTAAGGTGTGCTAAATTTTTCTGAGTCCATGATCTTCCTCAAGCTTTTTGATTCTCCAGCTGTACAGAGTGAGCACACCCTAAAGTACAATCATTTAGGGTAAATGATAAAAGTTAGCATTAGAATCAATTTTTATTTTAAAATGCTATTAGGACTATGCTGCTCTGCAGTGTCTAAAAGTACCTTTCAGAACCATCAGCCTGCATGAGCCACAGAGATTTAACTTTTTATATCTGTATAGCTCTCTGCTACTTAAAATTTGATATTACCCCACATACTGAGAATTTATAACAAATACAGAATATATCTGAGGTAGTATTCAGGTAGCTTTGGCAGACTCACTTATCAGTAAAAGAGTTTCTGTTTGGGACTTCAAAGATCTACAGTAAAGTTCTCTGGGCTACCTTTTTTTCCTAGCTGACATGTTACCAAGGAACCTACACAATCCTAACTAACCTAAGAGATGATGTAGTCTCCTCCCTGTAGATGGTTTGGGGCACTCCTGCTGGGTGTTTATGTAAATGGACTGAAGCAGCCAGCAACATATGTCTAGAGAGTCAAAGAATGCATGTGCTTACAATTGTTAAAAATAAATAAAATTAAATACAACAGAGCAAGACTGAAAAAGGAAAGCAATAACTGATAAAGAAAATAGTGTCAAATTCAGCACAGCTGTTAGTTCACAACATCAGAGCAATGCAGTCCCTTTCCATCCAGGCAAAGAGGGATGGTCAGAGACAGGATTTCAAAAGGGGAACAAAGGGGAGTGCCTCAGACATCACACACACATGCACACGTGCACACACAGCATGCAGCAGCTGCCAGAGCAAACACAACAACCCAGCACTGCCACAGAGCACAGGTGGATGCTACGAGTGCAGTGAAGAGCTACAGTATCAACATGAGAGCTGGTGAAGCAACATAACCCTAACAAAACCAAAAAAAAGGGGGAAATTGCTGGGGTGGGAGGGGAATATCCTTTCAGGCACAATCACCCCATCTTAGACCCTCGTGAATGCACATAGATCTCTGGAGCTGTGGAATCCCAGGCATGTCATGGTGACCCACATGTCCCATCTTGGCCATGTTTCTGAAGCCACACCACCAAAATGTGAAGATTTAGTTTACTTCCACTGAGACAAAGGAAATTAGAAGAATATCCACAGGTTAAGTGTCTGGCAAACCACTGAACATGACAAACTCCAATTCAAAGGCTTTCAGCTGTTTGTAGTATTGTGGTTGGTCAAACAAGTGCACGAGCTTACAATTTTGGGTTAGGGTTTTTTGTATTTCTTTAAATGTGTGCTTTGGAAAGGAAATATATATATATATATATGAGACACCAATTCCACTCTCTTAACAAAAGCAATCTATTTTCCCCCATTCTCCAGCTCATTTATATTTACAAAACCCATGACCCTTTGATAAAGGAGTCAGGAAAGGGGGTTCCAAAGCAATATGTCCATAAAGGAGTTACTCTTCTCATAAAATAAGACGACAACCAGAAACGTTTAAGTACTTTTGAAAAAGATTTTAACTGAACAGATATCTTCTTCCACAAGTAAAATTGATTCTTACAAGGTAAAATTCCAGACCCTGTAAATTGAGATAAATCAGAGAGCAAGAAGAGGATCTCCCTCCAAAGTAAACTACAAATTTGATAAAAATGAAGTGGAATAGAACAAATAGACTCCAGAACCTGTAACTTTCTTTTATCTAACATCCAAACATTGAGCATTCCATAAATACACAGCTTCTGGTGAGCACATGTATGTACAGTGCCACTGCCACTGCACTAAAGGCAGCTCAGATTTTCAATCAGCATCAGCCACTCTGCACTCTGAGCACCTGAAGGAATTGCACCAGAACAGTGACTTGACTTTACTCATACTTAACTGCAGTTGATTACAGATCTTTTTCCTTGGTGCTGCAAGCATTTTGTGTAGGTCTCTGGTTGTTAGGACACTACTGCTGTGAGCTTCCCTGTGAGTTACATGCCCACAAGGACTGGAGCAGGGTAACATTGACCTGTGTGGTGTCTTTGTAACTTCACAGAAGAACTTCTCACATGAATCCATGTTTTAACCTGGGACTGCTTTTACTTTTACGTAGGAAGGATTTACAGAAACTTTATGGAAAAGGAAAAATGCAGACATAGCATGCAAAATTCCCAGTTTGAAAGCCCTTAAAGACTAAGTTTAAATGTAACAAGCAAAGATTAGGATAGAGCTTGTTTATAAAAAAAGCCTCCCTGAACCAAATAAAGAAATCAAGGCAGATTTATTAAAAATGCTGAAGCTACTGAAAAATGTACTAAATAGAAAGCAAAAATCTAGTCTTAAAAGAGACTTCTTATAAAGTAAAGAAAATCCTTACACACTCTCAACACTGAAGCTGCATTGTAATGTTATATACAGCCACAATCTTAAACCTATTATACACAGAAAATATTTAGACAAGTACAAGAAACCCATTTAGCTATTGGACTTCATAGTGGTAGGTGAATTTTAGTAGACTCATCTTGCACTGGCATGAACATCAGTGGAGTAAAGCCCATGTGTGGAATATTCCAAACTCCACATGTGGTAGATAAAGAGCAATCCCCACACAGGACTGGATAAAGCTGCAATACAAAACTGGCTGTCAACCATGATATCACCCACAGCTTTTCAAATGCACTGTGCTGTTAAGCCACTGGCACATGAAGTCACTAAAGGGGCAAGAATTAAATTGACTCTACATAAACACAATCCATCTGTTTCAGAGTTGAAAAGAGCACCACTAAAGTTAGTAACAAGAAAAAAAGTCAGTGTCTCCTTCCAGTCAGCCTAAGTCCCTGCAGCTCCCACCTGGAAATTATTTAAGAAACAAACAAGTTTTAATTCACATTTCAAGTGTAGGAAGAGAATTCTGCATTGCTGCCAGCACTGTCCCAACTGTACTTACCACTGCTCAGCTTTTACATCCTGTGTTACATTGACACAAGCCAAAGGAGCAATTCAGAAACAGAACTTGGCCACACCAGCAAGGATGTGGCCAGCTGAGAGTTACCATGGCACAAGACACTATCCCTGATACAAGTCTGGGAGATGCACATTGGAGAAGCAATTGCTATCACAGTCCACATAAAAAGCTTCTTACTGAATCTATAAAATTACTTGTGCATTGAATGGAAAATGGTGCTTGAAAAACATGGAATGTCTGGGTATACAAAAAGAATTCTGCCATTAGTCCTCGTCAGCCTCATTTCATCTGTCTGCCTCTCTCTTCATCTACAGAGTGGTGATAATTGTACTTACCCATGTCTGTAAAATGCCTCAGTATGAAACACTACACAGGTAAGCCACAAAAGACTTTCATATTCTTGTGGAAAATAGGGTAAGAGGTTCAGCTCAAGCCATTCCCCATTTTTCCCCATGTCTCCTTCATACCAGACACACATCAAGAAAAAACCATGGGGGCTGCAGGTGTATTGCAGGATAAAAAAAACCATGTTAGACAACAAGCTTTCACCCAGCACTTTTCTTTTTTTAATGTAACTCTGCACTTGTGACACACGCCATTTGTTCTTCACAATTCACATCCAGAACAAGAGCATCTAGATCTACTGCCCATTTCACTCAGAAGAAGAATGAAAGATGAAAGGACTGAAAGGGGAGTGCAGAGAGATTTCATCATCTATACTATTTTTTTATAGTCAATACATGAAGATGGAAGGTAAATCACATGTGATTAAAGATAGCAGGCAAAGATTCACAGTACAGAAATCAGTTTACACAACAAAGCAGTCACCTAGGAGAGTCTAATGAAAGAAGAGGTGATACACTCCAGGTACCAACAGTCAGACTTGTAGTGTGCCCACAGGAGACCATCTTACTCATGTGCATTCCTGTGTCAGTACAGGCAACACTCGTACCTACTTGGGACAGAGAGCATGCACAGAGAGGTTGGCAATGAAATCCTGCCTCTGACTCCGGGCAAAGGAGAAACAGCAGAGAAGACCATATCCCCTTTATACAGGGGGTGACCAATGTCAGACCCCTCACCAGGAACCACCAGAAACCCAACTCCATGCTCATCTCTAGCATGCACTTGCCACAGGCCTGTGACCTGTGACACTGGCCCTGGGCCCTTACCTGCCCTGAAGCTCCCATCTGAGCAGCTTGGGCCTGAGCTGCTTGCACTGCTGCTGCTGCTGCCTGCTGCTGCTGCTGCTGGACCAGCTGAGCTCTTACCTAGAGCATGAGAACAAAACCCAAGTGACCATACATATCTGAGTAGGGTATGACACTTCTGTTTCAACTGCATTGACTATGCTCATTAAAAGGGGTATGGAGACAAGACCAGCCTCACCAACTAAAGTTTTTGATTCTTTTTGTGAAAACAAGTTCCCATGTTTCAAACATTTAGAATAGTTTTCCCACAGACTACACACCCAATTCAACAACTTCTTGTACTTCTTACCTCTACTATCAGGTCCTATATATAAAAATAACAGGCACTTAAATTTTTGGCAAGCCTACCAATGACTAGCATTTCAAATGTTTATAAATTCATTACATCTGTCAGTGTGACCATCATGACATTTAACTACTCCTAGCTCAGCTGGTAGGAGCACAAAGTGAAGGTATCAACTCATCTGTTTCTGAAGTGTGGCTGACACTCCTCCCCAGTAATGCCCAAAAAAACAGGTCTGAGCTTTGGCTCAACAGTAACCTATGCAGCCCAGATAAAAATGACTCTAACACTTCAAAAAGCTGCACCATTAAGAGGATGACCCAGCAAGATATTCAACAGAGTAAAACCATTGTCTTGCCCACCTTCTCTTCAAGGCAGGAACAACCAGCACATTAAACTGTGACTAAAACCTCCCAACATGCAGCAGAAGCACAGCCAGCATGGTAGAGAGCTAACACTGGCTGCAGTCTAGAACACTTCAAAGTACTTGCTCATGTTCTAGAAAAGCAAACTGCATGGAGGTAATTTTTCTTTAACCAGAGTATGTTTCTTTTTCTTTTTTTCACTTGTCCATTCAAGAATGAGATAAGAGATTATTTTTTAAATATCAGCTGCATCAATGGTTTTCGCAGATTTCCAGAACTCTTAAGTACAAAACTGTTCTCTACTGGCAGGCCCAGATAAAAACCTTTAAACACCCTGTACTCATAACTTGCTAACTGCAGAGCTCTTAAGAAGTTATGGTTTTCCTACTTGATTATTAGCAAAAGTCAGATATATGTTTTATTTCTCTGGATGGTCATAACAAACCAACAATCAGCTGGTCACTAGCCCTTACCTGCATAGCTTTTAACTGCTGTGGAGTGAGAGTGACAGGCATAACCTGACTGGGAATTTGTCCTGAGATTGCCTGAGGCTGAGATACCATGGGCTGGGGCTGAGGCTGGGACTGTGGTGGAAGCTGAGACTGTTGTGCCTGAGCAACCTGTTGTTGTTGTTGTTGTTGCTGCTGCTGTTGCTGCTGTTGTTGCTGCTGCATCTGTTGCATCTGCTGTTGCATGACTTGTTGAGGTGGCTGCTGCTGTATCTGTTGTTGTGGTATCTGCTGCTGCTGTTGCTGCTGCTGCTGTGCCTGCATGACCTGTGCTGCCTGCAGCTGCTGCATTTGAGCAATCCGCTGCAGTTGCTGCTGCTGCTGTTGCTGCTGCATCTGAAAAGCAGGAAAAGCCAGGATGTTAAAGCTTCCAGATACGCGACAGCAGATTTCGTTTTGTAGCATAAACCAAAAGTAAACAGATCCTAATACATCAGATTGATGTTTTAAGCCCAAAGGAAAGCCTAATCTTTTTATCCACTCATCCCTTGTATATCTCAACCTAAATGGTTAAATAGCCTGTATTTCCACATTACAAGCTTTCCTGTAATTTTTAAAAGTAAAGGTGAAGTCCATCAGCTTCTCCTATACAAATGGGTTCAGACACAGTTTTTCAAATGTGATCACCCCCTAATAAAAACTGCACAAGAATATGACAGCTGAAGTTTCCTCCCCTGCTTTTGTACCTAAGGATGAGATATATATATACACACAATTTTTAAAGGGGAAACACATTAGTCACACAATGACAAAACAGCCACTATTGCTAGAGTAACTCAAGGGCTATTCTTTCCCAATTTCTGTCAGAATGAAAGACTACCCTGACATTTATAAAGAGACAAAGATTTTAATTCCCTATTGCTATGACACAAGAAAGCAACAAAACATCTTTAAAGCCTTTCCTCTAGCATGTAATATAGTGCTGTCAATTAACTTGCCAATCTAACCTGAAGCCCTACCCTAAAGTGGAAATGTGTTAGTAACAGGCAGAGCTGATGCCTCCACACAAGCCTAGCCTCACCTGACAAGTAACTGATTGTCTTAGGTTACAATGCAAGATGTAACCAAATGTAGGTATTCTATCACCATCTGTTAAAACCAGGTAGGGCAGTGCTCTTTATCTCTTTCAGAACCCATCCTCCCTCCATATCTCTTCTGTCCATGGGCCACTGAGTGTCCCTGCATGGCTGAGAAAATTCCAGCATCCCATGGGAGATGCTCTGCCCAGGGGGAGGAGCCAAGCATTCCTACCTGGATCCAATCTGCCCTTGGGAACACCACAGCAGCCTTTTCCCCCTGCATTCCCAGAGGAGCAGCTTTCTTCTCCTCTGCATTCCCAGAGGGAGCCCAGGCCCATCTCCAGCAGCCCTGGAGCTCCAGAGGAAAACTCCCCCCTTGTCCAGGATCCCTGCTCCAGCAGAGCCACAGCTGGCACTGCAGGAGGGCTGCAGCCACCCCGGAATGGCACTGCTGTCACCATCCTGACCCACAGGGGGACAGGCTGTATTCTGACTCTGTCAGTGGTTTTGTACTACTGCATTTTATTTTAGTTTTCCTATTAAATTGTAGTTCTGACTTGGGATTTGCTTCCAAATCAGCATACTGATCACATTTGCCATCGTAGCTGTTTGTCATCACCTGCTGTTGGTTTTGCTGCTGCTGCATCTGCAGTTTCAGCATGTGCTGCTGCTGCTGCTGGACAGCCTGCAACTGCTGCTGTTGCTGCTGCTGCTGCTGCGCCACCGCTGCAGCCGCCGCCTGCTGCTGCTGCACCTGGAACTGCTGCTGCATGGCTGACTGCTGGGCCTGGAACTGCTGCTGCTGCTGCAGGGCCACCTGCTGCTGCTGGAATTGCTGCTGCTGCTGCTGTTGCTGCTGAGCTATCTGCTGAAGCTGAAGCTGGGCTGAAGAGAACATAGACTGTACTTAAAACATGATACCCAAATAACATGAGATTAATTAATGTCCTTCTTTAGCAGTATATACTTTTGCTTCCTCAAATGGATGGGGCATATTAACAGCAGAATTAATTACACTTTGTACTACCAACTTGTAATTCACTCCTCCTCCATTGAGAGTAAGAGAGTGAAAATGTGCAGGAAGAAATGTGTACCAGGTCACCAGCAGGAAGCACCTCACCATGGAAAACATAGGTAAGCTGTACAAAAACAGTGTTCTGAAGCTGACATGATGAAAGAAGAATTTGCTCATACAACAGCTACACTGTGTTGGCTATACTACGGAAGACATTTATCCAATTAGGTAGCAGTACTTGAAATCAGTTCTTTCCCCAGTTCACTTGGCTGATTTAGCCAGAAGTATGACATCTCTTCAGCACCTTTTCCCTGGGGAAAGGCCTTATTACTGAAAAGCTGATCTAACAACTTCAGTGGTTGAAGCAAACTGAACACTTACTCTGCTGAGTAGCTGTAGAGACACCAGGCATGCCATGAGGGGCCATTCCTGAGGTTCCAGGAGGCTGCTGCTGCCCTGGGAGACTCATCTGCTGTGCCATTGGACCAAGGCCTGTCATGCCACTCATTGGTGCCCCCTGAGCTCGGGAAGCCATGCCCATGCCAGGCGCCCCTGCTGCGGGACCCCCAGTTAGATTCTGCAGGGCATTCATGGGATCTGCAAAGAAAACACTGATATGCAGGCAGCCATGAAATTGCTTTTCCAGAATCCTCTGCTCTCCATCATCCACTCTCTGATCTGGCAACTTCAGACCATGACTAGATCCAATACCCTGACAAACTCAGATTCACTGCCCTGCCTGTGAGGCTTCTGGCACATCTCTGCCTCTCTGTAAAGAGAGAGAGATGATTTAAAGTGCTCCAGTGGTGTGAAGTTCCACACAGATTTTAAATACATCAGAGAAAAGGAACTTATTAGCCATCTCCAATTTTATTCACAAGTCAAAACAGGCTGCCAACAAAACTCCATGAGGATATAAAGCTTTTAACCTCAAAAACCAAGACAGTCCCACTGTGGATCTTCCTCCTCAAGCCAGAGAAGCAATGCTCAGACCAGAGGATCTACTTGGCTATACAGGTCCCCCTCTAACATCACTGTTATTATGCACTGAATTCATGCATAATAACAAGTTTTCATAATCTGAATCCTGGACACACAGAAAAGTGAAGTTAAAAAGAAAAAGACAATTCAAGAGGTCAAAACACAACACGGGGTGCAGAAGCAATATTAACCAGGTACAGAACAGACACCACCTCTTTCTTAAGAATATTTATAAAATAATTTCCAGCAGGCCAGACTGCATGTTAATCAATCACAGACTGCATCTTTGCCCTACAAAGGGATAAAACCACAGGACCATACTATGCCCCTAACATCCACTGCAGTGAGAATTAGCACAGAGGCAGAAGCCAGGATCAGATCTAAGCTCACCAAATGGCCCCACAAATATTTCTGCCTCTGGTGCAACACCTGGGGAGCCACAGCAGCCAACAGACAGGAACCTGGGCTGCTCAGCAGGAGATTATTTTCAGTCACTGTCGTGCTTTCATGAATCTTATTGCTGTGAGCTAACAAAAGTACAAACAGGGGAAGAAACAAGTCTGCTGTGTTACATCCAAAGCACTGGCCAAGGCTGTCACCCTCATCACTGAACAACTCCAGGACTGTCATACTTCCCTTCCTTTACTCCCATTTCATATCCCAGCTAGGGAATACACAGATGCTTTATTCTTAGTAACCACAGCCCTGATGTCTAAGCTGCTCTATTTAGAAAAGTAGAGTACAGGGAAGGAAGAAAACAACAACAAAAAAGGAACTCTTACCACTGACTGAGGCTTGAGATTTCTTATTGTCTGCAAAGAAAAAATGATTAATCATCTTTGTTAATATTGTCACATTGACTTTCTGGATATACTCTCCACAAGAAATATATTCACATCATAATTTTAAAAATAAATTTTAAAAACCTATTATCTAGTGTAGCTCTAATAAAATACATTAACCTAAGCCAATTTGGTAATCAGAATGCTATATAAAAAATGGAAGAAAAGCAAAGATACAGAAAAAATTAGGAAGGAGGAAAAGTAGCAAGTTTAAATAATTTCTCAAATACTTTTCAATTACAGATGATGTGTAAAAGAAATAGTATTTATAAATTAGGCATGCATACTACAGGAAGATTTTTAAAGCAACTTTTTAAGAATCACATGCAGAATCACACAGAGAAGCCCTAAAATTTACTTTTTTTTCTTTTATGATGATTGAATGAGAAACCACAATTGAGAAGAAAATAAAACCAAAACTAAAAAAGTACTTACGAATATCTCGGAAATGGATAATAAGCCTGGCCACAAGAGAAAGATACTCCTCCTAGAGGTGAAAAATGAGTATTTTAGCATAAGAAATGAAAACAGAATAACCATTACTTTCTGGTTCTTCAGTATTCCTCCTCAACATACTGGATTTTACTCTACAATGTGTGTGGGCTTTTCAGAGCAGTTCACTTCCAACAGTCTGTTTATGAACCAGGAATATTTTCACTAATACGTCATTGTGGTTGATGGTACAAGAACGCCAAGAAACCACAAAATTCACAGGAAAGAACCTCCCTGACAGCCACACTAACAGGACCACAATATGCAAACATTATAAACCAACATACATTTTCCACTTCTTATCCACTATAATTCCTTTTTTGTAAGGACAGAACCTGCTTACTTTGCACACTGAATTAAGTCCTTGAATTATGTCACATTTGTACTACAGTAACTCTTTTTAAAGCTAAATTCATATTACAAATACAAGTAAATTAATAACTTGGAAAACTAACATGACAGAAATGTCAGAAGTGAAAAGACAAATATTCTTCGAAATATTTTCTTAGTGTGCTTCATAATTTGTGGGAAGTTGCAGAGGGCTGGGACAAGCCTTCCTGCCCATGAAACAATCCACCAGGAGGATGCCAACAGTGGGTGCAGATTTGTGACATCTGCGTTGTAACATTTTCACCCAGACAGGTTCTATTTCAAACAGGGCTCATTTGGAGACAGCAACAGTATGCAATTTCTCATAACACAGCTCCGGGGAAGAAGTTTATGATTTGATAAGAGTGCAGAATTGTACATTATAGCCAGACTTCCACAGAGACCATGGCTCTTCCCTTGGAGTTATTCTTGACAGAGCCTTTTCATTGATAGCCTAGGTTTTTCTGAGCACCAAACTGGAGTGGTGCTACACTGTAGATAAAGGAAATTCCATGCAATTCACTACACACAGACATTCAGGTAAGAAGAGTGTGGTTCCATATGTGCATGAAACACTGCAGCATCAGCAAAGCTGTCTTGCACTAAGGCCAGCTTGATGCATCTGTTGGATGCAGAACTCCTCACTCTCCCTCAATAAATTTATATTTACATATAAATCAAAATTTCAAATAAATCTGTATTCTTAAGTGCACTGGCTTTGCTATTTCTGCAATTCATTACAAACTTCTTCTGACACCCAATACCTTCTGGAAGCAAATAGAGATTTACCCTTGTTTTGGCCTTCATAAACACATGGCTCTCCATATCTTTGCTAGATTTGTTATGGGCAACACCAGCTTTCCTCATGGCTTCATCACTGGAAAAAAAAAAAGAGGAAAAAAAAACAAGGCTGGATTTTAACTGAGGGTATTAGAAATACTTCCTGTAGTAAGAAAGGTCTGTGAAACAGCTTTTTACTCCTCTCTCATTTATAGATCTAAAACAAACAAAAAACCCTAATATCCACCACAAAAAAAAACCCCAAACCAAATCACCACTACATATTATTTAAAACTGCCACCCTTTAAAGTTTCTTCAAATAATGGAGGAAAAACCCAAGTAATTTCTAAAAGGCAACACAAATATTCTTTGAAATATTTGTGAAATTCAGAAATTCAAGACCAACTGCTAAACAAGTCATTATTTTACTGCCTCATGTATTATTTTGACAAAATACCAGGACTTATTTATTTGAGAAAAACTGAATGACAGGATTAATGTAATCCATGTTTGGCAAGCAATGAGATTGAACTTCCTAGCATTAGGATTTTCCAAAAGAATTCTCTAAACACAAGGTGGAAGAATAAAACAAAAAGAAAAGGTTGCCCAAAGGCACAGAGGCTTAAGCAGTGAGTGAGGACAATGAGTGGGAGCATGGATTAGGGACAGAGGAGGGCAGAGGTGCAGCCATGGGCAGGGTGGGAGGGGACATGAGTGGAAAAGAAGGGGCATTCTCAGTACATCAAAGAGCAGCAACCAATTCAACTATGGAACATGCAAAGAAAGACATCCTAAAACAAGGAGTTCAGCCAGGTGAAGCCCTGCTCCAATCCTCTAGGCACTGCCATTTTCAGAAACTTCCCTGCAAAACCTGTTCTTTTTTCAAGCAGCCTGGCAGTTACAGTCTAAACTCCACAAACAATTGATCAGGAAATACTTTCACTGCGTAATTAACATATCAGAAAGTTATTTCTTGGTGACTGCCTTGCATGAGCAGCTACCCTGCATTAAATGCACGTCAGGGCAGTGACCCCTGGAAGTTTCAGCCACTCTGAAGAGACATCACTGTTTTATTTCCCCTGAATTTCTACAATCTCCCATGCAGCAGGAATGGTGCTTGCACAAGAAGTAAATGGGTTCAGCTTTCTGAATTAACTCAATGACAGTCTCAGAAGAGAAGAGCAGATGCTACAGCCTGAAAATGCAGGAGCTTAGGCTGCCACAACTCACGTTAAACACAGAACACAGTGGAACATTGGACCTGCTGGAAGGCTCTCCTGGGAACCTGTTTGTGGGGTCTGGCAGCCACCAAAACAATGCTGCTTACATATGCAGTTTACTTAAACTGAAGCAGAATCTGAACATAATGCAGAGTAACTATTCCTCCATGGGCAAACAAGCCTTGAGGTGAACTGCTCATAAAGGAGCTCTGCTGTGGAGGAAGAAGCTATATCCAATTCTCCTTTTTTTTCACATTTTCCTTTTTGGAAAGGCTGTCTCTAAATCCACACTACTCTGAATCCTCCTTAACTTTCCAGTCCCAGTACAATGACAATGCCTTTCATGTTGAGAGCACTGAAAACTGCGCAGACAAAAAGAGAAGACAAAGATTGCACAGAGGCAAGTAAAGAAAGTAATACATAAGTAGCACTTACTGGATATGATAGAGACAGTAATCAATATGGTATCAGGAACTTGAAAAAATCAACAGCAAAGAAATATCTACTTTTATATGGATCATTTCCTCTTGACATTATAGAACATGAAAGATGCATTATTGTGACTACATCTGCATTACTGAAAATGCCACTCCAAGCTCTCCATGTCCTATCTGTTAACATTCCAATAAAGGTTTAGACTCCAAAGAAACAAGAACACACAACTTGTTCCTTGTTGACATATTTAACTGCAATCAACATAAAAATAGTTACATTAAAAGACTATGGAAGTCAGCTAAAAAAGAGTCACAGCTTTAGCACAGAGCACATTCCCTGCAGAACACCCAATCCTACAAAACTTTGGGAACTAGATGTTACCAACCAATTCAACCTCCTTGTGCCTTGTAAGCACTTGGTAAATGTATCATTAGTAAATGCGTAGATGTGCACTAAAAACCTGCCTTTCTGATTTCATGCAGAACACTCAGAGCTGTGGTTTCATAAAATGCAGCATCCAGCACCAACACCAGCTTCAGGAATTCCCCCTCCACTCTCAAGAAGCTTCTTTCCAGCCCAAATATGTGCAACCTCTCACTCAGGCTAGCTGCTCTAACAGAAAATTCTTGCAGAACACGTTCTTCAAAACTGCCCCAGCTCCCTACCCAGTCCACACCACGACTGTGTGAATCAGCTGTTGCAGTGAAACACCAGGACAAGGAGATTCAGGGACAGCACCTCCCAAAGTCAGGGACCATCACAGCACTTGAGCTACATCTCAGCACAATTCCCTTCTCACACAGCCTCCAAGCAGCTCAGGGCAGGAACCAGACACAGCCACAGACTGAGTGTACAGCCCAGATCAGACCTGTCCTTCAGGCAATACCAACATCTAAAAGCAGGTTAAGGAAAAGCCTTTAGAAGGGAGACTCCCAAGGCACCAGCGTGTACTGGAGCTATGTAAGGGCCAGAATAAAGTGGTGCCCTGCAAGCAAAAGTGTTTATCCACACTCCTACATCACTGCTGACTCCTGGAACAGCCTGGGAGAAGCCAAAGCTGCTTCTCAGCCTCAGTCATTGGAGCTCAGGCTTCCTCAGTCTTGCTCCAGTATGGAAGTTCTGCTTAGGCCTGCAGTCCCACAGCACCTAGCACTGCACTCAGGACATCAAAAGCACAATTCTCCCAAATGTCCACAACCAAATCATGCACATGGAGCACTGAGACATTCCCCACTGCCCACACTGAAATGGTCACTCACACAACATCACTCCTGAAAGACTCCAAAGCCCAGAAAACTCCAATTCAGTGTTGTAATGAAAACCCAAGTATGGAATTGCAACAAATGGAGACATCTATATCCAGCAGCTCTAAAGAGGCACTCAGAATGAGTTATGGGAATGGTTTCATGCTTTTAATGTTCAAGAGCAAGCGTTAACATTTGTCTTGACAAGTATCACCTCTTGGATGCAGGATGAACTGCAGGATACACAAACATTTAAGACTGTATTTCCCTAACTGCTCAGAAGAACTTTCCCACAGATTATAAAAACCTTCAGGTGATTCACCAGATAATTAATTACCTCTGTCTTACACCCACTATGTCAGCCTCTAATAACAAAGCTGGGAGCTTCTGGAAAGAAATAGGAAATTGTTGCATAGAGAGCTCCAGTTTTTTTAGCAAGTGAATTGCTTTTATTTCTCATTCAACAAACTCTACTTCTGGCTAGCTTCATCTCATTCCAAGTGCCACATGAAGCCAGGCCAGGCTGGTTTGGATATCTAACACACAAATAATTGCTCAAAAAAGCCTGCTGCAGTCACTGTAACAACTCATCCCAGTCATCCCAGTAACAGTTTTGCTTGCTTCTTAAACAAGGCCATGAACACAAATATCTGCTCCATCCTGTAAAACTGGAAGTGACAAAAAAAGACTGTCACTACATCTGTAATAAGAAGCACACAAATCATACAGAGATATCTGTCCACTTGTGTAACAGAAAATAAACAGAGGGCATGGATTAAAAGTTTAGCATTACTGTCATCTCTTCATTTGGCATTAACCTTAAAGACTTTTTGGTCAGTAGTAGTAATTTTTTAATCCCTTGTTGTACACTTCCATTGAAACACTTTTGAGCATTGTTTGCTGCTTAGAGAAAACACATGACAGTTTGCAGGGCAAATCCAACTCAGAGTTTGATTGTGTCAGGCTTGCATGTGCTTACTCACATTTATTTCCTCAAAGCAACACAGCATTCAAGGGCACTTTTGTTTGCTTGTTTTGACAAAGCAGCAGAACAGGAGAGGAAGTAAGGGATTAATCTAACAAGATTAATGACTTTACAGAAAGTTTAGAAAGTGAAACATCTGTTGTGAGCACCAAGGAAGTCTGCATGGCTCTGACAGACAAACACCATCATACTTCTTCAATGAATACTGCAACAGTTTAATTCTGGAACAGCACCTGAATTGTACTAAACCCACAAACACTCACACTACCCATATGTCATAAAAAAACCAGTCCAGTTTTAGGTATCCATTGTTAAAATCAGCAAGGGAATATCAAGCTTTCCAAGTACACAGGAATGAGCACTCCAACTTTATTTTAGAAAGAATGAACAGTGCTTTCACTTCTGTGCTCACCACCTCGCATAGGGTAGAAGAGCCTTCCAAAAACAGAAAAAGCCTGCAGAGCAGCAAAGTAATTCAAGGAAAGCAATTGTTTCACACAGGAAAACTGAAAAGGCAACAAGATGAACTTCACATTAAACCACCAGCATTTTTATTTCATGTTTGCCCCCAAAAGTCAGACACAAGCTCATAACAGTGATTTTCATAGGGCTGAATATGCCAAATTTCACAACATCATGGACACTGGCAAAATCACAGCCCTAAACCAGATGGTGGCAAGCAAGGTAGGAAATCGGCATTGCTGGAGAAAAGGAAAGTGAACGAGAAGGAGGATCGGAAAAATTAAGTCAAAGACCAGTCCCGGGTACCCCCGCACAGGGTCTGGGCAAATCCTGGTAACGAGGCCCCCTCAGGAGAGGGCCCCCTTAGGAGAGGAAACACCGGGGACCGGGCACGAACCCAGCCAGCCAGGGCAGGCCCGGAGAGCCCTGCAGAGGAGCGGACACGGGCGGGACACGGCCCCGAGGGCGGCAGGAGCCGAGGCCCGCGCGCGGCCTACCCAGCACCGAGCCCGCGGCTCTCACTCACATCTGGCTGACGAGCTTCTGGCGGAAGGTGGTGCTGCGCCAGTCAGCCTCGGGCCCGGTCACGTCCATGGCGGCCACCGGGAGCGCGTCCCGCCGCTGCCCTGGGCCTCAGCCGCGGAACCGCCGCGCTGCCGCTTCCGGCGCGCGAGGGATCGCGGGAAATGGAGTCCCGTAGCGAGCCCCGCCAACTCTCGCGGGATCTGCCTGCTCTCTGTGAGGCTCGCTGGGAAATGTAGTCCGACCCAGGAGCACTACTCGTCGGTGGCGGCCCGGGCGCGCCCCGCACGGGCCCCAGGGGTGGCGGCCACGGCAGCCCCGGGTTCCCCGCGNCCCCAGCCCGGCAGAAGCCGCTGGGCACGGGCGGCAGGCGGAGGCCGGCCCCGCGTACCTGGGCAGGGCTGCCCGGGCCGGAGGGGCGAGCGAGTGCCACCACAGCGGTGTCAGCACCTGCAAAGGCGGTGTCAGCATGGCAACAGAAAGTAAAACCATAACTGTGCTTGACCTGGCTTTGACCTCTTCCTCAGGGCTGGTCTAGAGCCAGGCTGCCTCAGTGAGTGCTGTGCAGTTCCAGGTCACCTTCCCCTGCAGAGAAAACTGCTCGTTCTCTGTCACTGGTGAGAAATGTCTAAGCCATGGGTCAGAACCCCACAGACGCCTGCCAGAACAAAATTAATGTGGTGAATAATATGAAAAAATTCATGTTCATGAGAAACTGGAGCTGGAAAGTGCTGGAAGAGGCCCTTGCTCTCTTCCAGGTCATTTGTGTTTGGCATAGAAATAATTACTTCCTAATTTTTTTCCTCCTTGTTTTTTAGAATACTTAAAAAGTCATGATGTGATTTAAGTAATTTAATAAATCAGGTTCAAGTCTTGGCAGCTACCTGAGTTTCTCAAAATTCTTTGAGCAGATTGGCTAATTTATAAATTACACAAAAATTACACAACAGAAAACATTAGGGTTCTATGAATGTGGGTAAGTTGCAGATCTGCTACAGATAAGGTAAAACTCTCAAATTAGAAAGCTCATCTTCTTTAGGTTGTACTACTATTCACAGGAGGAAAAATATTTTTAAATATCCATTTATTTAAATATAGATATACTTCATGGTGGTGTTGTCATATACATTTTAAATGAGGTGTTTTATTCTGGATATGTCTTAGAAATAACTTGTAATGGGTTTGGGGCGGGGGGGGGAAGGCAAAACCCTCCAGGTTGTGAGACAGCATCATTTGCAAAAGCAGTTTCCCAGGCCGCACCCTTTGGTTTCCTCCCACTCTCCAAGTATACTACTAATGCTAGAAACTGAAAATGGCTCAGAAAGTCAATTCAGAGTGTGTTTCTGCTTATTTCCATTAGTGATGTAAGGGAGGATTGTGTGTAAAGACCAGGCAAAAGCATGTCATCATTTGAGTGCTCAAAGATAATGCTGAGATATAATATAATACAATACCAGATGTCCTCCTTTCTTTCTTTTTGTGGGGACCTTGGTCAAAAGCGTTTGTTTGGGTTGTTTCTTGTATTTGTAGAAGGTTCCTAAAATGGAGTATTTTAGAATATTTATTTTTGCACAGTTGTGGATGCATAGAGGGATTCCGAAAGAATTACTGATTAAAGCTTCTGCCTTCCCTTCACCTTGAAAAAGCATGAAACTGCTTAAGTCTTATCTAGACATAACATGAACTCAATTGGCTTCTGTGTAGCAAGTGCCTATTACAAATTATCACATAGTTGGTGAATTATTCTGCTATTTGCACTCCAGTTAGAATGAACAATAGTTTTGCTTTTCATTTTACATTGTTTGTGGCATCACATTTGTTTTTCCAACTATTTTGGCAGGCACCCAGCTGCCTCCCCTTCCTGCACACTCCCTGACTTGGCTGCTGTGTGTCTGTGTGTCCTGTGCCCCGTTAAAGTCCTGGTCCACAGCCAGGTTCTGCCTGCAGATCTGCAGCCCCCAGGGCTCAGCAGAACTGGCATTTTGCTCCTGTACCTTGTCTTGTCAGGCTTGCAGCAGAAGCCTGCTTTAAATCCTAATCCTTGTTACTCCCTAGGGAGAGATGAAGGTGTGGGCAGCCTTAGGGCACAGATTTTCAAATTCCTCCAATGCATTAAGACTTTTAAGGGCCTAATGTGTTTGGATCCCAACCAGCACACCACACTGGTTGTTCTGTGTCAGGGAAAAGCTCTGATGAATATGGCCTGCAAGAGGGGACCAAGAGGAACTGCATCATTTTTAACAGCAAAAGCAAAGTCATGCTGGGTGAGAGTAACTCCAGATATCACAGCAGGTAGGAGACAAGCCTGGCTGCAAGGCAGCTTTGGAAGGAGAGACCCTGGGGGTCCTGATGAGCAGCTAGCTGAATGTGATTTCTCCAGTGGGGTCCAGCTTCATACTGGGCTGTGTTAGCAAGAGTACAGCCAGTAGGTCATGTGAATTATTATTTCCCACTCTGTTAAGCACTCATAATCCCAAAAAAATTGGAATACTGGGCCCAGTTTTGAGCTCTCTGAAAGAAAAAGCTGAGAATTCAGTGGAGGAACCATACAAGGCAGGAGCACTTACAGGAAGATACAAGCACCTGCAAGGCAAGAAGACTGGATTTTGTTCAGTACAGGGCAAAAAGAATAAGGGCAGAGCCAGGTGACATTTTTTAAGCTACCTAATGGGCACAGGACAATGTAGAGCCAAACTCTCCTTTGTGGTACACCATGCCAGGGATGAGAGGCAAGTGTCACAAATTGCAGGGAAAGAATTCACACAGCTAAAGAAGAAAACAAATCTGGTGGTTAAACGATCAGTTTTCTGACTACTGACAAGGATGGGGATTTTGCACTTGACTAGACAAGGCTCTCCACATCCTGACCTGATTTTGAAGGTTTCCCTGCTTTGAGCAGATTGGACTAGATACCTCCCAAGTTTCTTTCCAGTCTAAATTATTCCACACTTCTAAGAAAGCAAGGGACCCCCACCAAGCTCGAGCCACCTGTCCATATGGCAGTAAGCTAAACAGATTTGGATACCCGACACCAGCAAGCTTGAGTTTATTTTGGGCTGATGCTGATGCACAAGAAAATATCACTGTCTGCGTAAAACACCTCTTTGTAGTGATGTAACTGACAGCCACGAGCTCTTGAATACAAAAATGTCTGAGTTTCCATAGAAACTAACTTGGTTAATCCTTCCTGCATCCAGCCATTTCTCTACAGCAGAGAATCAAGGCTGTCAGCACAACTTTGCAAAAAGACACCCCCAAATGCACACATGCACCTGACATTAGGAGCATCTCTCTGACCTGGATGCTGGTCATACAAGGGGTGAATCCTTGGCTAGGTGTGTATCATACCACACAACACCAACAACAGACTTCAGCACTGTGAATGAGCTATACCATGTTAAATCACAGCATCCCTCACCAGAAAAGAGAGCTTGAGTTGACTGTAATGGCAGCACAGGAACAGCGTGTGTGACAATTGATCTGTGTGGAAAAATACCATTAGGACAGACATTGCATTCTTCTCTACCTAATCTATTTTGCCATACCTTTAACTTTTCCCTTCCCCTCTGCTTGTAGTTGAGTTACTCCATTCCTAGAGCTTGTGTTCCTAAAAGGATAAGGATTTTTAGTGAGCACAAGAGCAACCAGCATACCAGTTTCTCATCATTTGCCATTGATCAAGCTACAGTGCATTCCCTAAACTCCTCCTGTCCCAGTGCCAACTTCCTCAGTCATAAGCCACATACCTTTATTATGAAAACAAGTATTCTGTTGTTGATCAGAGAGGGGATTTTGTTTTAAAAAATTACCATGACTCTTTTCATGGGTAGTTAATGAGTTATTTCAGTTGAATAATTAGAAGCCTAAGACCTCTATTTTTCTTCATGCCACTAATCTGCAGAAGCATGTTGTAGAATTTGAATACCAGACAACCACAGAGTTATCTGCAAGTCACTGAGACATTGTAGCTTTCAGTGTGTCCATAGCTTATTACCAGGGACCACTGGTGATACAGTGAACTTTGTATGTAACACAGGAAAGAGAAGGAAGTACTCAGGTTCTTTTGTGCTCCCTCCATTGCAAGGCATGGCTGCCTTCTCTTGGTTCTCAGATGGAATCCAGGCACAGAATGTAGAAGATTTCAGTCTACTGAAAAAGAGCAGTCTTGTGTTTCTAGGTACCCCTGAGGGTTTTTCCATTTATGGGGGATTTTTTTGCCTGTTGTAATTTTTTTAACTCCTTGATTCAAAGTGACCAAACAGTCAACATCTTTCTACACTTGCCTGCAGACATGCACATACAATTGCTGATCCCATATGCTTTCTTCTTTATGTACTGGAAACTCAGTTATAATACCTTAAAATTAATCACTACATCAACCCACATCCTCTAAAATACAAATACAAACTAGCATAACTGCAGGCTCAAATACATTGTGCAGCCAGCAAAGAAAACGTCTAGCCTGATTTCTCTGCAATTTCAAAGTGGTCAGAACAAGGACTTCCCTGTTTCTGCAGACAACATCACACATGAGACAATACTTCTTATCTTTGCTACTGTTAAAGAAGCACAGTGAACTCAAAGAATTCCTCCTCTTTTCCACCTGCAGGGTTAGTTCTGCAGTACTCAGCCACTGAAGCCCACTGCTAACAGCTGACCACTACTGAGGAACTTTCTCAAGAAGAGAAGGGAAAGAAAACACATTACTCAAATTTCTAAGAGCTTGTCTCAGTCACAGAGCTGTTTTACAGTAACAGAAATAAGAGAGCAGAGATGCCTTGGGTACATCCTACAAGCTGACAGTAGAGAAGCTCAGGATAGAGGAACAAACCTGTTCTGTCTCTCTATCCAGAACTGTCCTGCATACATTACATTTAGGCAGCTTTGGGTTGTTTTTGGGTTTTTTAAAATAAACATTAGGCAAAATAGATTTTTAGACAGCAACAAAGGCCAAAGCACACTGGTCAGACCATACAGTTTGAGAAGCAGGGTGCTGTGCTAACAGCAATATCCCTCTTCAGCAATTTTGTAATCAGCATTTAGAACAGTACCCAAAGAAATACACAAAATGATCAATCAGCTCAGCCAACACACTGCATTTAATCCAGAAAACTCAAATGCCAAATCCATCCCACTTCTCTTTCAAAGAAGCCCACAACACAACCCCACTAACCCTGCCACAGCAGCTGCTCTTGTACCTTCCTGCCCACCCGACCCCAGCTGCTCCTGGTGCAGCTGTTCCAGAGCTGAGCACACCCAGCCGAGGGAATCCTGCTGGCCACATCCCCCACAGCCACCCCGTGGACCTCTACCTTTCTTACACCTCTTTTCTAACAGGTCCTGAAACTACCTAGGCAAGAGTTAAGAGGCTTTTGGCTCAAGGAAAACTTAACCACATCTGTCAGTCAGACTTTATAGATTAATACTAAAATGTTCACCTTTAATTTTATAGGCTGGGAGCAGTTCATTAGAATGATGTACAAGAATGAGTGACCACCCTGAGGGACAGTCCAGCTCACCAGTGACAGCTGAGGTACAGCCCAGGGGCAGGAGTTGGAAACAAGAGGTCAGGACTGCCAGAATTCAGAAAGTAGAGCATAGCAAAATATCTGTAGGTTCAGCTGTTAACCAGCCAAAAATCAGCTGTGGAGGATGGTTCAGCTGCACTCCCAGCATCTCTTCTTGAGAAGAAGAGACCACACTGGGTGGTCACAGCAGAGCTGGTTTGTTCAGCTCTTGATAATGGTTGTGGCATAATTCAAGTCTGTATCTACTCAAACTAAGTGTGAGATAAACTCCCTGCAGATCTCCAAGACAGCCCTCACTTGTCACTGAGAGCTATTCAGATACTAATGCTCATACTGGCTACAGAATCACTAAATAATTTATCCTTTTAATGTATTTCTATTTTCTCTCTTTCATAATACCATTTAATCTTCCTGGTTCCAGTTACCACATTTGTAAGATCAGATCTCTTCTGGGGCTTTACTTGCTGAAAGCCTCATCCCCTTTCTGTTACTTTTTAAGATTATTCAGATAGAGAATATATTCTGAACAGGAACTATCTACAGTCATATTAAATAAAATTAGATAAATAAAGGCTTGCATTATTATATGGGTTTACCACTCTACCCTGCATGTATCTCTGTCTGTAACCTGCTTCTCCTACAATACATTTGTTTGCCAACACTTATTACAGGGCTTCAGTGGCCCGTGTAGTTTTATCTCTCACTTATCATGCCTTGGCCTCTCTCCCACCAATGACTGCAGTACATGATACACTACAAGATTGTATCAAAGGTCATGATGTTTTCCCTAATCCTGAAATGTCGTTGGATTCAGGAAATAGTTAATTTGTTGCTTTTACTTCTACTTTTTGATACAGTGATTTTATTTCCCTAGGGACTTATTTTGATACAGCTCTCTAAAAAGAGGAAAAGATATAACCTGTTTTGGAGCTTTAACCACATTAAACCACATTAACAGAGTTAATCTTAATCAGTCCCTCATTTGGACCATATGTCACCCTACTTTGGTTTTGCTGCATTTATTTCCTTTTAGTGAAATGGGAAATTTCTGATCAACATCATGTAACACTCACTGTTTCACTTGCCTTTCTTACTACATTATTTCCCTTGCCTCAATCCATCACTCTTAGTATTCCCCAGCAGCAAATGCAATGATACGCTAATGTTTTGTCTGCTTTCATTTGATTTCTAGGAAAAGTATCAACCTGTCATGAAAAATAACCCATTACTCATCTCTTCAGCTGATGATGGATAGTTTTCCCTCTCTAATCGACCTGAGTGCTCCTCAGAAGGCTGTCTTGTCAGAGCTCCTCTTCTGAGCTGCTGCCTTGGTTTTGCTGGCAAAGAGCAGATAAACATTAATACACTTTCTCAGGGTTTTTTCCATCCCATTCACCATGCATGCAACACCACCTTCCTTTTGTTTTGGGCAGCATAGGGTAACTTCCTCAGGCAGAAAAATAAACATTTTCATATTTCTTGGTGTCATCTGGGTAGCTCCTTCCTCGCTGCCCATGCCCAGAATACCTGCAGTATTTTGAGATCTCCAGTGCTGCACTCACTGTCCATGGCTGGCACAATTAAACAATGGTTCCATTTCTTCACTGTTTGTTTGGATTTGCTACGTTTGTTCTCTTTTGCTTCCCTGACTGCTGCTAACCCCTTGTGACTATCCCTTGTGGCACTAAGCTATTTCCCAGGCTGCTGAAGAGAGGATCTCTGAATGTGTTAGCAGCCATATCAGCTCACTTACTTCCTTTTGCTAATGGGGGGTGTTTTTTTAATGCGTGCTGACAACCGGATAGAGTCTATAAGCTCTGACTGCTACAGCTTCTGACATTCTTCAAAGACAATGGACAGGGTAAATTACAGGATGGTAGAAGAGGACTCATGAGATTTTGATTGCTTAACCATAGACATGAAACACAATCACTTGCAGATAGCTTTTTACAGGTGTTTCCCAATGTGCCATAGGGGACCTTCCCAGTGTGTCAGTGGCAGCCCTAGAAAAAGGTACAGGATAGCCTTGGACAGTGCCCATTCTGGAGGAAATACCTCCTCTCTGCAGGGAGTCACAGGGAAGTGGAAAGTAGTTTGCATGCTAGCTTGAAATTGCCAAAATAACGAAACTCATTTGAAGCCTGCAGTTTTGTACAGTATTTTGCACAATTAAGGTTGGAAATGTGTTTAGCTACAGAAAATGCAAAAAGCAAACACAGGGAGAGAGACGAGAGAGGAGAGAGGAGGTTCTGTGGTAAAATATTAAGAGAAAGATATAACTGGGTGCAGTTTATATTGCAGAAAAGTTACTTGAGAATATTAGGCAATTTGGAATTTGGCAAAAATTTGGTCCATTTTTTGTTGCAGATGATGCAGAAATACAACAGAAACTAGGGGTTTTGGTAATAGATTGGGAAGTGAAATTCTTACTAAGGAAAAAAAAATACTCATGTGACACATACCCTGATATTGGTCTGAAAACCCAGGAGCCAGAATACCTGTTTTTGGGAAACCTTATTCTACCACTTTGGTGTGCTGACATCCATCTGTGTTTTCAGTATAATTTGGAATAATTTGTCCAGGATAGAACTGTCTCTCCATTGACTGAAGAGCTGCTTTATTTTCTGTGACAGGCAAGGGTCAGAGGACCGTTTGGAAAGCAAAAGGCACAAACCTTTGCTGATTCTGTTGTCTCACAGATTTCATTCTGCTGCAGCTGGTGGCTGAGCACTTCTGCCTGGGATGGCGGAGGATCAGGAGCTGACTCAGGCACACAAAGCTGCGCTGGAGCCGTCCGTGCAGCAGCGCAGCAGCAACACTTACCGCAGCGCAGAGCACTCGCAGGCCCTGCTCAGCGGGCTGCTGTCTCTGCGGGACAGCAGCATCCTCTTCGATGTGGTTCTGGTGGTGGAAGACAAACCCATCGAGGCTCATCGCATCCTTCTGGCCGCCTCCTGTGACTACTTCAGGTACGCTGCAGCAACAAGCACGTGGCTGGCTGTTAGAACTGTGACATCCAAACCTTCTGTCTGGGCATACTCCTTCTGAATCTAAAATCAGACCCATAAGATGGAGCTGAGGCTGTTTCAAAATACTAACTATGGCTTTAGTCATCTCTCTGTTATTTCTCTGCAGAAATAAAGCTCTTGTTCCTGCACACTGAGCTTACCTCCACTAAATTCACTGTGGTACTTGGAGGTTTATAAAGAGGAGAGGTTATCTGAACTGGTGTCTTCTGCTTAAGTGCACTCTGAGTGGCTTTTAACATGTCCTTAGCATTGTAAGACTTTGCCCGTGGTAGTGATCATTTCATAATACACAAAAACTCACTGGAGGTGGGTCACAGTTGTGTGCCTATAGGGTGACTCACTGGCCATTAAACCATGCAGTCCCCAGTCAATTTGATTAGCAGTTCCTTTGTTTTCATAGAGCAAACACCCAAGTCAATCCAGACAAACTTCTAAGTGAAGGAAGAACTGCTCTGCCTTGGAAAAAAATCCTCACTGTCCCAAGTTCCTCTGTGTTTCCTCTTCCCCCACACCCAGAGTATCTGCCTTTGACCATTGACTATCCATATATACTGGGTCTGTATTTAAGTCCTTCACCTGTGAAACTGTACCTTCTAGATTGCCCCTACTGTTTTCCTGCACAATGAAGTGTTATTTTCTTAGGTCCTAAAGGCTTGTACTCTTAATTTAGAGAAGAGGTAATCATATAAAAGTGTCTAGCTAGGTTTTTGTATTTCCAAATATTTTTTATGTTCCCAGGACAACATAAGATGAGCAAACTGGAAATAGCTTCAATGCAAATCTGCCATTTTCTGTTTTGCAGAGGAATGTTTGCAGGAGGATTGAGAGAGATGGAACAAGAAGAAGTTCATATTCACGGCATCTCCTACAATGCAATGTGTAAAATCTTGAACTTCATTTACACTTCTGAGCTGGAACTCAGTGTGAACAGTGTACAGGAAACCTTAGCTGCAGCCTGTCAGCTTCAGGTGAGGTACTGGGAGATGTGACAAAAAAGAAACAAGAAACAAAAGCAAAAATGAAAGAAACAGAAAACATGGATATCTGGTTAGAGGGAGGGTTAAGAGGTGAGCAAGAGCATGGGCATGATAAGAAAGATTTCTGGGATGCTGTATCCACTGGAATTAACTGTGGTAGGGTAGGAACAATGAATGGGTCCTTGCACATCTCATTTGTGCCAATGGTTTCATTAGTTAAAACACTACCCATTTCATCTAGAGGAGTATTTTATATAGCATTCACTTTCACTGATCTGTTTGTGAAAGCTTCCCTGAAACAGAATATTCCTGGCCTATGGCAAAGAATAGGGTTTGCTGCTCAGAAATTGTTGTGCTGCTCAAGGGGAGTCCACAGGCGCATGACCTCTCCTGACCCCATCACTACAGGAAATCCTGCTACTGTGGTTTGCACTAAGTGCAGGGTTCATGTGTTTTTAAGGGAAGATTTTTTCCTCCAATTTCTCCTGCAGCTAACTGCTGCACAAGGCTTTGGTACTAAATCTTAAACTTTGTGAGTGCTTGCTTTGGTTGGTTTTTACACACTTTGTTAGCAGAGGGGCTCCTGGACAGCAGTTAGTTCTTTGTTCCTCCTGCCAGATACAACTTCAAATTGTGTTCAGAAGACAATACTAGATATTCATTTTCCTTTCCAATGGCTTCCTATGCTCTTGAGTGATATATTTGTTACAGATACAATCTTTGATATAGTATGTCTATAGTGCTCTGAAAAAAACAAGCACAGAGTGACTGTGATTACCCTCTGTGTCTGTTTTCCTGGCTGCTCCCAGGTAGGCTGCAGAGCAGGCAGTGCCCAGTGTCCCACCTGGCTTGGAAGACACATTGCTGCTGCACCTGAAGCCAAAGTTAGGCTTGCAGTAGAGCATGGCTAGAAGAGCTGTATTATATTCATCCACATACCCATGCTGAGTTCTCTTTCTCTGGGGAAAGGTGAACAGGGCACAAGTGATCATGGTGGTCAGACTGTGAGGAGAGGAGCCATGTCGTGGACAATTTCCTTGCAGTCATCCCAGGCTTCAGTCCCCTGTCTCTCAAGTGTGGGGCAAGTGGTGTCTGAAATGAAAAACCTCTCTCTCTTGCAGATTCCAGAAGTCATTAAGTTCTGTTGTGATTTCCTCATGTCCTGGGTAGATGAAGAGAACATCCTTGACGTGTACAGACTAGCTGACCACTATGACTTAAAGCATTTGAGTGAGCAGCTGGACTCCTACATTTTGAAGAACTTCACAGCTTTCTCAAGGACACAAGTGTACCGACAGCTACCCCTGCAGAAGGTCTACTCCCTTCTCAGCAGCAACCGTTTGGAGGTTAACTATGAGTTTGAAGTTTATGATGGAGCACTTTTTTATCATTATTCTCCAGAGGAACTGGAGACAGATCAGGTCTCCCTGATGGAGCCCCTTAAGCTACTTGAGACAGTTCGTTTTCCTCTGATGGAACCCCAGATCCTGCAACGGCTTCATGACAAATTAAGTCCATGTCCTTTAAAAGATACAGTTGCAGATGCATTAATGTATCACAAGAATGAATGTCTTCAGCCAATGCTTCAGAGCTCCCAGACACAGCTGAGATCAGAGTTCCAGTGTGTAGTGGGATTTGGAGGGATGCATTCTACTCCATCCATTGTCCTCAGTGATCAAGCCAAGTATCTGAACCCCTTGTTGGGGGAGTGGAGGCACTTTACAGCTGCACTAGCCCCCAGAATGTCCAACCAAGGGATTGCTGTTCTCAATAATTTTGTGTATTTAATTGGTGGAGACAACAATGTAAGTGGTTTTCGAGCAGAGTCAAGGTGTTGGAGGTAAGATAAGGATAATCCTGCTATTAATTTTATTGCCACCCTGTTGCCCACTTCTGAGTCTGTAAGCCAGTAGACAGTCAGTACACTTGCCAGCCAAAAGATTAGGAACTGAGCAGGAGCCTCACTGAAAGAAAACACAAGAAATGAGCTTCATAGTAACAGGAAGCTCCCAGCAGTGCTTATGAGACAAAGCTAAGCCTGACAGTGTAGAAACAGCTACTCACTCAAGAGTATTACTTGTGCTTCTTTGTGCCTTATTGGAGGAGGGAAGTATTAAAGGTGCGGGAAGCAGTAATGAGCCTGAACTCTAGATGTTCTCTAACTAGCATTTTCTAGATGTTCTCTAACATCATTTTCTCTCATCATGTTCTCTAACATCATTTTCTCTCATCATGTTCTCTCTCATCATTTTCTAGATGTTCTCTAACTAGCATTTTCTGGAAGTCTTCTATGTGTACTTTGTCCCAGTACAAAAGGATTTTAAATAAAATGCTATTACCAACAGATTTTCAAAAATTTGTGTGCACAATAGCAGCATCCCAGAGTCCTTTCATATTACTGTGTGACAGGGAAGAGCAGGAGGAAGAATCAGGTTTAGGCTTTCATGCCCATTACATTGCAAAAACAGATATATACCCTTTTGTCTTTATATTGTGCTCATTTTTACAAGTCTTAGCTGAGTTGCTGTTATTTTATGGCATGCATAGTTTCAATTCTCAACCAATTTTCTCTGTAAGTAAAATTTCCAGATGAGAGAGATAGTTTGACGTGAAAGTGAATCATGAGATTCACTTTGAGCAGCAGATATTTGGGGAAAAGAATCAAAGAACCCACCACATATTTATGCCCTTCTTATATTCTTGAAGATCCAGGTTCAGTCTTTGTGCTATTTTTAGACTGTGTTACCTTGTAGAATGGCTTTGTGCAAACAGAGGTTGTGGTGTGTAACCTGACAGTAGTATACAAGATAATGGAAAACCTAGGCTTTGATAGCATGATTATGTCAGCTAAAGTACATCTTCTATAAATAGAATAAAACAACTTTGCTAATAATAAAATGCTGACAAGGCCAAATTTCACATCACTTAGAGATGAGCTCAATTTCAGCTGAAGACAGTGCAGTAACCACATCCACGGAGCTGTCTGGCATTCCAGCAGTAATTCTGCAGCTGCAGGAATAACTTTCTTTGATCCCATTCTTTTACAAGGTATGACCCACGACACAACAGATGGTTCCAGATCCAGTCCCTGCAGCAAGAGCACGCTGACCTCAGTGTTTGTGTCGTGGACAACTATATTTATGCCGTCGCAGGCCGAGATTACCATGAAGACCTGAGGGAAGTGGAGAGGTATGACCCTAAAACCGACACTTGGGAATATGTGACACCTCTGAAGAAGGAGGTAAGGAGTGCATTAGCCACACACACTACCACAGTTCCCCAATTCCTGATTTAATCTTGCTAGATGTTTTTCTCAGGTATAAGTTTTAATTTGCTGATATTCAGATGGGAAGCAGTAAACTCTGTATATGCATTAAATGAATGACAAGAAAATGAAATAACAGCATATGTAAATTACATTTTCCAGTTAAATGCTTATTTTTCCTGTTTCTTGTTGATTTTGCCTGCATCTTTATTGTGTTAATCCTTAAAACTATTAATAAAACAAATAATAAATGTGTGTCAGTGCTGAAAATATAAAAAGCCTGAATTGAGTGCTACTAAGTAGAATAACTTGCATTCCTGTTAACACTGCTTGTATAAGAAAAATCACCAATAAAAAGGCTTCCAAGTAGATTAGGGAATAAATTTATAGTATGAAGGAACAATAAAGACAGAGAATGCTGCAGTTCTGGAAGTTTTAGAAATTCTAGTGTGTTTGATTCAGAAATTCACAATTATAATATCTTAGAAAGAACTGTCCATAAGAAAATCCTTTCTGCTTTTGATCTCTGCATAACTCATGAACAATGTCACTCCCTTCATCTCCATTCCCTGCTTCAAAACTGGGAGAAATACACAAATCCAGACCTCAACCTCTTGCTTTGCCATTGGTGTGGTGGTGCAGGTGTACGCGCACGCGGGAGCAGCGCTGGATGGGAAGATGTACATCACCTGTGGGAGGAGAGGAGAGGACTACCTGAAGGAGCTGCAGTGCTATGACCCAAGGACTGACCGCTGGGATGTGCTGGCAGACGGCCCAGTGAGACGGGCGTGGCACGGCATGGCTGCACTGCTGGGAAAGCTCTACGTCATCGGGGGCAGCAACAATGACTCTGGCTACAGGAGGGATGTTCACCAGGTGAGACCATGGCACACCTGTGGCTTTTCTTGGCTTCTTATGGATGCTGGCACTTAAATGTAATGTCTTTCTCCTACTAAGTATGCAAATAAAACTGTCTGCTCTGCAATGGCTGCTGGATGAGCTCTCCCCCACTCACCTGCAAAACTGGCAGTGATTTATTTACTGTTGTCTGTCTTGAACACTTTGTCTCACCCACAAAGCATTAAAGGTCTAGTACTTGGAATTCTTATCAATTTTAAAACATCTCTCATGGATAACTTCATTGGCATGCACATGCCAAATAAGCAGCACATCAGTTAAATTTACTTTACTGTCTTTACATGCATTTTTTCTAAGTGGAGAACTTTTGAATTACCAATGTGTAATTGCAGGGCAGAGCTGTTAAGGATATGTTGGATGGCAGTTGTATAATGCAATTAAAATTAAAATGTACAGTATCTGATGATAAGGGACATCTGGAGAGACTTCTCTTGAACCTTATTCCAGCTTCTAGAACTGCTAGAGACTTGAAAAGAAGACACAAAAAGTAACTGCTTTTATAGAGCCAGTGGAGATGGCAGAATTAAATCTAGCTGAAGAGTGTGTCTGAATGATAAGAAGGTGCCTACAAATGAAAGCAGTTAGCCAAGTAGCTACCCAATGAAATCTGAAGCTCTTCAACATATGGTGTGGAAACAGCTTAGCAGATTTGTCATATTTGTGTGTTCCAGCATTTCTTCTCTAATGCAAACAGGTGAATTATGTCTGGGCTTATATTAGCACGCGTCTCCCCATCTCTTTCACTTTTGTGTACACGTTTGGAATGACATACAGCTGTTACTCCAGCAGCAGAGTCAGAACTTGTGATTTCAAGGCTATGTGGTAACTATGCACAATTTTCTGCTGAGCACTGTACTTGTATTAGATAGTCATATGCTGTCTCCATTATCAACACACTGTCAAAAGACTGATGATATTCCTCCCTAAATAGTTTACCTTATGGCCAGGCTCTGTCACTAGGATACGAGTCCAGCTTTGCCTTCTCTCTTTTCTTTTTTTGTTTTACAGGTTGCCTGCTATAAGCCAAGCACTGATCAGTGGACAAATGTATGTCCACTTCCTGCAGGACATGGAGAGCCCGGCATCGCGGTCTTAGACAACAGGATTTATGTCTTGGGAGGCAGATCCCACAACAGGGGAATCCGCATGGACTACGTCCACATTTATGATGCAGAGAGAGACTGCTGGGAGGAAGGACCCCAGCTGGAGGATGACATTTCTGGGATGGCTGCCTGTGTCCTCACGTTGCCCAGGGCTATTTTAATGGAAACAGAGAAGTGGCTCTCAGAATGGCACGCAGACCGAATGAAGCATCATCTTGACTTTCCATCAGAAGTTATGAGTGTGTCAGACTGGGAGGAATTTGACAACTCAAGTGAAGATTAGAAAACTTTAATTTTTTTTCTTGTGGATGAGGAAATTAAGGCTTGGAGAAAGTACTTGAGAGATTTTATATGTCTTTCTTATATCATAAAAGTATTTAAAGGTTTTAAAAATAAGTGTTCTGCACAAAATGCCATTCACAGTCAATATCTACGCATCTGCAAGTGTCCTGCACAAAATGCACTTACAGTCAGTACCTGCCCACCTGCCAGAAAGCAGTGTTTTTAAAGTAACCACACAACTGCCATTTTCCCCCAGTTGTATAGAGGTTCTTGTACTTTGAAGGAGGCTTTTCTCAGCCTTCAGCATGGACAGTAAAAAAAGCACAGAAGGCTCAGCTTGACTAGCTTCTTTCCTTCCAGCTTTTAGCTCAAAATAGCTTCTTGAGATTTTTTTTCCTTTTCTTTTGGGTAATAAAACTTCCTAGCCAGCTTAATACAGGAAGGTAACACCTAGTGCTGTCCTCCTGTACCAGGTGTCAGACAGCTTGATTAGTTTTTCAGCAAGAGTGAACATACAGAAACAGGAACAGTAGCAGGAAAGTCTGAACCTTCATCTCATCTGGGCATGCAGCCATCCTTGTAACTGGCTGAGAGTCTGTGAACTGACACCCACTCCTGAACTTCTATACTGCAAGTTCTGTCAACACAGTGGAAAGAAGACTTCTAGAAAAATCTCTCTGTACAGAATATGGCAATCTCATCATTCCACTGTCAGACACATTTGTTCTCAACCATAAATTAATAAATTCTTGTCAGAACTTTTTTAACTGCTGTCTCCGTTTTATTAACAGTGATGTGGCGGCTGAAAGTTTCATTATATCCTACAGCAGGATTGGCAAAGTTACTCCAATTTTTTTTCATTCTTTTATTATATGCTTTAGAAGAGAATAAAGAAAACAGAGATTGGTTTGCCACAGCAAAAGAAAAAAATAATGAGATAACAAGAAGTATGGAAGATTACACTGGTCCAAGACCCTGCAGTAGCTGAACTAATGCCAGGAACTACAGCTGAGAAAGATAAGGCACAGTAAGTCCTTCCTTCAGGGGGCCTTAAAATAATTGGTTCCTGACTCCCATCTTGCTTAACATTAGGTTAGAAGCTGATTTGAAGTCTGAACCAGTGTGATACTGAACACTGGAGATCCTTCCTCTTGGAGGGGTGGAGTAATCAGTGCACCAGAAAATCCTGAAAAACTCCCAAAAGCTTTTAAATCTTATAGCAATAATGGGGTTGCAGAAAGGCAAAACCAGTGACAATCAGAATGACATGGGACTAGGCAAGTGTCATCACATTGTGACAAATACTGCACATGGATGTGCTACTTCAGAGAAATGCAGTAAGTTCCTGGATATTCCCCCTGCTTGGGGGTATTCTGTTTATGGAAGCAAAGATGATTTCAAAACAGACCTAAATTATTCTGCTTTAGTAGACTGGGCTTCTGGAAAAAGATTCAAGAGTGTTTGCATTATTTGCATTAAACTTGTTTAAGTAAGTTCAATAGCTTTTTCTTGTTAAGAGGGGCATTTGTTGGACTCCATTCTTCAGCACTGTCACTTTTCACCTCCATCTCTGAACCTTTGCCACTTGGCACATAAAACAAAAGACCTTGATAACTGCAGGAAACCCTGATTATGAGCTTTTTCAGAAAATACTTTTTTGATAGTGAACTCTGGACTGCACACAGGGTCTGGAAATGCAGACTTTATTACAGTGCAATATTAAAGACTGATAAATATTCCTTTTTTTGCCTACAGAGTTACTTGTAATGTGTAGGAATTAAATGTAGCCTTCAGATGTAAGGACATACCTCTCTGACCTGGGTGTCACTAGAACCACTCCTTCCAGACTGCAGGTGGCAATTTGTTTCCTCTGCAAACAAGTGATTAAAGTGATTGTTTCTAACTGACATCTAACTCAGTGCATTTTCCATTTTAACCAGCACCTCTAGACAGACCAGTGATGCCCTGTGTTATACAAAGATACAGGGTTATTTTTGTTATTTAGATGAAACCTTACTTAGCCTCTTTAACAATGAAAAAATAACTTATCATTCTTTGTCTAGCTCCTTTTCCTATGTGTACCACTAGAGGGTATTACTCACTGTTACAAATAACCAACCTGAGAGGCTAATTCTTAGATTACATAGGAGAATAGAAGACATTCATGAGTAATTAATGAGCCAAAGAAACATCTTGAGAAAACTTTGGGGAGGAGGGGGTTTCCACCTTCAACCCTGTCACTCCTTCTGTGTGTGAATACTGATTTCTGGAGAGCTCATCCATTATTCCATTTATCAGCATATGCTATTTTGTGATTGCATTATTCACCCAATGTTGCAGCTGGATGCTCTGCAAAGCTAATGTATATAAGGCTTAGAATGCAGTTGCAAGGAAATTACTTAAAGCAGATGATCATCTACCTTACCACTACATTATTTTTCTCTTTTTTTTACTTATTGGTATAATAACCCTAAGTTACATGAACTAACCCTAAGAGCAGGTAATATTTGATAAAAAAAAACTTTTTGCTTTCAGCCCCAAAATTTCTTTACATCTGAGCATAATGTGACTGTTGAAAGTTACAGGATGCACTATCTTACTTGCATGCATTTCATTTAGGTAAAAAACCACAGAGTTTAGCTCAAACCATCCTAATAATTTTTTTAGCAGTTGCTCATTTTAGGCCAGCATGTCCTTTTTTTCAAACTAGCACACAGGCTAAATAATAATAAAATGGCTTTGCTTTAAAAATGTCAATTTTCTCTTACTCAGCAGACATAAAGCACTTCTTGTTTACTACCATTACCTATATAAACAAAATAGGAAAGATTTCAGGTTTGATAGCAGGATTTTTCAGGTTTCTGCAGGAAAGATTACAGGTTGATACACAGAGCTGTAATTATTATTGATTGGTTTTCCTATCAAGAATGATGCTTCAGGAAGTAAACTTTCACAAGCCCACTTAAGCTTTGTTACCTCAAGAGAAACATGTACTCATATGGATTTCCAGCTGATTCTGTATTGTTTTTTAATTATAAATTCTCTGGTGTCCTAAATATGTCAATCTGGTATCTGACAGTAAAAGGCTTTTTTTCTTTTTTTTATAGTAAGCTTTCTGAGCCAGTATAAAACAAGACATTGTGGACAGATGGACAATGAACTAAGAAAGCTTTAAGTTATTTCTGGTCTGTGAGAGAACAATCAAACAGCTCTTCCAGAACTGAGTGATCAAAATACCAACACTTAAACTGCTGATACATTAGGAAGTCCAGAAGAATAGTAATTAGCTTTCTTGATGATCTATTTTCCTATTTCCTGCCAGCACAGAGGTAAAGCTGTACAGGCATATTTGCCAGATTTGTAATTAGTGGACTTGTATCCTGAAGTATTTCAGGCTTCCACATTTGCAGAAGTGATTGTGATTGCTTCAGTTTTGTTTCATAACTGCTTTCACTACTGTATTTCTTCTCCAGCTGTCTACTTCCAAATCCAACATATCCTTTCCCATTTTCCTCATAGTTTAAATTAGGGTCGTTAATTTTGCATTGGAAGCATACCCAGTACTTGATTTGAAACAAAATAAGGATTCTTATTCTGTACCCTTGACAGAAATTTACTTCTCCTTACTTAGGGATGAGCCACATGTACAATTTATTTGGCACTCAGCCCAACTGATGGGATCAAAAGCTTCTGGTGAAAGGAAGAAGGAACAGCTGGGCACAGGGAAAGAGCTACAGGGCCTTCTCAAGGGAATATTCTGCCAACTGAGGTTTTGTTTCATGGGCAGCTGATGCACTTTTGAGCTCCCCACCTCCTCCACTGCATTACAACCGGCCATGCTCTGAGGGTGTCAGCTGCCAACAGGTAAAGTCAAAGAGCATAAAGGTATTTCTATGTACTAAAAAGGTAAAGTGGTACCAGACATTCATCCATTCTTCCTAAACCAAATGCATTTGTAGGGATGTAATACACCTGAGATGATTGTCTGTAGTCTAGGAAGCTGAAGCCCAGTCTTATCAGCAAACGTTAATGATGAACAAGCCACCTTTTCCTCATATAGAAGTAGAATGTGGGATCTTTTACCTAAAATATCTGGTTTAGTTTAACCACAGTTACTAAAACAGAGGAGGGAATTACTTGAAGGATGCACACAACCTGCATACATACAAGTTCAGAACATCTAATTTGAAAGTTCATTCAAACTGAAAACCTCTCCATGCCTTAGAATCCTCTCTGGATGGGAAGGTGGAAGTGTTGGTTCAGCAGCAGCAGTCCAGCCCCATGCAGTACTGCCCAAAAACTGGTTTATAATTAATACTACTTATTTCTGACATGTTCCAACTATTTTGAGATTCTAGTATTATCTGTACAAAATGGAGGCAAAATCACTATGCATATTTGATTTTTATTTTAACAAAAACTGTAATTTAACAAAATGAAGCAGCAGGAATTTTTATTTCCTTTTTATATACTATGAGTTACTAAATCTGCTGCTAACTTACAGCTTTTGTAATTATTTTTAAATGTTATTTAGTATATTATTGCAAGTCCAAGTGCTATCTTTTAATCTGTATTTTGGCCATGCTCAAACAGAAAACAAGCCAGATCTGTTCAAATGACACAAGAAAACATCTTAACCTTCCTATTTTATTGTAGCCTGTCTACAAGTGTTTAAAACTGACTCTTACTGGTGGACACAAGCACTTAAACCAGGAGGAATGGATCAGAGGTATAGCTACTAAGTAGGATTTCCTAGTAATGGGTGAAATTTTTTTGCATAGATGTGAATTTTCAGATGTAATTATTCATCTCTAAGTCACTGTTTTGCTGTACATGACTAACAGCTGTTGTTTTCCACCCAGGAGATGGCTGTATGTCAGCGGCTGGTAAAATGATACCTGCACATGGATTCAGGGTCTGCTTTAAGATCCTTTCATCTTAATGATGAGACTTTTCCTGGATGATTTTGTCTAAAACATGACACTGGAGAAGTCTTCCATTTTAGATGATTTGAACTCTGCTAAATGTCTGCAGAGACACAGCCCATATGTTCCAATCCAGACACCTCAGTTGGCACTGGTTGCCAACGTAGGATGAGGAACAAAGAGGAAAAACATGACTGTGTAATGACTGAACTTTTGGAAAAGGCAGAGCATGAAAGAAAAACAGCAAAGCTGGAATAACACTGCACAACAGTCCAGTTAAGCGCTTCAAGACAGATAACTTAAATCTATTTCTCATTTGAACTGGCTTTTTTTTTTTTCTTTCAAGTGCTGCTTCATTTCATGTTGCCAGCCCTGAAGCAAAATGAATTTAAAAAGCACAAATTAAACGAAGTCACAAGACTGAGCTAAAATCACACCATTTGCAGAGGTTTCTAGCACCTCCGGGGAGCCAGCGCAGTTATTCTGTCGCGCCCTTGCCCACTGCGGCAGGACGGGCCGAGTGGCGCTGCCGGCCCCCGGGACGTGAGTCAGAGCTCGGTGCCTGTCTGGGCTCACGGCGCCAACCTCCCTCTCAAATTCAAACAGCTCATCCGCACCATGTGCCAAGCGCTGCCCCCGAGCCCTGCTGAGTCCTTTCCGGGGTTTCCTTCCTCTTCAGCGGCTGCGACACCATCTTCCCTCCCGCCTGGCCAGACTGGGCTTTGACCCCGTTATCTGGGAACAAGGCTATGAAGAGGCAGGAAACGGCCCCTTAGAGCACGTAGGAAATTATCTCGAGATCAGAGATGATTATCACAGCGGGCTGTTTTGTTCCTTAAAAGAAAATTAATTAACTAGTAAAAACCAGCAAAACCTCATGGGAGGTGGTGTCTGCAAACCGCCTGGGGTCAGGGTGCTGGCACCCCTCAGATCCAGGAGCAGTGAGAGCAGCCCGAGGCAGTCCCGGGGCACCGGGGAGCAAAGCCTGGGGCTGGGCGGCACCGAGCAGGGAGAACGTGCCGAGAGGGATGGGGAGAAGATGGAGAGTCCCCCTCAGATACCTTAAGGCCAAGGGCTGGG
>VXBC01011185.1:668514-770037 GCA_013399945.1 Ploceus nigricollis
CACCGCACCGACCGGGGGTGCGCCGGGGACGCCTTGAGTGACTCGCGCGGAGAAATGGGGAAGGGGCGGCTCCCCGCTCCCCTGGACTCCAGGACGAGGGANCCCTGCGCGCCGCGTCTGGCCAGCCCCACCCCAGCCGCTTCTCGGCCCTTCGCCTCCAGCGGCACGGAGCTTCCTTCTCCCTTATCCCCCTTTCCCTGGGTTTCCTTTCTCCTGGACTAGGCACGAGCCGCTTCCCCCTCGCCCCCAGCCCGCTCCACCTCCCAGGCCTCTTTGCCCAGGCCTCCTCTTCTCCGGGTCTCTTCCTCCGCCTGGGCCTTCGGGCTCCTCACCTTCCTTCCTCCCTTTCCTTCCCCTTCCCCGCCCGGAGCCATGTCCTCCGCCGCTCGTTTCGATTCGTCGGACCGCTCCAGCTGGTACGTGGGCCCGGTGTCCCGGGCAGAGGCGCAGACGCGGCTGCAAGGGCAGCGGCACGGCATGTTCCTGGTGCGGGACTCGTCCACCTGCCCGGGGGACTACGTCCTCTCGGTGTCCGAGAACTCCCGCGTTTCCCACTACATCATCAACTCCCTGCCCAACCGCCGCTTTAAGATCGGCGACCAAGAGTTCGAGCACCTGCCCGCCCTGTTGGAGTTCTATAAGATCCACTACCTGGACACCACCACCCTCATCGAGCCCGCGCCCAGGTGAGTGTCCCCCGCCCCCGCCACACCCACCGCCACCTTTGCTCCGAGTGGCGCGAGGAGCTGCGACCTGTAAAGGTGTCACAGTGCAGCCGAGTAGCTCCGGGAGCCTGGCACTGGATGTACATGCTGTGAATAAATACTAAGGAAACATTCGTTTCTAATGCTGGGCCTTCTTAACGCTCTGGATCTCGCCGACAATTAAAAGTGTTGCTCTTTCAGTCACATCATCCACGGTCCCTGTGCTGACCTTGTGTGTAAAGGTACCATGTACCTCTGCCACGGGCTGTGCTTGCCTTGAAAGAGGGTGTGGTCGCACGTCACCCTTTTTGTGTTACCCTTTTCTTCTAGCATTGTCTCTCCGTTCCAAGGATGGTTGAGAAGCTGGTTCACCAGTCCTCTCCGTGATTGAAGTACAGCCTCTGAGCTTAGTTTGCTGTCTGCCCCCGCACCCACACTGATTACAATAGAACTGGCTTTTATGTGATTAGACTGCTTTGCCCTGTTAAGTCAGCATTAATACATAGGGCAGCATTTCCCAAACTTCTAGAGTGGCATTTCTGCACAAAAAAAATGTAAAACGCTTATTTCTCACAGTTTGCTTATGGCACTGTTTATCTATATCTGCATATACCATACACTTCACTGAGAAATGCTGTTCTAGGAGGATGGGAAAATGTGACTTGGCTATGAGCTCCTTCTTTGTCCTGGTCCCAGCATGGGACATACCTGCAACATGCAACTGTTTATGAAGAACTCTAGAACATATTCCTTACTTTTAATTAATAAAGCCTTTCTCAGTATCTTTTGTCAAAACTTCTGGGCTTCCTGGATAGAGTGAAATTAAATTAAATAAGAGAAAAGTAGTGACATATTAAAAAATAAATCCAAATTTGTTCACTTCTGAATTCTGCATTTTAATATCTTATTATGTTTTATAGATTAGCAAGTTCTTAGGAGGGAAGAATAACTTTGAGGTTTATAATCACAATTGAACCTTGGCATAGACCACTACTTAATGACAGTCACTTGTCAAAGATTGACAATAGCTTGTCAAGTTGAAAAACTCAAGCGTTCAAAAGTCATTCTGAAAATCTGTCAAGTGATGGGCAGGATGTGACAGAAAGCAAAACCTTCAGGAACTCTTCAAGCTGCTGGCAGCCTTTTGGGTAGTGATTGTGGCTAGAGAGATGGGTAGATGAAAAAAAATCGTTTTCACCATTGCAGGAATGCTTAAATGGAGCTGCCCATTGTTATGTGCATGCTTAAACTTGTGGAGAGTTGGGAAGAAAAAAAGTCTTATGCTGAAGCAATCTTCATGCTTACCTCTGTTCTCCAGCCTGGATATTCCTGAACCTTTCTGGATGCAGAAACTTGTTCGTAATCATTTATGGCCATGACTGGCTTGGCTTTCCCAAAACACTTGAGAACTTGGAGCTGATTGCACTTGCACACTTGGTATTTGTGAGGAGTCCTGTGTGAAATGTTCTGTGAACATTTTAGTACCACCTTATTTTCAAGGTTTTGGTTGCATATTGTTCTCTCAGCACAGAGACAAATGGTACCTAACCTGCAGTGAATTGACTTTTTTAGCTTTTTTTATAGAGCTACAAATGGGATTGACTAGGTGTTTTTATTTAGCATGTCTTTGTTAAAACTCTTAGAAAAACAGTTACGTGGTTTTGATGGTTTTCAATTCTGTGCAAAGGCAACTTCCTGCTGCAAGGGGGAGGATGAAAGGTAGCATGTCCAGATTTTTGGTTTTTAAATTTTTAGTTAATGGACTAGATTTAGAATAGGGGTGGCCAGGTATGTGCTTCAGAACTGTTATGCTAATTCTTATTTCTCTGCCATTTTCCTGGGCACAGATGCTTGTGCTTTTGAAAGCTGTTCATTCTTCTAATTTCAAAAAGTACAATCTGAAAGGTGGTTTCTGTATAGAACCCTACAGTACTTTTAGATCTTGGAGATGACATCTTAAACTTTTAAAACAGTTCTAAATGGACCATTTTAAATTTTCTGTTTGTTTTGTGTCTCTGGTAGTGAGCTCTGACCATCCCCCTGATGTTCCTGAGCTCTTGCTTGTGCAGAGCAATTGCTCCCTGAAGGGTTCCCTGTGTCCCCCTGCTTTGGCTGCAGCAGGGTGTCTGAAAGATGGAATGTCTTTACCTTCAGGGCTTCTGGCATATCTTGCAAAAATCACAGGGATTTGACTTCCATCGTATTTTGCAAGTAGCGAAAGAGAATTGAAGTAGGTTAATGACATGCATTCTTGCTATCATAGCTTAGATAATAAGTATCTGCTGTGGCCTATATCCACTAAGGTTTTTTGACAGCTGCTTTGAATAAAATGTATAACATTTATGATGAAAATAGTGAAAGCATTCTCATTTGATGGACAATCTTATATATTATCAGACAACAAAATGACTGTATTTGACAAATGATGGACATAGTAATAAACAATTATGTAAATAAATAATAGATAATATGGTAAATAGGCAAAGGAATATTTATAGAAGGCTAGCTTTTTTTTTTTTTTCTTAGTTCCTTCTTATCAGTGGATGCAAGTATTTCATACTGTCTTTATGAAGATGTCACACCATCTTACTTTGTTCCCTTTTTCCTCTACGGTGCTTCAAGTCTAGCATTTACTTACCGAATTCTTTAGACGTGGATGCTGAAGCTAAAAACAAAATAAAATTATTTGGATGACTTTGGAGGTGGCGGGGGACTCTTGGAGAGATTCACAGCTACATTTTTATGTATTGCCCTTCCACCTCAATCACCCAAATAGTCTTAATTTGGTTTTCTGTATCATTACTCTCATAACTTAAGCTATAGAATTAATTTGACTCTAAGATCATCACAACAATCCAGAACAAGTGGATGAAGATTTTGCATTATTTCTCCCAGTTTTCTGCATCCCATGATAGATTATTTTGGGCTTCTGGGGAGGCTACTTTGGGTATTTAAGTAATTATTTGAGAAATGTGAGTTACTCATGAAATGCCTCACAGTGCTACCAAGCCAATGATTTTGTTACAAATCCAAGTAATTAACTCTTCTCTAATTGATGTTCCTGCTGCAAACTAGTACTTAGCTTTGTTACTGGAAATACAAACCAATAGCTGTTACTTTTACCAAATCTTCAGGTATCCAAGCCCACCAATGGGATCTGGATCTGCCCCTGCCATGTCCACTGCAGAAGAAAACGTGGAGTATGTTCGGACTCTCTATGACTTTCCTGGCAACGATGCCGAGGATCTTCCATTTAAAAAGGGTGAGATACTGGCAATTGTAGAGAAGCCAGAAGAACAGTGGTGGAGTGCCAGAAACAAGGATGGTCGGATTGGGATGATTCCTGTTCCTTACATAGAAAAGCTAGTCAGATCTTCTGTTGGGAAGCATGGAAACAGGAATTCCAACAGTTACGGTATTCCAGAACCTGCCCATGCTTATGCTCAGCCTCAAACCGCAACGCCCCTTCCCTCAGTATCCAGCACACCTGGAGCAGTGATCAATCCTCTGCCATCCACACAGAATGGACCAGTCTATGCCAAAGCTGTCCAAAAGAGAGTACCCTGTGCTTATGACAAGACTGCGCTGGCATTAGAGGTAAGTTTTTCCTCCAGTCTCAGAGTTTTCAATTGCCTTGTGAAAGAAGAAACTCAAGATTGTTATGATGAAATTGGTGTGGACAACTTCATGTGGAGTCTGTTTATTTATGTTGAGGGACTGAGAAGTTAGGTTACATTAATTCTGAAGAAACTTCCACAAGAATTGCTTCATCTATACCACTTCCTTTGAGAAAAGTGACCTAGTAAGTAACTTCAGGACATGTATTTTCCTTCCCTTCTGCTTGTTCAATTGTGCAAATGTTACAAGGGTAGCAGAGTGTACACATGCTGAAGAAGTGCTAGTGAGAGGATGGCTTTGCTCCTTCACCTAATCTTGGGGAAGGAAAGAGATGTTTCCTTAATCATTTTAGAGTTCCAGGCTAAGAACTGACAGTGGCATCCTCCAGAGGAAGGTAAAGATTGCTGGCTGATACACTTAGTGTTTCTGATCCTCAGCTGTGAGATGCACTTGAACATCTTGTGCTGAGAGCTAAAATCTGAGCAGAATATATCAGAAATATTCTAGTCCCTTTTGCTTTGGTTTTCAAAAGTGGAATTTAAGAAACCTTAACACCTAAACTGGGGGTGAGGAGTGTAGTGTAACCTCTAAAGTGCTGCAAGTTCCTGTGCTTGCTATTGCATTTTTAATTTTGTTTTTATTAGAGATATCTTGTAAAACTTTAGAGTGCTATTCTGTAAATACTAAAGAATTCATATTGTACTTGTAGTTTAACTGGAATAAATGACTGATTGGAAGAAGTTTTTCAAAGCTATATCCAGAAGACTGTTACTTTCACATTTAGATGATACTGAAGGCTAATTAACCTCTAATTCAAAAATGTCTCACCTGGAAAAAGTAAAATTTGAGCATGCTGCAATACTTGCAGGCACAAATGCAAGCAAACAAGCATAGGAAGCAGCAACATATTAGCAAGTAAAATAATAATGGTTTTTAAAACGCTTTTGAACTTTTCCTGTTGTTTTTGCTCAGTTACTTTGCAAGTTAAAGCTGTTACCTGTCGCTGATAGTTTTGACTGAAATTTGGAAGTTTATATTTGTGACTTCCCATTATTCAGAGTGCTCACCCTAATTGCTTTACTCCTGTATTTGTAAGACTTCTAAGGTTACTCTTGTGGGGTTAAAAGTTAAATATGAATCACTGGGATTTCTTTGTCTTGTGAAATCTAGCAGCTTGTTATTTGTGAACAGTGTGTGAAAATTATCATAGAACAAAGTGTAAATTCACTGCCAACTGCACTGTACAGAAAATTCCTGCCAAAACTACTCATGCTTCTGAAAGCAAAGCAAGGCAAGTGATTGATTTTGTTATGTTATCAATGTGTCATGGAATTACTTCAGGGAACTTGCAGAGAGCCACTTGGAAGGTTGGTCCTTCCATATAGATTTTTCTGACTTGCCCTTTAAGTGACCTAGTTAGCCCCATCAGTTTAGCTACTCTAGGATACCAGTAGGATTAATTCTCTGGCCAACAAATAGCTTTGACTTGGTTTGAATCCTCAAATTACTGAAGTTTTGTTTGAGAGATTCTTCTCATCCTCTAATCACTTACTGCCTCATGTTTTTGTGTCTCTCAGCACTGGCATATTTTGTCTTCCCATGCAGTCTGTTTTCTTTGCAAATGTACCTCATCCACACTGTGGCTTCTCAAGAGCCTTCAGAAGCAGAATTCTGGGAACTGTTCTACATTTTCACTGAAATCAGTGATTGCAGCTTCTCCATATCTATCCATGCATAGGGAACTTCAGCAACTTCATTATAGCAGTATTTTTTTTCACACAGGCTGTTTTTAAAGAAAAAAATAATTCAGCTTCTTTTCATTATTTTCCTTTAGTTTGCCAAACCCCTGCAGGACCCTGATAAAATATTTAATCCCAGCCTTGTGAGGGCTCTACACATTACTAAATAAACTGAACCATCTGAAACTTCTGTTTTGTAAGACCACTGAAAGTAGTGTTAGACAAAAAACAGGTTATGGGACTGTTTTGGGGAAGAAAGTTAATGGTGTTCTTTGATAAAAATATTATTTGACAGTTCTCCACCTCAGAATAGGTGTACCCTAAGTGGCTGTTCAGTTTGTGCAGGTAGAACACCTTGTGAGTGTAATTACATGGTTACTGATTGTGCAACCTCATTTCAACTGATAAAGCAATATGAAAGCAAAATATCTGTTTGCTGGCTGTAGCCTTGTGTGGTCAGCACACAGACAGTACTTAAAAGGAAGAGAATAGCATCTGGAGTAAATAAAGCCATGGCATAGTAATCTGCTCAACTTCCTTTTAAGTGGAGCAGTGTCATTCTTCTTGGTTCAGCTTGAAAATGGGACAAGCTCCCTGCCTGTGCAAGTCCAGTGTTTCCATTGTACACTATTGTTTACAGAAGCTGACAGAATTTTTCTTTAAGAAAAGGTAAGAATTTATAGCCTGTTACAGAGAAGTTTGTTTTGTAAGCAAGTGGGGCTTTTGTTTTTGTTTTAATTTATTACATGAAAAATGTAAGTGACCAAGTGACTATTCTACAGAAAATCTGAAATGAGATCTGATAGATTGGATAAAGATGAATTCAACTGGTGAATTTAAAAGTGTGACAATTTAAGAGCAACTACAATTTTATTTCTGTAGGATAGTAATAGGGCATTTCATTTTGCTGGGCTAAGTTTATTTAACATTATATAGAATCACAGAGTGGTTTGGGTTGGATGGGACCTTAGAGTTCATTTCATCCCACCCCCTGCCACGGGCAGGGACACCTTCCACTAACCCAGGTGGATCCAAGCCCCATCCAGCGTGGCCTTGGACACTTCCAGGGATGGGGAGTTCACAGCCTCTCTGAGGAACAATATTGGTGTTATTGAAGTTACTAATGCCTAAGTCTTGACTCGATCCTATTGTGTTATATACTCCACTTTTATTCTCTAAAATAAAAAATTAAATTATAATCTGTTTATAGGCTAAAATGGTAGTTGTAAGTATAGACAATATCTCAAGGCTTACAGCTGGTGGTACATGTAATTTTATGCATCTTCCTGCACCAGGGAACAGTTAGTAAAGCCTACAATAAATTACGTATATTTCTAAGATTTACTTATTCTCTTGTCTGTTGAGTTACTTTGGCAGTTCAGATTTAATGTTTTTAATGAACATTAAATTCTACAGATTGAAGTTTGTAGCTTCTCACTACAAGTAATTTCATTACTAATATGTGTAGAATTTTATGGATACTGCATTAAAGAAACCCAAACCACTAAACAAGCAAGCTACAAAACAAAAATAGAAACCAGCAAACCCAACCCCTGACCGAAAAGCTCAACAGCCGAGGAGCCAGGTCTGTTTCTTTACTTGTGTACTTCTAGCCAAGAAGCTATTTCCTTCCTTTCTGGTGCTCTAGAGGAAGGGCTAGGAAGGACAGGGTTACAGTGTCCTGTGCTTATTGGGACCAAAACTGCACCACAGGGTTATGCATTGCTGTTCTTCCATCCTGCTGATTACTATGGGAAAACCAGGAGGGCAATTCCATGCTCAAAGGACTTACACTTTAAGAAGGTGATTGATTTGACTCTTTGGCACTCTTACTGTGATACAGAGCAGCAAAGTCTACCTGAAAGTTCCCCAGCCTTTAAAAACTTGTAGTAATTCTATAGCCAGTCTATTAGAAATGGTGTGCTACTGAAGCCTTGTTTCAAACTGACAAGCTCTAACCAGGACATGAACAACAAATTTTATATTCACTTATAAAATGGAATGAAACAGGGTAAGGAGCCAGGCAATGGGAGAGCAGCAGCCACCAGATTTATACCTGTTGTGCTTAAAAAATTATTCTTAAATATATCATCAATGCTCTAATCAGTGTCATAGTTAATTTTGAAGGCAGCAGTGGTTCTAGAGTTCATTTCCAGATTTAACAGTGTTATGGAATCAAAGATTTATTTTTTCTTCTTAAACAAGAGTTGTACTATATTTTTAAAAGTTTTTATACTAGTGTTTTATAGACTTGTGCCAGCATTATAGTGTTAAGTAGTTTACCTTTTTGTGATGTAGCAATCATACATGTGTATGTTTGCTAGTACAGAGTTAACCTGTCACTGAAATGTTTTTGTGAAATAAATATCCATCCACCATAATTATATAACTGACTTACAATATTTCTCTTGAGCTTGTTACAATTAGGTTACAGTTAACTTTTTCCCTCTTCAAAGGAAAGTTGAGACAAGTAGGCCAAAATGTGCTAGCAGTAGAACTTTCTTAATTAGGAAATTAGGCTACTTCTTTCAGTAGACAACAAGCATTGTGTTTTGCTTAAGCCAAGGAAACTTAGCCTTGCTGTGTTACACATTAAAATGCATCTAACCCACCAAGTCTGGATTTTAAGCAAAGTATTGATCCTGTATTTGTGTAGTGTGAGTTGTTGATCAGGGAGCTTTAGTTGCTATAACTGTTGAACTGAAAGTGAACTCTCCAAATTCTGTACAGGCACGACAGTGGCTCAATCTGAAGGAGACAGGCTACCACCTGCAATGAAAAGCAGCACTTATTTGATGCTGCAGCCCCTACTCTGACAATTTTCCTGGCTCTTGGTGAAATGCAAAGTTCCTTTGTTTTAATTTGTTCCTAGGTGAGGCCAAATTAATTGCATCTAGCACTTCCTCATTTCTGTGTTGCCCTTGAAACTCCTTTCATGCCTCAAGAATGGATGAAGCTTTTCCTCTGAACTGTTTGACTCTCCAGTTTGGGCATCAACTGTATTCTGGCCCAGAACATCAGAAGTGAAGGATAATTAAGCTGTGCTTTTAGCCTGGTGCTTTCTTGGATCTTCCAATACAGCACCAGCTCCTTCAGTGTCCTTTTGTCCTGTTTGCAGTGTGGCTGAACTCTGCCTCTCTTGTGTAGCTCCTTACTTTGGGGACAGTGGGGTATCAGGTATTTTCTCAATGTTGGATCTTGTCTGTTCTTCTCCAGACAGGCAGCTGGCCTGAAGAACTGTTTTGGTTTTGGTATTAATGTTAGTGTTACCAGAGAAGGTGAGCTGTGACACTAATTAGGATAATGACTGAGATTTAACACCCTGTAGATTCCAGAGAGCAATATTTTCTATAGCACTGACCCAGTGGGCTAAAATGATGATTTAGAATTTTAATGCATTTTTATCACCTTAAACTTATATTACAGAACTTTATCAGCCATAGAACTATTAACATAGAATTGTTGGAATATCTGTAAAACTCATTGAATTGGTTGACTAAAATGGCTTGCAGGAAACCTTTTGCAGAGTATGAATCAGCTTCTAATGGAAGGCAGGTATGGAAGAGTCTAGAGTGAATGAAGTAACCTTTCTGACTGGCATGTTCCACAGCTTGTGTTTCCCCAGGGCTTTGAATTCATGCTCTAACAAGGACATAATGAAAGATGCTATCTAAAATACATTTTGATTTTTATCATTTGGGTGTAACCAAATGGCTGCATTTCAGAATTATTACTCATTTCAGCAGGGATACTTCATTCCAGCAATGCTGGTGTGCTTCACAACTGAATTAACTTCTCTGAGAGATGCTGAGTCTAAGGAAGTGTTCTCCTCATCTGTAGATAAGGGCTATTAGCTGTCCAGAGTCATACAGGAAGTTTGTGGCAAAGATGAGAATAGAACCAGGTCTCCTGACTCTGTCCTGTGCCTAATCATAAGACAATTCTTCTGACTGGCTTAAAACATTCTCTGAAAAAAATAGTGTGTTAAATAATTTTAGTGGGAGATTGCACCTCAGCTGACCATGTTATAGATGCTTTAAAAGGCATTTACAAAATAATGCTTTTACTTGGGGGAAAAATACATAGAGGGACTAGTTGACCAGATTTTTCTAGACATTTTTGAAATTAAGGTCTTTAAGGTAAGATCCATTAATAAGTCTAGAATGAAATCAAGGTTCCTGCACCAAAAATCTTATTTCAACATGCTGTTTAATTTAGTCTTCTCAGGGAAACTACATTTTTAAAGTAATACAGCACAAGAGGATATTCAGCAGCTTTCATTAAAAAAAAATCCCTCTCAAAAACAGTAGGAAGTTATTGCAAACTAATTTACTATTCCAGTGGTTCTCAGCATATGGGAGTATGTTTTGAGTACCTTTTTTCAGCCAGCTCTCTTTAGTGGCAGATGCTGGTGTGCAGCAGCAGCTTTGCCCACCCAGCAGCATGAAGGACATTTTACATCATTACTCTACAGGGCAGTTTGTTGCCATGCAATAGGAGACATATTTTAAATACTCTTTTCACTCAGTTGAAGCAAAGATTTCCAAACCTATTCACACTGGGAAGTCTTTCAGAACCAAGCTGAAGAGTATCTGTTCTAGAGCTTCAGAATGAATAATGGATTCATCTCTACAGCACTTGAACAGAATTACATTGTCAGGCTCTCAGAAAATGCAGGTCCACATTTTTGATTCAAAAGATTATTTTTAAGATTAAAGGGTTTGAGAGTGGGTTTGGTTTATGGTGTATTGAAAACACAACTCATTAGCTTTAAACTGTTGTGATGTCGGCTGCATCTTCCTCAGGCTGGGTCTAGAATTTGAAACTTAGATCTGTCTTCAAGGGTTATTTAAATGTAGCAAATGTAACACTGAGTATTTATAGATGTTATCAGCATTTTCCTAAAGAAACATTTGCTAGGTTCCTGTTTAGGTCATCTTGTTACTATTTAAAGCTTTCTTGAGTGAGGAGTCTGACAAATTGTGCTTTTTAGCAAATATACAATCAGAGCATGCTGCAGCAGGCCCTGGAGAGATGAAAAGCAGTTGGGTGAATTCTGTGTGTACATGCAGTATTTAACTGCTTCATTCTGTATGCTGGCTTAATGTTTGAGTTTAGGAGCAGCATATATAAAAATGTCCATTTAAGAAAGTAATACGGCCTCAGTTATATCTTAAGAACTTAAAGGAGTTCAAAGGGTTTTCTCCTCTCTCAAAAGCACAGATTACAATTGTTCCAAGTGAGACAGTCTCAAATATGGGGGGCAGACAGGACACAGACAACCAAAGTAGTGGAGAAAAAGTAGGGAAGGCAGAGCAACACATAACCCTTAAATCTCTGAGAATAGTTTCAAAGTTCAACGGATTTTATTTTAAGAGACATAACAGTGAGTGACTGACTGCCAACGAGTTTATTATAGTATCTTAAATTTCACTTAAGGGTTCTTGCTTCTGCGTGATCTTCAAAAATACCTGTTACAGTAATGGTAACTGGTTAAAATGGGCTGCAAATCATCTAGTGACATGCACATTGTTTTGTAAACTCAGGGCTTTTCCTTTAACATAAAATACACAGGTCTCACCTGAAAAGTTTAAGGATGTTGCCAAGGGCCTATCTGCATCTGGTCTGAATTTCAATACTATTTAGAAAATATAGACAAATTGCTTTACATACTGTATCAATGTCTATGTTTTCCTTAAATAAAATTAAAGCTAGTTTCCTTTGAATTTCACAACACTAGTTTGATAACTGAGACTCAATTACAAAGAGCTGGACCTAGTTTGGGAAAGAAACAAATTGTTGGGCATTGGTCATAGGCTGGTTCTACTTTTTGTAAAATTAGTTTTTAGCTGCTAATGTCACTTTTCTAATATTTACTGTAGTTACCACATAGAGTCAAATAAGTAAACAGGAAGGGAGGGGGAAAGTCAGAGAGCTGCTGTAACAGACCACGTGTTCAGCTCTCCAGAAGCATCTCAGAAGAATAAGTATTTAGCTTGTCTTAAATGTTTCTTGTCAGTTTGGATATTTCATTTTGTAAATTGTCCTAATCCAGATTAAATACAGATGTTGAACAGTAAGAGTATAATTTATCATCATTTGGGCTGTTGTTTCTTGCTTGATCATAGCTTAGACTTCTCTCATTTTCCACTGCCAGATAGGAAGAGAACAGTTACGGTAGGAAAGGCCTGACATGTCATCATTCCTGCTTCAAATGCTTTGACAGGAAGTAGATGTGAAAGCCACAAATAAAGTTAGAATCTACATCTACTACTACTAAGTAGGAAAAAAAAGAGTTTGAGATTGCTTTTCCCCACGTTGGAAGTGTACCATTATTTTAGAAATTACAGAAGGTTCTTAGACTGTGATCGTCAGAATTAGAGCTTCAAGTGATGGTTTCTTTGCCTTAGGAATCTTTCTTTGAAAAACTACATTTCTTTTAAGTCAGCTGCTGCTAAAACCAGTCCCAGTACTGTGCTCTTTTGAAAGAATGTTGTGACTCATCACTGATGGTAGCTTTACTGATGAGAATTTATATCTAAGCTAAAGATACTGTTGCATGAAGCTGTAAGTTCTCCTATAAAAAGAGGTGTAGTTCAGTAATCTTTATAAATATACATGTAATTAAGAGTCTCAGAAAGAGCACAGTCAACATTATTATGTTTAGCAACAAAATGCTGGTATTGTAGTTCAGTAAAAGTAACTTTTCAATTGATCCTTCTGCCAAGAAGAGGGCAAGGTTTCTTTCCCTGTGATGGGCTTGTTTGTGTTCTTCATTTGATTTGTATCAGGGGTGAGAATCCCATGTATGATAAGGGTTTTTTTGTTTCTAATCCTGCAGGTTGGAGATATTGTGAAGGTCACGAGGATGAATATAAACGGTCAGTGGGAAGGAGAAGTCAACGGTCGGAAAGGGCTCTTCCCTTTCACGCATGTCCAGCTATTTGACCCTCAAAACCCCGATGAGAACGAATGACTCCCTCTGCCCCATTTACACTGCTGCTTCATTTTCCTGGCTATCATTAGCATTGTCTGAGGTGGGATGATGACTTAATGGCACATTGCTAGCATTGCCCATTTCCCAGCTTGCTGCAGTTTGACAGTTCTTTTAATACACATTTGGAATACATACAACTGAAGTCACTGCCTGACCTTCAGACCGTAGTTGCGTCATCCAGAATTTAGTTTCACTTTTAAAACTTTTTTGGGCCTTAAGCTGGAGAAGACTGAACCGGAATATAGCAAAGAGGTTTGGGAAAAAACCTTTCCTGTTGAGACTTCCATGGACTTTTTCTGATTTGCTCAGTAGGAAGAGCCCTAATCTTAGATCAAACATGCAACTTGTGCATTACTGTCCAACAAAAAGCAACAACAAAAATGCAATTTTAGAACTGAAGAAGATTTAGTTTTGAAACGACCTGTCCTAAGGTAGTACATTTAAAATGATGGTTTCTTTAAAGGACAATAATTGGAGCTTATCTATTCTAAGCAGTTGTATTAGACACTGCTCTTTTCTGTTAACTCTTAAGCTTGTTGTTGACCTTCCTGAAACAGTGTGTGTTAAATGCAAATAACCATTGGCTGACCTGCATTGAAGCTGAGGCATTTATTTATGAGGAAACCTAGGAGGGGTTGATACTTGTAACTTGGTTTTGACATATTTAATGCATTTCTGTTGATTTTTGCAAGCACTAACTGTAGAAAGTGAGCTTTAAGGGAAAACACTTCGGCCTGGTCTACATACAGCTCTTCTGCAGTGTTGAAAGTGTAGTTGTACTAGTACAGAAGTGCTTGTCATCAAGCTGTTACTTGGTAGACAGATCAGATTGCCATGAGGAGAGGTAGGAATGGGACAGAAGAACTTAGTAAATACCAATAAAATCCTCTTATTTAAACATTTAAAGACCTTTTATATCCATTTCTCTGCAGGCTCCCTGCTCTCTCCAAAGTTTCCAAGCTATACCAGCCCCAGCTTATCAAAAGCTCCTTTTCAAATACAGTACCTTTTTACCAGAGTGTCTGTGTTGCTCTGCTTCCCTTCCAGAGCTGCTTTCATTTTCTTTTCCCCCTTCCTTCTTTTTCCTTGCTTGTATCCCAACTCCTCTGCATGCTGACATCTTTCTTTTACCCTTCCTAAGGCATTGGCTCTGTTTTATATATGACCCAGGTTCCTCCCCCTCCCAGCATCCTCTAGAAAATGGTTAATTGGAGTCAGCTGCCTGGGTTCCCCCATGTGATAATGCTCGGGCTGAGGAGGCCACAGAGGTGTCTGTTACTAGTGTAGCTCCTTCCCTCTTTGTGTAGCTTTTTCCCTCCTAAGCTCTCCTGCTGTGACTGCTCTGCAGCAGGGAGCTCCTGTCTGCAGCTGGGTGAGCGCTGTTTGTGCCCTGCAGGTGCTCAGCCTGGGCCTGGGTGCAGGATATGAAAGCGTAGGCACAGGGGAATCCTGTGCCACCTTCTTCAAGTGTGTGTTGTAGGTGAACTGGAATACTCTTTTCTAAATGATGGAACACTGAATTAACAGAATACATGTCTGCAAAGATACAGCTACAAAACCTCCCTTTTCAGACAGCCTGGTTAAGGCAGGTGTCCAGTGTGGAAGCTGGCAGGAAAACAGCAGCTCCCATTTTTCAACTTTGGTAGGCTGTTGGTTGTAGCAAAATGAGAAACTTCAAACACCTGCAGAATGTCATCAGATCTTACAAATGTCTAATGATATAAACATTGTCTTAAGTTCCAGCATGTTTTCTTGTTGATTTGTGTTACTTGATCCTAATAAAAGCATGTTGTTGGTAGTTCATGTGGGAGTGCCGTGAGATCCTCAGTTGGAAGGCACTGAAGAACTGCAGAAATGGCATTCACAAGCAGACATTCAAAATGCCAGGTTTTAAAGCAGTCTCTCCATTCATCTATTAACTGTTTTCTGTAGTATTGATCAAGTGGCTGACAGTCTGGAAGTTCTTGTAGAGAATTTTACTACCAAATTAACTGTGAAGTAGAGTAGCATTGACTGAAGTGTTTGGTGCTGTAATTCTTGACAATAGGCATTGACATTTTGTCTTGCAAAGAAAAGCTATGCAGTTCTCTTAACTAAAGAAGGTCATGTTTTTCCTGTGCCCCAACAATACCTGCACGTTTACTACAGATTGTACTACTGAAAGTCATCTTCTGAATACAAACTGCACTAAACTCAGTCTGCTGCAGAGAAATCTTAGTTCAGGCCTGACCTAGTTACAGGCAGCTCTTCAGAAGACTGATTGTAGAATTCTTCCTTTGCGTGGTAAATAAATATTGTGAGATTTGAGATCTTGAACATAACTTTTAACCTGATTTTTTTCACTGAAATAAACATCTTGACTCATCCCCTCATTGAATAAGGTGTACGCTTTGAACACAAACATTGTTTTAGGTTTAATTATGTTCCAATACGGCAGAAAAGCAAAGTACCTTCAAAACTATGCAAAATTTGTGTGTAGTGATGGTATCTGATGCAAAGACAAGAATTCTTGAATTTCTGTGAACCTGGTTTTAGGCCGTGAATGAACAGTGTTTCTCCAAGTAGCAGCGGTGTGGTTCAGGTATGTAAAATGTGGTTTCAATGTAGCATACTGACCAGCCTAAGCTGATTGTAACCTCGCTTCAAAATGTGTCTTGGCTATTTTACTATGAGACAAGTATTTTCATATAAAGACTGCATTGGATCAGTGTGTGTTTCTCTTTGAAGGACTCTGGATTCTCAATTACTTGTCGCTTGCTTACACATGTGCTGTCGTTTTACGAAACCTCTTAAATCTGAATGATAATCTTATCAGTGTAAATGTTCTTGGGCGTGTAAGGTAACCTTGATATGAAGCATGAGAGCCTACAAGTGATGGCTTCAATCTATGCACCATTAAAGTTGTCCTTGCTTTGGAACTAGGAGCTGGTGTAATGACCTGGTGCCACAGTAGTGAACTATCACGAAAGGCTTGGCTTCCTCCTGCTGTGTACATGTGTATATAGACATTGAAGCCTCTGACCAGTGTGAAAGTTTAAATGAAAACTGTTTTAATCAGTGTCCATCACTGGATAAGCGCTTATTTAATTCATGATTGTTTACAAATTGGGAAAGAATAAACAAAAGGGAATATCCTGTTTGGGTTGAGGCTCTGAAGAGCCTGAGCAGTATTTTTGTAAAGGGAGAAACAGCATTCTTTGTGCCATTTCATGTGCCTGTAAAGTAATTTTTTATATTGTATTAACATCCTGGGAATGAGTGGGCTGCCTTTGTTTTCTAGTCCAGTTTTCAAGCATTTTCCTCAATACCTGCATTTGAAAGTGAGACCTGCCTAAAAGACTGCCTTTTGGGACCAGTGAAAGCGTTCCTGTATAGTTGTCATTTTCTGTTTATTTGTGTTAAAGTGTATTTTGGGACAAGGATACAATTATTGCAGTGGGAAAGGTGGCCTTGTATTTGAGACAGTCTTCACTGTGTAAACTTTTAAAAACAATATGTAATTTAAAGACCATGATCTTCAGGCAATAATATTAAGTGTAAGCTTTTAAATTTTATTTTGGGGATCATAGCTTGTTTTATTTTTTGTGCTATAAGATTAACAGTATTAAATGAATTATATTCTTAGAATTTACGGAGTGTCTTTTCTTAAGATTAGTGCCTTTTTAATTTCTTACTCCACTTAATTCATAGAACTGGTCCCAACATCAAGCCACTGTGTTTTTTCCCCAACGCCCTGTTTGTACAGTCTAAATAAAACTTGCCTCAACTTACAGTATTATTTGTCGTCTTTAGTCTGAAAACCTTGACAATAACAGCAGAGTGTTTAAACCTTTACTCTATCCTTACAATGCCCTCTTCTGTGGGTGAACAGAGCGTGCCAACTGAAGTTTTCCAGAATCAAAGGAAGAATTAAGCAGGAGAAAATGCTGTTGCCAGGCTGAATGATACTCTCCTATTCCATCCTCATGCCTCTTCTCAGACAATACTGCTGGGCTCTGGAGGTTCACATGAAAAAGATGCATCTCTGGTGATACAGATTGCCACTGTCTCCTCTACCCTGGCACCCGACACATCCGTGCTCCTCCACCACTGTATTTATTGTGCTCTTTGGCCCAGGCTTTTAAGGGTCTTTGGAAACCATAACCTTTGTTTACTGTGATGCCCTTGACTGTGCTTGTAAGAATGACTGGTTTATGCAATGGTTTGAATTTTGTTTATTATTGGTTGAGTAACTAAGGTGTAACCTGTACAGGCACTGGAGAGCAGGGACTGCAGCTCTGGCCCCTGCCACAAAGTGCTGGTGCAAAACATCAGAACCATCTGTGTTTGGAAGTCAGAACCCACATCCTGATCATCTTCTGCCTTTTCAGTCAATCCAGATCAATAGTAACTTAACTAAACTTAAAGGTTTTTTCCAGTTAAGTCATTAACAGGGTGTTGATACTTGAGCTGATCCTGTATAGAAAGAAAACTTAAGAAGAACATCAGCCATGCAACTGCTGCCATGGAGAAGCCTACAAAGCTTGTATTGGTTCCCTGGACTCTGTAGGTATGGTGACAGCCTCGTGTTTGTCTTCTCTGGAGTACAGATTTCCATGTGATGTTAATAAACATTCATAGCCAACTCTGCATAGTGTCTTATCATCAAATAGTCACATTTGGGAAGTTATGTTTTGGAGAAAACCAGTTGTGTTTTAAAGATGAGAATAGGTCAGATACATTCAGTGGGCTTGGTAATCCTGTTTCAGGCTAAAAGGCAAAAAGTAAAAGGTAACAGGAAGCAAGCAGTAACTCAAGGTGTGTTTATTTTCTTACCTGCATTCAGGCTTCCACAAGTGCAGATCTGAAGTAGTTCCATTACTTCAGTCCAACAACAGGCAGTACAAACCTCCATTTTTCAGTGCAGGCTGGGCTCAGCTGGGTTCATCAGTTTGTCACTGATTTATTTAAAACGTTTTATTTCTAAATCAGTGTGGTGTCAAACAACAGAGGTGTCTGTTGGAGCTTACACCAGTAGGAAATACACCTAAATAAACCAAGTAAACTCCAGCCACAGCAGAACACAGTTCCATTTCTACATGATTCTCCAGAGTGTTGACTGTGCACAGATGAAAAGCTCCTGAGGTCCACACTCACCTTGGAGCAGCCATACTGATTTTTGTCCCCCATATCATCCTCTGTGCCTTGTTTTTTAGAGGACAGGTCAGCTGCTCCTGTAGCAGCTGTTGCACCACCAGTCACAGCTCGGCAGGGAAAGGTAAAGCAGTTCCGATCCGAGCTGCAAACTGGCGGTCGCTGTGCGAACAGCTGAGCCCCGCTGCAGCAGGGCCGCGTGTCCAGGGGGGACAGGCCGGCAGCAGGGAAAGAAACCATCACAGCTGTCCAGAGTGAGCCTCCTGCTCTGAAATGCAAGTCCTGAGAGCTTGCCGAGAGCCACAGCGGCACCGATTGTTGTGACTCACTGACACCGTTGTGTGCCCACCCTGAGTCAGGCTATCCACGCACTGCTCCAGCTGCCCGCCCTCCCCGGGAGCAGCCTGGCAACCCAGCGCCCACCACCGTGACTCAGCCCATCTGCTTCACGGGGGCTCCTGCTCCAGGCTGGCACAACCTTGGGAGCTGAAAGCTGAGCTACCCCTGCTCTGTGGAGTGACGGTGCTCACCGGGGACTGGCAGCCCCTCGGCGCAGCCTCACCTGCGGAAGATCCATCCCGCTGCTCCCGAGGCAGGTGGGGGAGCGAGAGGTGATGAGGAATTAACGCAGTGCTCCCCTCAGTTAACCTTCCCAGCACCTGCTTGCTTCATTCCAGGCCTTTTGTAACCAGAACCCTCCCTGCACGAGTTACTAGTCTAACCCGCTGCTGGCACACCAGACAATTGGGATCAGAGCTAAATCTGGGTTATCCACAGGGAACTGGCTCCTGCTTCGTACGTCCTGGCTGGTCCAACAAGGGCAGCTGAAAGTCAGCGCTGAGAAATCCATTACTAGCATTTGGTCTAGAAATTTATCACTAAAGCTGAAGTGAAGGCGTGGATCCAAGGGACTGTTAATCCCCCTCCACTGCACTGATTACCAGTCTGTGCTATCCAGTGAATCCTCTCCAGACCTTCAGGCAGGAGCAGCTCTTGCTGGGCTGTCAGAGGGCAGCAGGGGTAGAAGGGCAGTGCTGGACATGCTGCTTTGCCTTCCCCCAGCTGCCCCTGCACCCAAAATCCAATTGATTTGGGGGGAGTAGCAAGTCCAAGGAGAGGATGCTGTTTTGAACAGACAGAAGGGACTGACATAAGTGAACAACAGGAGTTGGTTTGAAACTCTTGGCACTCAATTCTTGTTCAGCCCACTACCAGTCAGCAGCCAAGCCGGAGACCCCCAGGGATGCTCCTGACAGAAGTGACAAACCCAGCCAGGCCCTTAGAGTGCACTGTTGCTATCCTTGTCATAAAAAATACAAAAATCAAACTTGCCTGTTTTTCTTACTGGGAAGTAATGACCCCCTGTATTTCTAGACTTGATTTCCACAGTTTTTAATGTACTCTGTTACTTTACTACTTTGATCTGGATTATGTGGTTCAGGGGCTCTCATGGGGACTTCTACCTGCTGAATCCATTTCTGTTATGTTAGACCATCTCTTCTTTTCCCCTCTTCTTGTGACCAGTGATACAATTAATCCACTGACCTTGAAGAGAAAGAGCTTTTCTCTTTCCAGGTATCGCAGCTGGTGCTCTGGCTCCGAGTCTGCAGTGACGAGGGATACACAGCTCTGGGCTGGATTCCTGCTGAGCATCAGCCTCATGCTCTGCAGGGCACAAAGGAAATGTAATTCATCAGGCTTGGCCTCCGTTGTGTAAGGAAGAGCCATATCCCACAAAGACTGAACACCCCCTGCTGTGCCCGACTACCTGGAATAGCTGTGCCTACTCGGCACTTTGGAGAACTAGATCTAAAATTAACAAAGATCATTTCCCTGCAAGAAATAGCACCTTGGCCTGGACACGAGACACATCAGCAGGAGTCTGAAACAGAGAGGCTAAAATTAACTCAGGTCTGGGATTCTGCTGAATGTGCTAACACAGGTCTGACCACCACATGCAGGATAAGCAGCACCACTGGAGATCTCTGGCCAAAATCATCCCAAACTGCAGGATGTACCCCAGCAGTGACAAAAAGGTTACTCCAAGTACTCAGTAGCATCTCCTGCCTGTATGAGGCTCAGTGACCCACCCTCACCATCACTAGTGACCATCTGATTGAGGCAGAGGTGGGTGATGGGATGGGAACAGCTCTCCAGCTGGTGCTGGATTTCTAGTAAGGCTTTGTGCTGTACAGCAGCGGAAGCCCACAGACCTCCACAGTGGTGTTTGTGAGATCAACACTGGCAAATTTAAATAAACAAAGATAAAGACACATTGGAGAGCAGCCTAGGAACAGAAAGTGTGTGCAGTCCTTAACAGGGCAGTAAAGATGTGGGACTTGCATCCATCAGCTGTGCAGGGCTCACACCTCCCTCGCTGCAGTGCCCTGATTTCAGCCCATGCTGCAGCTCTGCAGCCCCATGGCAGCACTGCATTGGAACAGCTGTGGAAAATGGAGGGGGGTGGAGATGATGTACCTGGAGAAGGACAGGCTGATTTAACACCCCTCCCTGCTGCCAAATGCTCTGTGGGCTCTGCAGTCATCACCCAAAATAGAGTCACAGTCTGTGCCTCCTCCAAGAGACAGTCCCTGCTGGAAATATATCAGGGCATTGCTTGGGGCAGTGATTTCCTGCAGGAGCCACCTCGGGAGATGCCGACACCATGCCCCACTGTACCTGGCTCCTTTCCCTCTCCCCCATCATTCAAGCTGCCTGTTGATGCTTGTTACAGCCTGGGAACACAAGACACAAGGCTTGAACTAGCAAGGAATGTAGGCAGGGTTTGGGCAGAAGGGAGGAAAGGTCCTGTACTAACCTCACAAATCCACCACACATGGCTGTCACCTACTGCTCAAGACACAAAGGGTCCCTTCCTGGCAGAGGCGAGGGGCTCCAAGGCAGCCCCTGTGACAGCCTTGTCTCTCTGGGACCAGACACACTGCCCCAAAGCTATCTGAGACACTTCTCAAGCAGAGACACATCCTTCCCATGGAGAGCAGCTCGTCCCAGGTAACCACTTTCTCCTCCCCTGGTTTTGCTGCCAGGTCCCTCCTAAAATGTGAGCTGCTTCAGCCCCAACTTGCCCAACACTTGGCTTCTGTCAGCACCTGAGTGAGTTGTGCAAAACCCTGGCTCCAGACACAGCACAACAGCCCCAGAGCTTTGCCCCTTGTGCACTGTAACCACAAAGCAACAGCATAGATGGTTTCTTGGCTTTCTGTTCTTCACACTGCCCTGGGATACCCGTGCTGCAGCTCCCAGGCCTCATCACCTTTGCAGCAACCCCCCTGCAGGCTGCCCCAGCTGTCCCCTCACAGGTCACACGCAGTCACTGGGTGGCACTGTGCCCCTGCCTGTGCATGCCCGGCTCCAGCCTCCTCCTCTGCTCGGGGGTGCGCGGAGGAACCCCCGGCTGGGCCAAGGGGCGAAGGCTCTCCTTGCCGACGTGCACCCACGGTGGCACCGACAGATACCCGGGGAGCCCAGGAGCCCACAGGGTTGTGACCCCAATGCCCAAACACAGGCTTCCCGCTGCCTCCCCGCCAGGGTCTCTCTCTCCCCACCGTGGGTATATTTTCATTACTGTGGCAAAAGGAGACCAACTGCATCCTTACAATAGGCCCCTCCATAAAACTAATAGGCCAGGCAATTGGGACAGGTCTGTGAAGTACTTTATAGTCTGGATCGAGGAGTTTGTGCCACAGCTCATAAGCTGTCCCAGCCCTACATCCCAGGAATCACAGCGTTATTTCTCCCTATCATCCCCACTTTCAGCCTGGGAGCAGCATGAGGATGAGCATGGTGCCCCCACACCTGTTTGTCTCCTGCCACCCAGAGCCTCACCTGATTCCAGCAGCACAAGGCTCTTAGGAGCATCCATAAGAATCACAGTTTCCTTTTTCCAGGGCACCATGACGCAGTTCTGCCCTGATTCCAGGGATTTGACACCATCAGCATGTGTCCAGGGTCGGGAGGCTAGACCCAGCACTGGGCCAGCTCAGAGGCCAAGGGAGGTCCTTTGTCAACGCTTTGCCATTTGCTTCATTTGCAGTTGAAAGCCAGAGGAGCAGAGAGCCCTTCTGACACTGTGATGGGAAAACCCTCTCAGCTCCGCAGAAGATCCTTCCCTCTACACTGACTGACAGCCCATGTTTGTTTGGGAAGCTGGGGTGACACATTTGGTGTAACCCAGAGCCCCATTTCAGAGGGTACCTGGTGAGGTTTGAGGGACTGCTTTACCTTGCTGGGACCTGGCCAGTCTCATTCCTAGAGCAGGGAGCTGGGCTCTGGCTCCAGCAGGGGCTGGCTGGATGACACTGGGGACAGCAATAACCAAACAGAGCAGCCACTGCCACCTTCCCTCTTCCTGCTGGGTAAAAACTGCCCGAGAAAAGCCTCCTTTAATTGCTCCCCCTACATTAGCCCTTCCAGGGGAAATTAGCACAAATGCAACACCAGTGGCACCAAGGGAACAGACCCTGAATGACTTGGAGGGAGGTTAATTAGTTTGTTAAAATCCTTCTCCCTTTAGTTGCCACCTAAAGCTCCAAGCCTTGACAAACAGCTGGGAAAAAGGGTCTCTGCAGAAAATCAATACTCTTTAGAGGTAAGAGTTAAAGATCCTCCAAGGAGCGTACAGTTGGGAAATAAAGTGGAGCAGAATGTTTCTCCACCATTAGGGTAGAAGATGAATGTTAGATGGGAAAGCAAAATGTTTCCAGATCTCTATAAAAGTCAGAAGGGAGACAAAGAGCCCATTTCTCCCCCTGTGGTTTACTGTCTTTAATCTCGTTGCCTCAGTGTCCCCACCTACCCTGCAACAGAGTTGCTGAAAAGCTTTAACTGGCTTTTGCAGAACTGATTCAGGATCCCAGACAGTGAGTGCCAGAGATGTGCCAAGTGTTAATTACTGCCTGTCCCTTTGGAGGACAATGCCCTCAGTGCCGGAGCTGCTGGCACACAAGTGTACTGGGCTCAGGAAGAAAGCCCCACAGCCCCTTACAGACAGTTGCCCCCTTAGATTAATTTAATAGATGACTACATGCCCCCAGAGAATTTTGTACAGCTCCCAGCCCACCATAGCTGCCCCCAGCATGGTGGCACCAGGAACCTGTCACAGAGCTGGTGTGTGCCCATGGCAAGACGTGGCCCTGCCAGTGCTTCTGCTACTTCCATTGCCACTGTAGGGCTGTGGTGGGATGGCTAAAGCACAATGCTGCAGCTCAGTGACTGCTACAGGCAGCAATGCTGCAGCTCAGTGACTGCTACAGGCAGCACTTTGGGACTAAAATTTCCTTGATCTGGTTTAAACCTGGGACTAACTTCATTCAGTCTCCACACCAGAGCTCTGTGCTGCCCTGTGGAGGACAGAAGGGCAGACAGTTCCAGCTCCAGAACCAAGTCTTCTTTAATTTAAGGACGTGATTTCTTTGCTAGACATGATAAGCTGTGTGCCCTGCCTTCTATACTGTCCACTGATGTTTGTATTTTAAAAGCCAGTACATCATCTGATTCTGCCCAGCTGTCTAAAAAAAAAAAAACAAAACAGACAACATCCTGTATACCGCTGGGACCTCTTTGTCAGAGGCTGTGAACTCATCTGCATCCAGCACCAGGATGGATTGAACAAACTGAAGCAGTATTTTATTGCTGAAGCATAAAACACGGGAATAAACAAGCACCAAAGTGCTACTGATCATTAAAACCAGATGGGAGCCCATTTACTGCCTCCAGCAGTGAGGTGCCATGGCTGCTCCGCTGGGGCCCCCTTGAAATAGGAAACCCAGCACACCATCTGGGAGGTGCTGGATGGCAGTGGCTACAGGCAGCCCCTGCAATTCCAGCCTGGAGTTATCTGCACTGTGCTCCCACCACCACCCCAGGGATGACCAAGGAGTGTCAGAGCTCTCAGTCCTAGCTCCAGGAATAGTCACCCCTGTAAGCTTGTGCCTACATGAAAATGCCCTGGTAGGGACAAGCAGCCCATCCAGGGCCAGTCCCATTGTCCAGGGGAGGTGGGATGGGGAAAATCACAGGCTGAATGCCCACAGACAGACCAGGGACTCAGTGACATTTCAGTAGTATTTGTTCAGATGCACATCAGAGAACCATCAAGGGTTCTGGTCATTCCTGTGCAATTCAGCTCCCACATGGTGGATTATCCAAGGCAGTCCAGGTCTGACCTTCTTCCTTACCAGCCAGTGCTGTCTGGCATGGGAAGTGAAGTGCTGAGGTTGGGAGAAACCAGAGGCTATTTCCTCTCTTTCCTAATGAACACACCCACCACAGATAAGTACCCAACAAGAATATTCCCAGTCTGTCTACTGGAAACCGGCCTCCAGGAACAGCTCCATCCTGAGTACCCCCAGCTGCAAGCTGAGCTCAGCCCCCTCCCTAGACCAAAGCTTTGCACATTTGTCTCCAAGTCCCATCTTCCCGTGGCAGGGAGCCCTCTCAGCAGCCAAAACCGGAGCCCGGCATGGGGCCAGGGATGGATTCCTGGGCAGCCCGAGAGGAGATGCAAATGGAGCGGGAGACTGCTCGAGAAGCAGAGACAGACAGATGCTTTTACACTTCAAAGGGAACAGGGCCCTGTGAGGCTTTCAGGAATACGCACAAATCGATAGACTCCTTTCAAACACCGAGCACATTTGCTCAAGTGTGAGGCAATTATTCCCTGAGGATGGAGGCAGGACAAGGCCATTAACAGCCATACGGGCAGCACGAGGAACGGCGGCTCCAGGAGCAGCGCCAGCCCAGCCTGGGGGGCAGAACACCGCTCTCCTGGCCGAGCTTTCTCATCCAGGATTACAAAATGCCCGCGTGTCCTCAGGGGCTCTATAAGGAGCACATTAGTGTCATTCAGCCTATGTCAGTGCAATGCTCAGCACATCCTTTTGGTGAACAGCGGGTTTGATCACATTCCCTCCACTGCTCTAGTTCACTGCCTTTATCCCTGGAGGGCTGACTTTAGCTTACTGAAGCAATTCCCATTTCCCCCTCACCGAATGCTGCTGGGCAGAGCCTGAGTTGCTCTGGAGAGCTCTGTCTCCACCGAGCCCCTTCTAGATGGCAAAGCAGAGCCCAAACCAGATTGTGGGTGAGCAGAGGGCTGGCTGCTCAGCATAGGGACAGACCCCGCGGTGTGACAGGAATCACGCCTGACTCATCCCTGTCTACTCTGCACCAGCACTTCCACGCAGATTACCCTTAATGCACCATCTCCCGGCAAGGACGTTACAGCTACAGAGATCACAGGTGCCCCTGCTTTGCGACCCCACAGATGGGAGCTGGAGTGACAGTGCCAGCACACAGGAAGTCTCTCCTGTGAACAGCTGCTGTTTTACATGTACAGTCATACTTGTACAACGAGAGGCAGAGATACTGAAAGTGAGCAGTGCTTTATGCCTGGTGCATGACTGATGGGAGTGCCCATCCTGCATCACCGGCTGCCCACTCTGCTTTATGGAGGCACATAATTTACCCTCTTCAGTAAAAACAGAGGAGGAGGAAATAAAAATCTCAGCATGTCCCCAAAGAACTGTAGGAGATTAAAATTAAATCTATCCATTACACTCACCAAGCAGGGCGCTGTCTGGGCAGGAACACTGTAGTTGTACACCTGCATGTTCAAAGAAAAGAAATTGAGTATTAGAGAAGTGTCAGAGGCAATCCAGCACCCCACAGCAAAGTGCTTCGGGTCATAAAACAAACTCACACGACTTGGAAAAACAAAAAAGGAATAACACTAAACTAAGCTGAACAGCAACACTGCTCAGCACAGCTGCAGCACCTCTTCTCAACCCTGCATCAAAGGTTTGCTTCACCCTCGGTTAAAATTTTTGTCTGACACTTCTGCTCAGGCCCAGGTTTCAAGAACGCTTCTGGGTTTGTTCTGGGACGTGCATGTCGTGTGCTGTGGGGGAGAAACACCTTTCCTACTCCCTTCACTGTGTCCTGTAAGCCTCTCTCTGTGTTCCCCCTGCTGTAATGTCCAGAAAGCACATTTAGACCTCACTACAGCTCTGCAAGGCAAGACAGTAGAAAGCAGCTTACCTGGAGGATCTGGGAGCCAGGCCAGCAGCAGAGGGCTGGGAACAGAGCCCCAGAGACAGGAACAGGCCTCCCTCACAGCCACTGACACGGCAGCAAGGCCGTGGCTCTGAGCGCAGCTGTGCCCAGAGCAGCTGAGGGACACAGGACAGACCACCCCCACCAGGATCCAGAGAAGTGCCTCCATTCCCCAGCCGGCCCTGCAGTTTTATCCCTCTCTCTTTGCTCTTGGCCACTCAGTGAGTACCTGGAGGCCGAGGGCGGGCAGGTACATGAGGACACCTGCAGCCCCACGCCGAGGAGCGGGCAGAGGGGCCGGCACCGCGGGCAGCTCCGGCAGCAGGGCTGTGGCCCGGAGTGCCCCGGCTGCTCAGGCGGGTGACCAGCACTGCTTGTTGCTCCAACCAAATGCTGCCTCCCCCCTCCTAAGAGGCTCCGAATGGATCCCACCCTAGGGCTCGGGAATTAAGTGGATTTTAAGCTCTGCAATAAAAACCCATTTAACTTGAAAGAATGTTGTTATTCCTGGAAGGGGGTTTGCGCTGCTTGCTTGGATCGCCTTAAAGTGAGCCGGTACTTCGGCTGACCAAGGAAATGCGCATCGCAGTCTCCTCGGAGGCTCAAGGAGCACCACGACAGACACCTCATCCCGGCAGTGGGGTCAGCCCAAAGCAAGCTAGGAGTCCTGCTCAGCCTGGCTGCCCAGCACCAGGTGTTCCAAGAGCCCCAGCCCAGCATGGAAATGCTGCTCCCCAGGATCTCCTCAGGTCTTTCTGCAGACCAGGAGCCTCCTTGGCCCGCTCGGAGCCCCGCGGGCCGGGCAGGCCCTGCCCCGCCCCACACGCGTGAGGGCTCGCCCCGCTCCGGGTGGCGGCCCCGGGGCGGAGCTCGGCCGGTGGCACCGTCCCAGAGCTTGGCTTGTAGCAATCCTGCACATCCTCGTCCCTGCAGCACCTGGAAATTAGAAAAGCTCTTAGTGAAACCAGCTGGAAGCTGCTTGTGCAGAGCCAGCGCAGGTCCAAGGGCAGAGGCCACAGCCTGCGGGCCTGGGCGGGCTCGCCGTGTCCCCACAGGGCTGTGGGCAGAGCTGGGAGCTTTCTGTGCTGCAGGGAAACAGCCGAACCTGCAGCTGCCTGGGGAAGAACTGCACCATCGGCAAGAAAGCATTTTTCTGCCATTCCCATCTGCATTGAAGCAGTGTCAGACAAGGCTTAAGGCTGCAAAAACCAGTAGGAGAAACCAAAATAAATCAAGATCTTGATTTCCCATAGGAATTTTACCTAGATCCCATTTATAGTCCATTTGCCCTCCTCCTTATGTAACTTCTCTGCAGGAGAGGAGCAGAAAACAGAGAGAAAATAAACAATTTGCTGCAAAGAATTGGTGCAAGAGCCTGAGTCACATCTAGCAGTGTGAGCAGGTAACCTGAGGCTCACTGAACACACTGTGGAGAACAATGAATGCTGAAATCAACAGCGTGTCATGCATGTACAAACTGGCCCCAGGTAATATGACTAAAGCAGAGCACGTTGTGCTTGAGAAAGATGCACAAAACCTACACTTTTGAGTTTATTTTATTAGTCTTAATGGCCTGACTTCCACATGTCTCATTTCCTTTTATTGAAGCTGTCAGAGGCATTACATTATCTCACACGCGTGCAAAACCAGCATTTCAGTCGAGCTCATACAGACATGAAATGCCACAGCTGAAGAAAACAAGCCAGTGGGAACTGCAGAGGGAGGGGGCGGGAGCAGAGTCCAGAGCACACCTACAGGCAAAATCTCCAAAGGCTTCCCAAACAAGCCGAGCGCAGTCTCTAATCAGAGAGAAAGGATAGGTACTTCTCCTGCAAGCTGGATGATTCACTGGAGAAGGGCGAGCAGTCCTGCTGCAACAGAAGGCTGATGAGTAATTGATGGCTCGTCCTAGGCACAAAGCTGAGTCTTTTACCCCAGCGCAGAGCCGTCTGCCAAACCAGCTCTACCGACAGGCCCAGGGGGCAGCAGCACCTGCACTGCTACTGCAAAGGTTCGAAAGAAACAGCATTGCACTCGTATTTTCACAGGAATTCCCTAGTGCTGCCCAGCTGTCCTCAGTTACTCATGCTCACTGCAGTTTTTCATCTCATTAGCGCTCTGTAACAGGGAAACACATCCCAGCTACAAAGATAAAGAAACAGATCCAACCAGGTAGCCTGTGGGGGATGCATTCTCTTTCTCTTGTGGGTATGCTGCTGGCAGCAATCCCGTGCACAAAGTACCCCCTTCGCGTCCCCTGTTCAAGGCACTCACTCAACTCCCCGGCCATTCTGCTCCTCTCATTTCCAAGATGTGAAGGACAGTGGTGGCAAAATTAACTACTAATGGCCAGAGACAGCCTTTTACAGCTGACCTGCCTTCACACAGCTGGCATTTGGACAGCAGGAAATAATGATATTTTGGCATTTAAAAACCTGTGCTCCACATTTTATTTCCCCAGCCAGATTTCTTTTTAAGTGAGTTGCTCACATCCACATGTGTGTCATACACAGCAGGTACAAATCACTACTGGCCAGGGTGCCATCAGAGGGGAGGCTCACAGGGCATTATGTACATGTACTGTGGCAAAGTCTGACCTTTATTTCAATGCTGCACATCCTCAAATCCCGGGAAGCCCAGGGGAAGTACTCAGCTGCTCTGTAAATATCATAATTGTGGTACAAAAGCAGTTCGCAGTATACAATTTAAATAAGAAAACAGTCATTGTAGTTGAGCCCACAAATTTACAGGGCTACTTTTCACAGTAATTTTAACAATAACAACGTGGCTCAACATCCCTACGCTATGCAGATGCACAGTGAGGAGCTGGTGCCCCAAAAACCTGGAAAAAGCTGGTGCACAGCCTTTCCCAGTGTCCCTGCACAGGGGTCCTGAGGCACTGGGCACAAACCTGCCCAGGTCTGCTCAGAGACAACATCTTGCTACACTCACACACACACACACACACACACTCACACGTGTGTGCACACAGAAAACCATCTGGCACACAGGCTAAATCACACACCTCAGTGTGGCTGCAGGCCAACACGGCAGCTATTAGTGTGACACGAAAACATTCCCTAAATAACACCTAGGAGCATGCCTATCCTCCCTGAGAAGCAATGAGTCTGTGTCACCAAGTCCCCAGTGCAAGGGCCATCTGCACTTGGGCAAACAGGGAGGCCTCCCCCTCCTAAGAGGAAAATGAAAAGAATCCCTGCTTGCATGGCAGTGCACAGGTGCTCCTGCCCAGGATGGGACCACAGAGGAGGGAGGTGGAACCACTCTGGTAACTAAACATGGATAGATCCCTACAGACTCCCAAACAGCAGCGAGATAACTTCACACACTCACAGAGCAGTGCAGGAACCACAACTAAAAATGATATTCTCCAGGGGTGGCAGGGAGCAGGAGAAGGAGTAAGTTCATAGTGGAAAATTTCCTTTCCCTCTAAAGGAAGAGGCTGGAGTGACACAGAGCACTGCTGTTCATGGCCCTGCTTCTGACAACCTTGGAAAGCCCCAGAGGAGCCCCTCACACTCCATGAACAACATCCCTCCACCTCCACAGAATGAAGAGCGTTTCACTGACCTTGAATCTGGGGCTGGCAGAGGAGGGGTGGGCACGGGGACAGGAAGACACCACACACAGCCTTGCTGCTACTTCTCCTGCATGGAACAAACTCTCCCCTGCCTGCAGACTCTGCAAACTCTCCCCCTGCTGTGCTCCAGACACACCTTGCTGTGCATTTTATTCTCATCTGCTGTTGGAAGAAAGGCAAGACTCTAGCTTTACTTTGACTATACTAACTGAGGAAGCTGCTCAAAGTTCACCAGGATTGCTTGCTTTGCTAGTCTTTGCAATATTTTTACAGCTTTTTGACCACATGGATGGCTTACTGGAAGTCCTCAGCCCCTATCTCCTTGCACCAAGTCCCAGGAGGAAGAGATGTTGGAAACTGCCAAATGCGAGGTGCCAACACTGACTGCGAGTTCAGCAGCTCTTTAAATACTGTTCTTGCAGACCTGTGGTTTCCTACTCCTGCTGGGAAAAAAGCCACTGCAGAACACATTGAGCCTGATCCACAATGACACGGCTGGGGCAGCCACCAGTTTAACCACTGCTTGTGAAATATGGTGAGGGTTGTTGTGCAAGGAGACAAGGAAGTGAAGGTGTCCCAAGCAATCCCCATTGCTTGCAGCAATACTTCTGCCTAGTGTAGGCAAAGCTTCACAAGTCCAACAGTAAATTCAATCTCATTTACAATTTTCTTTCAGTTTTTTCACTGGGAAGGATCCTCCCCATTCACCAGCAGGCGTAGGGGAACAGAGGGTACTGGCTCCACTCTGCCATGGTGCCATGGGCATGTCCTGGAGTTCCCTGTGTGTTGTACTCCGTGGAGAAGGCCGAGTAGCTCATTGCCCTGTACTGGCTGTGGGAAGGCACCACCCACTGCCCCAGGCCCTGCTCGGTGCCATAGGGACTGTACATGGGTGCCCGGGCCCCAGCTTTCCCCACAGAGTCCAGAGCCATGTTCACCACTCCTGTGTAGTCCTGGGGAGGAGGCAGAGGGGGTGGCAGCGGGGGCAGGTTGGTGAAGCCCTCTGGGAGCTGTTTGGAGTCGTGCTCGGGCACCATGGCGAGATCCAAGGCGTGGCACCTTGCCCGGAAATCGTTCAAGGTCGCGGCATCGCGGCTGGGAAGCTGCTGGCTGTCCCCAGCTTCGTGGAACCTGGGCCCAAGGGCAGAGAGAAGAACAAGTCAGACCTACCAGAGTGGAAAACCATGGAAAACCCATGAAGATCCCCTGGGGAAAAGCAGGGCAAGCTCTTCCCTTTGCCTACTGCTTCATCTTACTGTTACTGTGGATTTTAGCCCAAGCCTCGCTGTCACACTCACAGAAAAATAAAATGCCAGAGAAGGTGAGTCCAGACTACCTTAGTTCAGGCTAAGTTCTAGTCTGGACTCACTCACACCCAATCTTGCAACGAGGAAGGAAAAATGACTGGAGTCTTGTAACTCCTCCAACACTTCCTCCAAAGGACAGGCAAGCTCTGTAGTACACAGAGCTGGCTGGGAGAGCATTTTGGGACAAGGAAATAAAGAACATTACAAAGACATGAGCATGCCCAGAACCAGTGGGTTTGAACCAGAAGAGAAAGGCTATCCTTGGACCTAAGTCCATGCCAATCTACCATCTCTCAACCACATGTGCTCTCCAACAGAAAGGCATCCTCCCCCTATTCCCAACTGGCTGTTTTTCTTAGGAAAGAAGAAGAGGAATCCAGCAGTTGAAGTGTGGCTTTGGAGCAGAAGGCAGGACTCACCGATACGTGTGGTAGGACGGCGTTGGCACCTGCTGCTCTCTGGCCAGACCCTCCCTCTGCTCAGCAGGCACCGGCGAGGCCGCAGGGAAGGCCTGGCTGCTGTTCTGCTCCGAGCCCCAGAAGGGATATCCACTGCTCACCACCACAGGGTTACTCTCTTCCTTCACGTCTACATTCTCATCCTTCTCAAAATCTGACTCAAAGCAGGGAAAAGAAAGAATGGGAAAGAATGAGAAAGGGGAAGAGGGAGGCAAAGCTCACAATGGTCTGTTGGCAGTTGCAGTAATCACAGGAAGGTGGAAGGAACCACACTACCACCTCCTGCAGTCCTTCTGCCTTAAGGGAATAGCCCCTTCCAGCTCCTTTCTGCCCAGATACTATGGTGGTCAGCTCTCCCTGCCCTCTCTCCTTAGCTGTGCTACTGCAAGCAGCACCGTGAGCTGGAGCAAGGAATGATTTAGCTTAAAAAGCTTTCTGAATATCATTCTCTGGGTTTGTTGTGATCAATATTACCACGTTCCTCAGCAGCAGGCTCCTTTTCCTCAGGCAGCTTCCTCTTCTGGCTCTTGGCTGGACTGGGCTTCTGGCATTTGGCTCGTCCTTCCCTGGAAAGAAACAAGATGTGGGGGTAGCTTGGATGTAAGCTTTTTGCCTAGATATATAGGCAGGGATGCTATTAGGAGGAGAAAGAAAATCCATAACATTTTTAAAGTTTAAGTAAAAAAGAGTCAGTTTTGGCCTTTTTACAACAGGAAATTTTTTTTTGGAGGAGATTTTTTTTTTTCAGGCATAAAATAACACAAAACAAAATCTCAGATATTTTTGTAACATTTTCTGCTTGGAAAAAACCTTCATTTTTTCCTTCTCTATTGCCAGTCTGGGGTTGCAATTTAAGCTTTTTTTTTCAACTCATCCACTGGCTGCCCTCAGACCAAGCAGAAGATCTCACTGGTAGTGGATCCATCTTCCCTCTTGCAGACAAAATCTCCCCCTGGAAGAGACACTTTTCCACCCACAGGAAAAGGAGACAAGGGAGCCTCCAAATGTCAGAATCAAGCTGATCTCCAAGAGACCAAATGGTCTGCTGTGGACTCCTGTTATCACTGCTATTCACATGTCAGACTCCAGTCTAGCTCCAATGTGCAAGAGAGTGCAGGTCTCAAATTTGTCACACCTCCCACATTTCTGTAGGAATTGTCACCTCCCACTCCCCAAGTCTCTTGAGAAGAGGCTGCACAGAGGGACATCACTCCCAGATACAGGGAAATGCAGTGTGCACAATGCAGCAGGCTCAGCAGAGCTGGCTGGTAGAGTTTTGTTCAAAGACCTTGGGTAAAATTCACAAGTGAACTCCAGCTAGAAACAAATTAAAATGAAAAAACAGTTTACCTTCGAGTGTTCTTCCCATGTTCACGGAAACCTTTAGCAAATGGATTGTTGTCAATCTTGAGCTTTGTAATCTTTAAATGAAAGGAACAAGACTCAGCATCACAGTGACTGTTCCAAGACCTTCACCTTTATCACAAGATATTTATCACAAGAGATAAACTATGTGAGGGTTTTGGACATGGCCTTGCCACAGTATCTCAGCCCTCCCAGCAGCTCCCATCATGGATCAGGAACTGACCCACAGAGAGAAGTGACCCTGCCAGGGTCAGCAGGGATTTGGGTGGGATTCATCTGACTAGAGAAATATATGGGGTGAGGATCTGTATCTGGACCTGCAGCCATACTTTTTACTGCATTTGGAGTTCTGTGTCACTGACAGTGCACTCAGTACCATCAAGGTGCATGACTCATCACAGAGGAGATGTTTCCCACAGGAACCACAATGTGCCTGTTTCTTCCCACTGTCCACCACAGGTGCCCCGGAGGAGCAGACAGGAAGGAGACACCTTCCTTTACAGGAATTTTACAGACAGCATTTCACAGCGTGTCCAGAAGCAGAGTCTGCACACCGTACCTGCTCGTTCTGGTAGGCAGTGACAGAGGTGAAGACAGTCTCAGGGAAGCTGAACACCTGGAAGATGCTCCAGCGGACACTGAAGAGGTCATCGGCCTGCACGATGTGGAAGCGCGGCTTGTAACGGTGCATGGAGTGCAGGATGATCTGGGACAGACAAAGGACAAGGTTTCCATGTGCCACCACTGCCAGCACGCTGCAGATCCCCTGTGCAGACTCCCAGGACACCCATTCTAAGCAGGGACTCCTGCTGGGATTGGTGTCTCCAGCAAGCCCCTGTAGTGACAGCACAGACCTGTGCCTTCCCTGGCAGGGAGCTAAGGGGGCACAAGGGCTGAGCTGAGGGAGGAAGAAAAGGCACTTGGATATGTTTTAACTTCTACATCATCTAATTGCTCACAAATCCTGCTTATTTCCCACAAAGTTCGTCTGCAATGAATTCCAGGAGAGCACAGCACAACCTACATGCCCATGTTGATCCAGAGTGTTGTTAGTGAGCTTCAGTTTTTGGAAGGAGACAGGTTCTTTCATCCAGTGGCTGCCAGGAGCTGGGGAATCTGGGTGGACATAGGTGCGACAAGGGAGCTGGGGCTCTGCTTTTCCAGCAACTTCCCACTGATCTTTATTCCACTGTGAAGGGAAAGACAGAAATCTGGAGCTTAAAAAAACCTTTCAGTACAGAAAAGGCCCAGCAAGTTTGCTTCACTGCCAATTCAGTGCACTCCTCTGAAGCACAAGTAGCAGATTCTCTCTTATGAGCCACGATCATGTTACCAAATCAGCTCCAAGTTTAGGCCTCATTTTTCCTGCCTTTCTCCCAATGGCTGCCAGAAAAGCCTGACATTAATCATGATTAAAACTGTACTGCTTACAATGAAAATTAGTTACCTTTCCAGCTGCTCCCCAAGCAAAACTGACAAATAACTCCAGAGAGACATAAAATCCATCAATTACTTCTGAACTTTGTCCAAAGAGAATTTATTTATCAGTGTGACAAGTGAAGCATAAAGATTAATCTATTTCAAACAAAGATGAAAGGACAGCATAAATTCTGTTATTTAAAGTACTTACCTTGTACCTGAAGTTATCCATTGGCACAAAATCTACCAGCATGAGGTACTTGGCATACGGGATTAAGCCAGAGACTTTGATTTTGCATTGAGGAAACATTCGTCTGAAGGAGAAGTGAAAAATAGAGTATAATGGTTTCTCTGTAGAGTGGCTGTTAATGATCAAGCAGCATGTCACATTTACTCACTACTGTGCAAAGCCCTGTGAGCAGTGTTTCTCCAGCCAGCCACTGACCATTTGTCCATCTCATTGATGGACTGTTTAGTCCTGTGGGTTTAGGTGGGATAGACACTAACAGGGCAGCAGCCACTGAGGGCCTGACACTGTTACTGCTTTTGTTCTTCCAATTCCTCTAACACACCAGTGGGAAACTTGAAAGGAGCTATTTGGAGGTTGTACGCAGTTCCTGGCCTGCTGCAGCTCTCACAGCCCTGGAGGATGGATTAAATGTGAGCGTGGGCAGAAGATGTGCTCTCATCTAAGAGCACACCCAGCTTTCTGTTCCTGTACTCCCTGCCACTACTTTTAACTTCTGACTCTGCAAAAAAGCTTTGACAGATACCTCCCTACCCAAAGGGATTATTCCAGCTCACAGCAGCTTTAACACAATACTTTACAGCTTCACAATTCCATCTTCTTTCACTGCAAGCTCCACAATACATGACTCATTTGTACTTCAGTGGAGTCTGCACACACAGATCTTTAAGAGTCTGGGCCATATTCTTGTCTGCAAACACAGACTCAAACCCAAACATTTACTGCTCAACTGCTGCTGCCTGTGACCCAGGCAGAGGGAGCCCAGGGCACTTCCCAGAGCAACCTCAAAGTGACAGGAAGAACACCAGTGTTAAGTGGTGAGATAAGGGTACAGGAGTTTTCTCAGCACATCAGCCCCACAAGTGACCTTTTGCACTTCACAGTTTGGACTCCTATGACACCTTGAAAGTGCAGTTCTTCTGCCAGGGTCAGGAAGATCTGCATAACTGGCTACAAAACCAGTTTAAGGGCCACCATTGGAAGAATGAGCACCTAGAGACTTTGCCAACAGCTCAGAAGGGTGTGGCATGTGTGGTCAGCTGTCCTATGCCCCTTACCTGCCAGATTTGGTGATGATCATCTCGGTTCCTATCTGGTGAAACTTCATCCAGAGCCCCATGTCCTCGAGGGTGACCACGATGGAGCTCTGTGGGAAGGGCTCCAGGCTGGGGGAAGGAAGGGCCTCACACGGCGCTTTCACGTCTGGAGGGAGAAATGAGACAGTGACTGCAGACAGACAGGAGGGGAACTGACCCTGCTCTGGGCAGTCTGTGCCACAACAAACCTCCTAAAAACTGGTACTTTTCTTCAAAGGATTTTTGTTACTTAGTAGGCTCAGAGGTAGGGAGCCTTTTCCAACAGGTTTGGTTTTAGCTGGTAGGTCCCTTTGTAAGGATGTGTGTTGTACCAACTCAGCCTAAATTCCATTGTTACAAAACCCATGCTGGCAGGTAGCCACCATCCACTGTTCTGGTATGATCAGGGTCACACAAAACAATTTACCAAGAAAATACAATGAAAGCTGAAAGGACTGGAAAGATTTAAAGTGCACCAGTGGGTAATAGGGGAAAATGATGAGTAGGTGGTAGCAGAGGTGAAAAATGCCCCCAGAAGACAAAGATGAGACAGACAGGAGCCCTAAATGTAAGTGAAGGCAAGAAAAGGAGGTGACAGAGAGACTATGGACAGACAATATTCTGAGAAGAGAATGGCTGGTCTGAACTGGAAGGGGAGCTGGGGACCACTGAGGAGCCTGTGAGAGGGGTGGAAGGTGTCTCTTCAGTAACACACCATGGCAGTGCTGCAATCTGCCCACTCTCCCTCTTGGAGGCACAGGACCAGCTGTGGGCCTGGGGAAGAGGAAAGGGAAACCATTCTGGAGGAGCTGCCTTTGGTGTCGATGGTACCAACCACCTCTGCACAGCTCTTTGGATTAAAAACCTCCTTAAAGCCCCCAGTAGGTGCTCTCAGCAATATTGTAAGGCAGGCAAGATTGCTGCTGCCCTACTGAAAAGCCCAGTTCCATTTTAGGTCAGAATGGGACCCAGTACAGTTCTGGTGGGCTGAGCTCAGACCCAGCAGGGCTTTAAGAACACTGCCCTGAGGAGGGGTGAGGAGCCTGCTCAGCAGGGCACCCACAGGAGCTGGGCTGTCCCAGCTCAGGGCCAGCAGGACCCCTCTGGGTGGTGCATTAGCAGCCAGGCACAGCTATTTGTTTAAAAGGTAGATTTTTCTGCCTCTCAGCCTGATCAGATCTTATTCAGAGCATAGCAGAAAAAAAGGAAATTTTCACCTTATTACAGCTTTCCTGAGTAATGCCTTCAAAAGAGTATTCACAAAAAGTAGACAACTATTTTCAGAGAAATTAGCTTTTTTTCACAAAGGGACATCTTTCCACCAAAACAACCCAACACAACTCTAAGTGGTTCTTCCCTCAGGATTAAGAAGTAGAAAACATTAAAGTGTAATTTTGTCTGTTTGTAGAGGTCTTTAGGCATTTAAAAAAATCCTCTACCCTTTTTTCTGCTTTGATCCAACATTAATGAACTGGCCAAGAAGTGACACCTAGTTTGCTCACCAAGATTAGCCTGTTAACATCTTCTTACGAAAGCTTCCCCCATATCCTCTTGCAAAGACATGAAAGCTGCCATGAGACGATGCATTTGGTAGCTCAGTGCAGCACATGTATCAAAAGGAGTTACAATAAAATTGGGCTGATTTCCCACAGGAGCCATCCAGTCACAAATAAATGCAAACAGGTTTTGATTAGCTAGACAGATGCTCGCTCCTTCCCCAAATGAATTTTCGAATTAACATTTCTTTAAGCAAATTCCAATGCCATTAAAAGAGACCACAACAAGGCAGATCTCAGGAGTCTTTAGTGAGGGGAGATTTCCAATGAAGTCGAGAGGAATCAAAGTGAAAGGAGCTCAACACTGAATTAAAAATCAAAGGCAGATGTTACAATCTGGTTTTTAGCACAATGAGTCCACAACGCACCTGGAGGAGCACAATGCTGCAGGAGACAGGGACAATAAATGCTGCAGCTAAGGTTTTAAAATGCAGTTAATGCCTTTCACCGGGCAGGTTTGTGTGCACAGGCTGAGGCTGAAAAGCAGCACATGATCAGTCTGCATGAGGACCTGGAGCCCAGCAGTGGGGAATGGTGAGCTGGTGAATGGATCCACTCAGCTTCAGCAGGACCCTGCAGTGTTGGATCTGTTTGTAGGATCCACTTCGGATTTTGTCTGCAAATTTTGTTTGGATTTTTGTTTCCCTCCTAGTTTGTGCCTGTGTAACTGATGGCAAGGCTCATGCACTCACCCTCCCACAAAGATGCCTGAGTGTTGGAACTATGGCACAGAGAGGTTTGGGCAGAGTGTCCAAGCACTGAGTGGAACTTGTGTGAGCTGTACTTCTATGGTTTCCTCTTCTGTGCAACTTGGTTTTAAAACCATTATTATCTGAAACAGATTTAAACCTTTTCCAGCAGTTCTAGTTTTACTTTTTAAAAAATGTTCCTATTATCATTGTGTTGGTAACACCATATGTTGCCTGTTCAAAAACATGTTCTTTATGTCCAGATGAGGTTGAAAGGGAGGAAGCTGCTATGGTAAAGGCACTGAAAATTAAGAGATCTTCAGTCTATTCTGTGCTTGATTTGAAGGTCCTCATACCAATAGGAGTAGCTTGTGCTACAGTTTCTGTATCTAGAATGAGCCATACATATATTTTTGTCATCTTGGGGACAGAAAGGAAGAAAGGAGAAATGTGAGACAATTTAGTAGTTTTAGGAGGAAGATCTCTGGATAGAAGATGCTGGAGTACAATTGCCTCACCTAAAGCAGTCCTCAATTAATTTTTCATTACTGAGACAATGTTAAAATGTCAGAAAATTTGTTGCAGCCTTCCCAAAATGTGGAGGATAGGATTTGCAATACTGGGAAAACTCCAGGAAGGGAAAAAGCTATGCTTACCTTGACTATAATCAGTTATTATTACATTTGTTGCTGTTATCTTCTAAGTGAAGCCCAACACTCACAGCTATCCAGTGTCCACCAGGGAGGAACACACATCAATATACAAAGCTTTCTAATAGATTCATCTTGCAAACAAGCAAAAAAACCCTCCCATGTTCTCTGATCTTCTCAATGTCAGCAGAAACACCCTGACCCTCTGGAGGGAGCCTCATTTCTCAGACCCAGAGAGTTTTTTTGGCAATAACCAAAGTATGATGTTTCTACAAATGCAACAGCTTCATCTCTCAGATGCATCCAGTCATCACCTGGAACATTTCTGCTGTAGGGGGTCATGCATCAGAAGTAACTCAGTAAGAAAATGAGCTGAATACTGCAATATTTGGAATCTTTAACATGAAAAAAAACCATAATACAGTCTACTTTTTTTTTTTTTTCCACTGCTGCTCTTTTGTTTTTCAGCTTAAAATTCAAGTGGCAGAAATCAGTATGAATCAGATCAATACAGCAGGGACTGAAAAAACCCAAAACAGCAGCAAAGGTGGGAACCATCTAAATCACTGAACATGTATTTTGCTCATAAATGAGACATCTTGCAGAGGAAGAGTAAGGAAGCTGAGACTGCACAGTCACCTCTGATGTGCCTATAAACTGGGCCAGTTTTTTTTTTGATGTAGAGTAAAACCCCAGAGTAAATTTAGGGTTCAGTTGCACTGACAAATGCAGCACCTCTGGGCTGGCCCTTAGTGCCCAAGGCATCTCTGTCCTGGTGCCCAATCCAACAACGCTCCACACAGGAGAGGTTAACAGCATGCTATGAGATGGATTGAAGGAAAACAAAACTCTAAGGAAATCACAAAAATCCTGTGCTGGGCGTGAACCTGGAAGGAGTCGGCTATGCCTGACTGGGGTTCATGCTTTCAAAGGACATAGGAAATTGGAAAAAAACCCCAAAACCAGAGAGTTTGTATCAGAACTGTTATTAAAAATATGACAAGTATTTCCAAACTTTCTGTGGCCTTCAAGTGCTTTACAGACAACACACAAACAACAAGTCCAGCCTTCAGCTGAAGGGTCACACTGCACAAGGTGATGTGGGTAAGGGAATTTTGGGCACAACTGTGAGCAAACCTTTACAAAAGATCTTCTAAGGCTCTCAGAAAACCACTCAAATGCACAATTTTTCATACTCCCATGAAAAAAACCCAGTTTTAAAACCCTCTCCAGCTCCATGCACTCTTCTATAAATGCTGGTAAGCCCTTCAGGAGCACTTGCTCCCTTTCTGGCATGAGTCTAGGATCTTTCCGTGCAGTGAGAAAAGGGAAGGAGTCCTTCACTCACCTGGTAAAGCTTGCATTTTTCCATGTACTGTGACGTCGGGGAGCTTGCAGGGCCAAGAGAGCCACCAGAGTTCTTACAAGGGGAGCCAAAATAGTCCAGTTCAAAAGCAGGTCTGATTTCCTGAAGCAAGCACAAGCCCTTCCTTCCGAGATCCAGTGTCAAGAGTGAGCGGGATGAGGATGGGACTCCAAGCACAGCTAGCCAAGGTGAGTTCCTGTTTTATGGAGGCTAATGAGCAGGGAGGAGCTTCCCGCCAGGGCTGTCCCCTTGCGAGCCTTTGATGTCCAAAGGGACAAAGAGAGGAAGGATCTGCAGCAATGGCTGGGGCTAGGGGAAGAAAATCAAAGAGAATTAACATGGCTTTGACATACAGGAAACCCTACAGGGGAAATGCACCTTGATTTACTGCTAACGCACTTTTAAACAAATAGAGACAAGACTGAAAACATCAGTTGAGAACTTAGCTACAAAATAAAAACAAATCCCTTAAACAGCAAGCAGGAATATTTTCTCTTTGGCTGTTCCATGGGTTTGTGATAGTTCTCATCTTTAACACACAGAATCATTTTACTCTCGATTCCTGGTATCAGAATCAGGACGGCATCCAGCTCGTTCCTTCCCAAGTGGGTGATTAACAGTCTGTGTAAAGTTTGCTCTCCCAACTGGAATGCTGGAGCAACACATCCCTTCAGCCACAGATGCCTTCTCCAACAACATGAATGTGAATAACAATGAACACATTTGATGGTATAGCGGCACTCATCTGCCCAATTTCTGCATTCCCAGCCCTTAAATGCACCTCTTTTCCGGGAGGATCAGGCACTGAGGTTATGCCTTGCTCAAGGCACTGCTCTTACCCAAGGAAGGCTGAGCAGAAATCGAAGGGCTTGAGCATTTTCCCTTAATTAGTTTATTCTGCAAGTGTGACCATTAGCTTTTGTGCTTATAAGTGCTTACAAGTGCTAAGAGACAGCAATCAAGGCTCAAGCTCCAGGGCCCAAGACAGCCACTGCACCTCCTGAGGAAGGGGGTTCTGTGCATTCACACACACAAATGGCTGTACTAACATTTACAGGACCAAGATGGTCAAAAAATGGAGGTCAAAAGCAGGATATAACTCGGAACAGGCCAGTGCTGGGTCCTGCACAGCAAATTTAGGAGCTCTGTTCATTACAAAGAGCTTGCTATAAGGTTGCATCACTTTCACTGTCTAGATTTATTCCAAATAAAATAAATGCTTTTTTGTATTTTGTCAGTGATGTTACTGGGACATCTGATCTTCAGTCTGATGTACAAAACAAACTTTGAATTTATTTAGTGAGTTTCTACACCCAAACAACAATCCTTCAGTTCTGTTTTTACTGCCTTTTGGAGCAGGCAATGCAAGGACATGCAGAGAGGACAAAGGAGCTTAATCAGAGCAGGGACTGACTCTCTTCCAGTGGTATATTGAATTTTAGGCATCCCAGTGCTAGCCAGGGAGAGAAAAGCCAATGCTTAGTGTGGCAAGGAAGAATGCTTTAAAGAAAAGGGTTGGAGAAATTGGGAAGTCCTGAGGAGGATTTTATAGCAGGAGATGGTCCATTGGCTCCTGACACCTCTGCAGAACCACATCCAGCCTTGCTGGCATCCCTTTTAAACCACTGGGTAACACAGAAGGCTACAGGGCTTTCTCCCTCGGGTGACTTGGAGACATCCAGAGCTGTGGAGTCTCAGCATACCGAGGAGAGGAATACCATGTGGTGGAGAAATGTCAACTTGTAGCTCAAATGCAAATTATTTATTAAATATGGGGAGAAATAAATCAGAAGGGAAAAGGTCAGCTGAAATGGTACCAAGGTCAGATCTCTGCTTGTGCTTGCACAGCCACTACCAGACACAAACAAAATAGGATGCAGAAATGCTTTTTTGCTCTGCTACAGAAGGAAAGCCAGCATTGCATCTGCTCCCCCCTCCATGTCCTGCTTTTCTAATGCTAGTATTTTAATTGTAGAAAGCGGAAAAAGACAACCATAATCAGAATCTGAAAAGGAAAAATAGAACAAAAATTGGGTCAGATTCAAGCTAGCAGCGAGATGAATCAACATCCCACACAGTCAGAAACCGCACAACAGCAGCAGCAGCTCTGGGAATTTCAGACTTCACCTGACAGGAGCGTGGGATGTGTATCATGACTTACTGCTGCTTCCACAAAGGCTATGAGATGGTCTCCTGCTGCCACTTCATTTGCACACTGTGTATCAGCATGTCTGGGGAACAGCACATTTGCTGCAAGTACTCAAATCCTTTTGGCTTCTCCCAGCTGATTGATGGGGAAGGTGGAGCCATTAATTACCCATGACTAGTTAACAATCAGCTTTCTCCCAGCCATTCCAGTTGCACTGGAAAAGTTTTAAAAGTGAAAAAAAAGTGAATTTGTTACTATTGCTGGAAAGCGTGGCTAATAGGAGCAATCCCCAGGAAATTCATCCCTAGCAAAGGGGGAATTTAGCACATTACCCTCATCTGTCCATCCATGGAGAGCCCTCAGGCAGTTTGATGGGAAGTCAGAGGTGAATGTGCTGGTGTCTAACAATTCACTGGCAAATTGGAGGCTGAAGGTGTGGAAAGGGATGGGAGAGAGAGTGGATCTGACACGTGTAAGTCAGTGACATACACGGCTCTGCTCTGAGCCCACTTCAGCATCAGGGATAAACCCTGCTGAGCCCAGCTCTAACAGCAGGCTCTGCCCTGTGCTGAAGGGATGAGGTAGGGCAGGAGGGAGGGCATGTGTGATGACAAAAGCAGAGGCCAAGAGCTTTTGCTTTGCATCTCTTTGAGAAGCTGATTAGAAAGAAACATTCCCCTCTGGGTTTTGTAGTAAGGCAAATGTTTTCTGGCATTTCTCCCACCTTAAGTGAAGGTTTAACCCTTACTGCTCAGCAGGACCCTGCAGGGAGCTGGTTTGTACACAGGCTCTCCAGCACAATGGTATCTTGCCATCGCTGGCTGCTGCCTGGGGCTCCCAGGCTGCTGGAGAACAGGAAAGGTGTCAGGCTGTGGCTAATGGGGCTGGAGTGGCACTGCCACCTCTGCCCAGGCAGAGCTCCCAGGGGAGCATTCTGCCCCGAGAGCAAGCTCCAGTGTGGGGCACAAAGTTACTGCCTGGGAGACAGCTGAAATGTGAAAGTCATCTTTCAAAAGAACCTGCCTTGGATTATTGCTCGTGGGTGCAGTAGGCAGTACCCAGCCCTCAGGTTTCCCTCTGTGAGGATGTGTTACCATGTCAGCTTTAACAAACTGGGCTAAAGCAAGGCTGCCTTGTCTGCCTGGACCTGCACAAGCAGGGAAGGACAAACTGCATCTAAGAGATCCTCCTCCCCTCTGAAACGTGAGGAAAGCCTTCCTGCCATTTAAATGGGACTCATTTAGCCCATTCCCACCTGGCACACAGAGGCCACAGTCCCAGACCATCTTGGCAACTCTTTGTGAAGGATCCTCTGCCATCTGCACAGAACGAGTACTGGAAAGTGAAAAGACAGCATGTCATAAACAGGGCCCAAAATAAAACAGATAGCTCTACACTGATACCTGCTTACTCTCATGCTTCATTGAAAACATGAAGTGGTCTCAGATTCTCCAGAATCCACAAACTGGCTCCTTAAATCCAGGCTCAGCTCACTGTGAAGCAAATGCAGCCTGATTTATGCACATGGGGCCATGGGGAAAAGCTGAGTTTTTCTAGAGAAAAAGCCTGATGAAAGTCTTGCTCCTACAGCTGTGCCAGCATGTGACTCCTTGTCCTTGTTAGTGCCTGACACTTCACCCAGAAAATAGGAAATACAAGTGCAGGGCTGGGCAGGACAGAGCTGCTGAGCTCTGGCAGCACAGGCACAGCCTGAACTTGGGCAGCTTTCTGAGCAAGTCTCTGTGGGCGGCTACAGGAATGGTAAAAGCCTGCAGAGTGTTTTGAGAGCCTCTGAAGAAGTGGTACATATCTCCTATCATGCTGCAGCACAAGAAACAGCTCCTACCCAGCTCCTTACAGCAGCTCACATAACACAGCATTTTCTTCTGGTGGAGGGAAATTACACATTTTCCCCTCCTTTTCATGGTTTTGATTAATTTTTTTCCTGAGAAAAGCTATCTGGTGTCTTCAGGTATATTACAAGTGTCATGCAGACCTTCCTACCCTGGGGCCAATGCAAGGGACCCCACAGAAGGCAGATCTCTGTAGGGCTGCAAACCCCATACTGAGCCCCAAATTGCATCACCCCCAGATTTTCCCCGTGCTCTCAGGAGTGCACAAATGACATTTGGCAAAGCAAAGCAGCTGTTTGGGGAGGGCCTGTTGGTAACATCTCCACGCTAATTCACCACAGGCTCTGTGAGCTGTGGGGACGGGTCACAGGCCTCAGGGCAGCTGTGACAGGATCTGCTCTGGAAGGGAACCTGGGAAAGCAGCTCAGGTAGACAAAAAGTTGTACATTATACGCTTAAAACAAGAGTTTTCCTTTTGCAGTTTGCGGATTGAGGTATCTGGCGCAGAGCTGGAGAGGGCCCTCCCCTGGCTCCCTCCTCACACCCCCAGCCCCGCTCCCAGCGCTGCCTCAGCGCGGCACGGCAAGGGAAACACTTAGCGGCCACTTAACACTGCAGCCCGAGCTCGGCCTCAAAGGCTGCAGTCCAGAGTCAAATGCAAAATATGTCTGTCTAGAGCCCTTTCAAGTTCTCACAGACTCCTGATGTTGGGTGCACTGTTTTCCTGCCAGCCCATTGTGTTTCCCAGACACAGCTCAGCGCTCTGTCCCGCTCAAATCCACAAAAAGGACCCGCGGAAAGGAGCGGCGGCACAAGGAGAGCTCTGCGGACAGCTCAGCAAAGGCAGCGAGCACAGGGGCACGACTGCCCTGCCCTGCCAGCCCCGCATCCTTCCAGCACCACCCGCACCCCCAGCCCTGCCGGAATCCACTGCTCTCAGCCACAAGGAGCAGCCCGACAAAACAGGCAGCAAGTAACTCTGGCTTAACATCCATCTCTAAACACTTCTATATTTGTACACACGTGCACACACTCATGTGCAAAGAGAAGCATCATGCAGATCTTAAAAACTGCTGGCAGTTTACTTAACCATGAATTGAGACCAGACAAAAGCCCTGAGCAGAATGGACCCTGCTGAGCAGCAGGCAATACTGCAGCAATCTCTGTTAAAAAGCTGATGTTTCCAGAAAAAAAGCAGCAGCTCAGACCCAGAAGGTTTTATCTAAACTCCGTGGATTTTACCATACACTGTCATGCTACCTTGGTTTCCACAAAAGATTATTTTTGTTGGTGATCAGGCATTTGTAAAGCCATGAAATCAACAGGTAAAAAAATCAGACTTCAATCATGCAAGTTAGGGTGCAAGTTACTTTGTTTGGCAAAGACAGGTCTCTTCTGTCATATGGAAGTTCCCATGAACTGTTCATCACAGAAAGGTTCTAATCCAACCAGGAAATCAATAAACATGTACAATTCCTTATCAGAGGATCTACCTTCAAAGAGCAAATTAGATTTAAAGTGTTTGGAATTTAAAAATAAAAACTGCTGTGAGCTCTACAGAGCTGTGTAGAGCTCAGCTCCTTCAACATCACTATTGACTCTAAAGAACTTTCTGAGGAAGTTAATTACCATTACCAGAAATCATGACAAGAGAACAATTAGACCATACACAGCAGATTTTGATTCAGAGCACTTACAATAAATCACATTTCATTTTAATAAGATTTTATTACTGCGTGTTTATTTTCCTTTTATAGTATTAGTTATAATTTCTTTGAAAAAAACTATAAAAATTTATATAGTCATAGGATACCTGCACATCCATCTCCCAGCAGCAAGGGAGCTGAACACACAGGATGTCTAACTGACCTGTAGAGTCTGAGCTGAGCTTCACAAGAGCTCCCAAAAACAAGATGAACACCAAGACAGATTCATGCAGCACATCCTGCAAGATGCTTTCTGAAAACTGACACAGAGCCTTGTGATGGGACATACATCATCTGCAGCCACGTCTGAAGTCAGTAACAAAGAGCTGAAAATATGCATGGACTTTAAGGAGAAAGCCCTTGGATAAACTCTGAGCTGTACTTTTCCTCACCCAACTTGTTCATCACCTCGCAGAAAAATGATATTTGGGTGCATAATAACAATACTCAGGTAAGAGTCCTTCAGCACCACTGGTAATAGGAAAAAGCACCTGCCAGATTTCATGGATTCCTCAAACCAGCACTGGGATGAGCTGCCATAAGTGGACATGAACTGACACAATCAAACACAGCTGCCACCTCTCCTTGCACTCCCTCATCTCTCCAGATTTTTCTCCTTCATTCTTCCCATGGTGAAATTTCTCATGCTGGCTCTTTGTTGCAGGCAGGGGCTGGTACAGACTGCGGGCAGATCACAGCCCAGCTCCCTCCCCCTCCCCAGCAGATTGTGAAGTGTTTATGGCCTGGCTCTTATGGCTCTAGAGGTGCTGAATGGCCTTTTCCCCCCTCGAGTCTCAGCTCCTGATGGGCAGCTACAGACCAACTTTTAGCGGGTTTGGTCCGTAGTTGTGGATTTTATTGCCCAGTTTGTCTCTTCAGCTCACATTTGTAAGCTCCAGAGTAAATTTTTCCCTGGGTAACACTCTGCAGCTCAAAGAACTCCTCTTGTTTTTATTACATCCTTAGTGATTAAAGGGATATTTAAACCTCACAACGTTCCCTGCTGTGAATATAAAAGCCTAGCATCGTTTTGGATAGATGTGCTTAGAAAAATAAATTAAAAATTAGCCCTACTATATGGAACAAATGCTTCTAAGTGGTTAAGAACATCAGACACCTGAATGATTTAAATATATGGGATGCAATTCCTTGAGAAACCAAGGGATGACACATGGCTCTGTCCTGTCAGGACAGTTATACAGAGAAGCTTTCCTTGGAAGGAGGATAACTGAGGTGTGCAATGAGTGCATTATACTGAAAATACTGGATTTCATCTACTTAGGCATAAATGACTTAGATTTCTTCTCCTCTCTAACCCTGCAAACATCAATACACTTAATAGATGCCACTCTTAAAAACACAAACTTTGCATTTGTGAGGCAAAACTGTTTTTAAATGACTGTCACCTCACAGTCTGACCCATGCCTGCCAACCAAACATAGATACAAACAATGCAATGCAAATTCAACAGAAATATTTATAAATTCTGCTCAGAAAAGTGCTGAGGAGTGTGCAGGAGGAAATCAAAGTCAGGTTTTGGAGCAAGCATTGCTGTGAGCACAGATCAGATGGTTATCAATAATGAGGTCACTGGTTCTGCCACCCTCCAACACTGCAGTTACTGCTTTAAGGTTTAAGCTACTGCTGGGTTCAGGCTTGGTGAGCTGAGCCTGCCTGAGATGGAGATCTGGACTCACCAGCAGGGGCCTTCATTTCCAATGACTGCTGACAGTGCAGAGAGAACCCACCAGACTTGGAGGGCTTGTGCTCTGCAGGACAGGAGTGGACGAGTTACAGCAGCAGCTGGGGAGGGCTGGTTTAGACTACCAGAAACTTGAAGCAAAAATTTGAAATCTAAGTCCATACATGGCTCCTCAGTATGTCTTTCTGACTTTTTTGTCCTGTATTTCCCCTCCAAGATGGAACTACTCCTCTTCCCTTTGCACCATACTCTGAAGAAGCTGTCCAAAGGAAGAATTGCTGAATTCTGGAATTCTTTTCCCCAGTTCCAGATTTTCCCTTAAGAGAAGATCAGTTACTTTTGTTTTGAGCAGTGATGTTCAGCCATACCCACCAATAAAGATATGGTAATATTAAGGAGGTTCCATTACAGAGCTAACTTCTGAGGTGTGATTTCATTTCCTTGCTGAAAATAAAACCACAAATATAACCAGAGGATACATCTGTGAAAATAGCATATAGTTGAGCAGGAGAGTGGCAGGGCCTCTTTCTGGGAGCCTGCTGTAAAACAAACTGGCAAAACCACATGTAACTCTTATCACCTCATTATCAAAGCTACTGGGGAACTGGAGGGAGACTGGATGAGCTGAACACCAGAAAAGATGAGAAGAGTTGGTGAAGGAAAGCTTCCATGACTGATGGCCCTGTTCACAAAGAAGAAATGAACGTGTCTGCAGGGTGTAAACATAGAGATGACAGAGGAATTAATATTCTACAAAGGGATATAATTATCTTCATTAGTTGGGATGAAAATGAGAGAGGAGCAATTTGACTACCCAGGGAAAAGCACCGTGGCTGTGCACGGGCAGCCTGTTTGCAGAGGAACAAAGTCCTTCCTGTACCAGGCTTTTAATGGCTCTTTGCACACAGCATTGCAAAGAACAATCCTGCCTTCGTGTGAGCAGCAAAGAAAGCTCTGATGGCTCTGCTCCTCTCTTATTCCTGTGATTCCTCAAATGAATCCAGGGGCCACATGGAATAATGGGTGTTCTGCTGGCACATGAACAGGCTGCTTCCCATGGGATGGAACCCAGGCTCACTGACACACTGTGGGTCACAGCCCTACACATGGCCTGTGTTGCTGCACACCACCATTCACACCAGGCCACCCATCAGCTCCCAAGGGAGGTGTGAGTGCAGCAGAAACACCACTGCCCCCGGGAGAGCACCCTTCTTTTGCACTCCAGGGCTTAGGGCAGAATGAGGGGACAGGTGACAAGTTATTGAGCCACTGGTTCCATTTCCCACAAAGTGCCTTTGGGTGACAGTGGAGATACACTAAAGCCACCAGCCATTGTGTTAGAGCTGACAAAAGATTGATCCACGGATGAGAGAAACATTTTCTCTGCAATTCTGAAGCACAAAGTTTATGAGCTGTTCTCTGGGCTTTCAGAGGGCTTCAAACAGCCCTCAGGGGAGAGAAAAGAACTTCAGGTTACACAACCATGCCCACTCTGCATTTAACTCCTGCACAGTGTTCATGGTTCACCAAGTCATTTTCTGTGTGCTAACAAACTCCTGTCACAGGCAGTTCCTCCCTTTTTCCATCACAACTTTCTTTTCTATCCCTTGATAACCAAGAGCAGGCCAGAAACAGAACATTCCCTGTGCTGACAAGTCCTTTCCTTTGAGATATCCAACCTAGGGCTATTCTTGCAACAAACTGGAATGGACAATACTCCCTCTCTTCTGTCTCAGCCCTAATGTTCACAGAAGTGCCAGATTCAGCTCTGCAAACTGAAGTCCTTTTTACCAGAACTGATGGAGCTCTGGTTGAGGCAGTGGGTATTTCTCGTGGACACTGGAGAGGAACATGCCCATCTTTGTCCAGTAAGGTCAACCTTGAGACTGACTTCCCACCCTTCAATACCTGGGTTATGGTCTCTGATTAGTAGAAATACAGCAAACCCATCAACTCATTGTTTAAAGATGGCTTTAACCTTGCAGAGAAGTAAAACTCACATGACAACAGTTATTTAGGAACAGAACTTGTCAGGTTCTGGTTTAGCACTTACTGCCTGAATTTTTTCTTGCCTGAAGACAAATGAAAATATTCCTGCAGAAACACAGGTCTTGTTCAATTTGCACCAGGATCAGAATGAAGGAAATCATCACTGTTACCTGCATGCCCAGCTTTGCCTTCTGCAGTGCAGCCACCTTCACCAATTTGGTGACCCAGGGAGTTCCAAACTGCTTCTGTGCCACATCCTCATAGTTAGTCCTGTCTTGCATTAGTTGAGACAATGCCAACAAATCTGCAGGGGGATTAGCACCATTAAAAGGTTTTCTGACAAGCCTGGCCTTACAGCTTGTTTGCCATCCCCAAAGTTAAAACTGAAGCCTGCATCTTATTCAGCAACATACCAAGGGCATTCAAGCCTCAGTCTGTTCCTGTTTGCAGAGATAAAAATTATGTTAATGGATGGAGATAGTGTGGGAGACAGTTACTCTTGAGCAAACTCTGCCCAAGCCAAAGGATCCTGGGTTTCCTGACAGCATTCTGCCCCAGCTGTTCCAGAAGGTTTGCCTTCAGAAATGGAATTAGGCCCTTAAGAGAGCTGTCATTAAATGCATTTACCAATCAGAGGTGGAACAGGAGCTGACTCAATGTACCTATGCTCCCATTCCATGTTTAGCCAAACACTGTAAGAGATTTTCTTCAGCAAATAAACCAGAACTCAGCAAAAATAAAAGCAGCAGAATCAACCCTCTGCACTCCAACATCATTCTCATCATAGCAGGCAAAATGCTAAATCTACATCAGTGTTTTGGCAGTGAGGAAATATTCTCAAAACAACAGTATCACAGCAGTCATGTCTTCTGCTTTGGAAATGTGTTACCTTGATGTTTATATAGCCACAGGAGCCCATTCAACAATGGCAATGTGTTAATTCCATTGACATTATCGCTCAAATTCAGTCACAGGGGCTGGCGAATCCTTTTTTTACATGGCTCTTTCATCTAAAAGGGAATAAAGCAGGACATAATGGATGGTTAGTAACATATTGTTAAATGGTTACAAGACACAGGAAATTTCAGCCAGGGAATGGGAAAAACTGAAAAATCCAAGTAAGTCTTAATTAGAGCAGAGACTTGGTTTTGCTGCTCTGCACCACACCAATTTCTCAGCATTCAGAGCCAGGGATTCTCCAAAAAAACTGAGCATGTTCTACTCTTACATGAGCAGACACTTTTTAGTCCTCTCCAGAACTCTGCTCATGGGAAGCTCTGAGTTATTTGGAATTATTCACCATCACAAAAACCCAGGTAAGTTTTTGTGTTGTTCTCATTTAACTTAATTATGGGAGTGGTTCCTAGTGGATACTCATATTCAATCACTCAAGCTGAAAAAACCCATAGTTTTACCCTAAATTGGCTAGAAGATAAAATTATAAACAATTTATGACATATAAAAATGACCTAACTGCAAATTCAGTGGCCTTTTAGGGGAGGGGGGACAGCTTTGGACAAGTAGTTTCTATTTGATGGAGACAGAAAAATGGAAGATAAACTGAAAATCTCACCAGCCAGTGGGAAAGCTCTAAGGCAAAACTGAGTTCTTTTGACTTATGATTTAACCAATAAATCCATGAAATAGATGCAGAAAGTGAATATTGACAAAGACCAGATACAGAACCCAGGAAGAATGAGCCAGCTTCAAGTCCATGTTATTCCAAACCTATCACCAGTTGTGCTGCTGCTGTTCTGAAAGCCACCAGGATTTCCTTGCTGGAGCAATATCAGCCACTGGGGGATGATGGGGGAGAAAAGCTGTTAGAGAAAATTCTATTCCTAATAAACACTGCCTCAGGGATCACATGAAGACAGGTGTCACCAAACAGAATTTACACTAGTTGCTCTGCAGAGCTCCTATATATGCCACAGCCACCATAATTTCAGGGAGAAGCAATTAGGGCTGAATTTTTTACCAGCAGAGATATTTCCACCTTTCCTTGGCCTTTTGCATTTTTCAGTGGTTAACTGTGAACTTTTGAGTTTTGCACATATTAAGACAGTTAAGTCTGTTTGTTTTAAAGCAGCTGTTTTCCATGGAAATTGTAGTTATAGAAATACTTTATGTCACTGAAGAAACTGTACACATCACAGGTCTGGGGTGACACAACCTGAGGCTGCCCTTTGCTGTCTTCACTGAAATCAAGAGGAGCTATTTATGTTTTGGTACCTTGTTGAATCAGGCACATCTTTAAGAAGAAACATTGTCCTCCTCCTCTCTCTCTTCCCAGGGGACACTCTGCACTTGGAAATAACATTTCCATATTTTCATATTCTTTCCAGATACTTTTCCACATGTGTTGAGAGTACCAGATAAGAGACACTGTTGTGTCTGTGCCTGAGCTGTAACTGAACCATGACCACACACCCAGCCTGGACATTACCACATTCTGGGTATTTCTGAGTTTCACTGACATTGCAACAAGTTCACCTTATGAAAAAATAAAATGCAGCAGGAGTGCATTTAAATACAGACTATTTACCCTCTCTTACACTTGAATAGAATTCTCAGTTACCTAAAGGTGAACTCCCCAGTTTGGAGGGTGACACCTGCAGAGCAGCAGCTGAGTTATGCCCAGGTGTTAAGGCCCTTGTGTCTGGCTCAGCAGCTGCCAGTACACATCCAGCAGCCAGGCAGCTGCACAGGGACATCTCTGTGCAAGGGGGAGGCAGTGAACACATCCAGGATCCAAACAACTCCCAGGCTTTCCAGCAATCCTGCACTGCTTCCTCATCTTCCTTAGACAGAGAAAAACCAGCTCTATTAACAACTTCCAGGGAAAAGTACAGGCCTGGTAAAATGAGCCATTGTGGGAGACTCCTTGTGCAGTTCACTGGAATATCCACTTTGAGCCAGGGCAAAGCCTCCTGGTGCATGCAGGCACGCAGCAGGAAATGCACTTGGCTGCTTTGGCTCCTGCAGATCACCACTGGAACAGGAGCTGACAGCTCTGCCTGGGCACCAGCAGCTGCTTCTGGCTGCATCCAAAGGCTTCCTCAGCTTGCAGAGCAACGGGATCACAGACCAGGAATCCTCCCATTGCTCTTTGCAGAAATACTTTACAATGTGCAATCCCAAGCTGTTATTACGTTCCAAGCAAGCCAAACTGAAAAATCACCTTGTACCACTGCTGCTTGCTGTGAGGAAACACTCAGGCTCTTTGTTTTGCTCCCAGGAAAGCCCATTTACTTATTAAGTGTAGGAAGCACTTCCAGCAGGGTGTCTATTGGGAGAGCCATGACAGAAGTTATTTGTTGGAACTTGTGCTGCTGACTTGAGGGCACAGCCTTGCAAATTGATGTTGTAAGCTCAGAACTTCCACTACAGAATTCTAAAGTTTAATTTTTTTTCCCCTAACCCACTCTAACCTAATGGAGATCTAAATTACAGCCAACACATTCCTAAGTGACAAGTTTCTACATGCAAACTGCTTTCTGACATGCACACAGCATGGTGAGTTTCTTGGTGAGTGTATGTTGGCTCAATTAACAAGTTAAGCAATTCTTTGAGCATCAAGTGCCATCTCTTAAAGGGAAAATTATCACTGCAATCTAACTGAAAGAGTTGCATTTTATATACATCCATGCATTTAGAAGAGAAAATGTGACTCTTCATACACATTAGGGTGTAATTTAAGGAAATGAAATCTCTGGCGTGACTTAAATTACAAGGACTCAAAGAACACTTCTGAGTATGAAGCTTTTCTGCTCATACAACATCCTTTGCTAATTATTACTGAACAGTATGTGTTCAGTGCTATATTAGATCATAGTTCATGCAATGCATATTGCACATAAAACTCAGTTGCATATTACTCTTTGTGAACAGCCCTCTGTATCTGTCAGACTCCTCAGAGAAGCAAAATGAAAGGGATGTGAATATAGAGGCAGGTTCTTAGCTAACTGTGGATATATGTAATAAATGTAATAACTCAGCATTCTCCCAGGAAGCACTGTTTCTAAAATACCTTTGTCCTGTTACGTGGCCTTTCACTTGTAGTTATTATATCACTCAACTAAAATTAAATGAATACCACTCCAGTGTGGTTCTCATATGCTTATATCATACATGAACTTTGTTTATGTTCCATTTATACTGGAATTCACTGCTGTTTGCAAGGTCTCTGAAAGAGATGGGAGAGAAACAAAACAGGCTGAGAAATAAAACTTGAGAGGGGGATATCTATGTCTAATCTGAGAGCAAAAACTACTTTTTACCATATATGTTGACTTGGCTTTAGATAGGCAGTTTCCCTCAGTAAGACAATGCACTCAGAGACATTGCAGAGTGTTCCTCCCACTGGGATTATATAATGGCATGTTTTTCTACCAGCTACAGACACAACCATTTAATTGTGCAGATAAATCTTACACGCAGGCAGAAGTGTGATTTCACTTTTCCCCTTGGTAGAAGTGATTTGGTTTTTGAGTCTGCAGTCAGTGGCCTCAGCTCCACATCCCTGCTCCCTTTCCTGAGCTGCCAGATGGCTGCAGGACCTGATCTCACCTCGGGGCTGCTCCACATAACACAGACTGCCTTACAAGATTTTATCCAAGCTTGAACACTACATCTTTCTTCCATCATTCCCAAACACATTTTCATCCCTGATTAGAATTTGACTTGAACAGAACTACCTCAAAGCACTTCACAGATCCACAAGTTGCATGTTTGTCACTGACTCTTTGCTGGCACAAGCCCCACACCACTGCCATGAACCAGGGTTGCACTGATCAGGATTCCCCCTGACGAGGCTGAACACATTATTGGAGCCATTTCACACAAGACTGACTGGCAGGAGATTCCCAGGACACCCCAGAGTAACATACTGCACATTATGAAAATGGAAACACCCAGGGGGCTTCTTATGGGGGAATTAAGGAGAAAAAGAAGGGAAAAACAGTCATGGGGCAAACAGATTCTGTATGAAAAGCAAGTATACGGTGGATCTGTTTTCCTGTCAGTGTCAATATTAATGGTGACAAAACAAGCTCTTGTTTTTTGTTGCCATGGCCAGGGACACAACCCTGTAAGCAGCCTGGGAGGAGTCTCATCCCCTCTGCCTTCAGTCAGACCATACATTATGCAAAGGACATATGGTACAGTAGCAGAAAGCCCCTAGAACTCAATGGGGTCAAAACCAGCAATGCACTGTAGTCTCAGTAGTTTCAAGACAGATCTTGGACATCCATTTAGGGTGGAGCTTGGTCCCCCTCCTCTTTTTTCCCCTCCCTTCCCTGCTCTGTCCTAGGGCCCCCTCTAGCGCTCCCGGAGCAGGCAGTGAGGCTCCCAGGTGACACGGAGAGCCCTGGGCACTGGGCTGGAGCTGCAGGCACAGCCTGCAGACACCTGCACAAGGCTGCTCCTGAGGCCAGGGAGCTCAAAGGCAGCTTTGAGGGCTGCACCAGAGGCTCTGGAGTTGGCTAAACAAGCACTTGCTGATGAGTGTCATTGTCACAGATGCACTAAACAAACAGCAGCAGGAACAAAAATGTGCAGGGAGATGCACCTTTTAACCTCTGCTGAGATTTGCCCAGGATTCTGTAGGTATTAATGTGAAAGAGCCATTTCAGGGAAGGTAAGTCCTCCTCCAGAAGCCAACAAACCCAGATGCTGGTGCTGTCCTCTGCAATCCTACCTGTTCCACCATGTCCTGCAGGGACAGCTGGAGTCCCACAAGGGCATGACTTGGGCTAGCACAGCCTGTGGTACAGCACCCTGAGCTTACTCCAAAAACCATAAATAACATCCCAGCTTAGCATTACTGAATCTCTGGTCATTAACTGGAAGGGAAAGATGGCAATTAACACTCAGCCTACAGTGAGCCTCTTACCATCTCTTCAAATGCAAGCACAAAGCCTCTTCACCCCAGCTTTCCATGTCTAAGAGGCAACAAAATTAATGTCTGCTGTGCTTTTTGTTATGTATATCTCATTCACCTGCCACCCAGTCCCCTAAACTATGCAAGCACCTGCAGGAGCAGAAATGAGCTGTGCTCAGTGTGTAACTGTACACACAGGCTACACCACAGATGCTTCACCCTCACTGGAATTTCCAGTTCAATACTGTGCTTTTCACAGTGCTGTTAACAGTGCTGTGAGCCCACCCTCAAAGGTAGGACTTGGTCTGTTCTCACCTGGCCCCTCTGTTTCCTTCAGTCCATTTTGTCTCCTATCAGCTTCAGCTGCTGCTGTGCCTTCCTCATCTTTTCCTGGTCCCTTTCTCCCTGACCATATGGTGTTTATTTTGGCTGCAAAAGACATTAATTTCATTATTCATGAGAAATCTCACTCCAATTAAGAAAAAAAAAAAAAAACAAAACCAAGAGACAACAACTGACAAACCCTAGCACATAATAAAATTAAGGAGGTACTTGGTATCCTCCTTGATCTGCTATTTTGGTTGTGGAAGGGAACATTATTAGCTTTTGAAAAAAATGCTACAGCATTTGTCAGACAGTGGGCAGAAGCCACTAATGACAGCTGTGCTCAACAAAATTAATTCTTAGTAAAACACTAGTCCTTGCCTAGAGAGAGAAATTCTCAATGGTCTTAACTACACATGGATTATATAATAGTCCCTGTGCCAGGAAGTGAAATTGCAAACAGCCAAACCGCAGTACTGTACATCTTAACAATACTTTCACCTTAGGAGTGAAAGGCATCTGTGTGCAAGCACAGTGCCAGTGGCAGCACAGAAAGGATATCAACTCTCCACAAATTACTCTCCACAGCCAGTTCAAAATAATTCCTTTTTCCATCTCCTTTGGAACAAAAATGGTTTTGCTATTTGCCTGAAAGTCTTAAGAGTCTGGCTTTTCAGTAGCCAAAAAGGATTTGGCTTTTAATCAATTACTTGCAAGGAAAAAAAAAATAAGGAGAGAGAAAGCCTCACCCCACTTGGTCACAAACCTCACCTTCAAGTTTGCTTTAGGCACCAGACATTCCTGTCCCTATGGCTTCACAGGGAAAACCCAAACCAAAACCATGCCAGAGCAACATACTTCAGCAGCTGCCATTTCTTGGTCTGGCACATCAGAAAGGCACCTGGGAACACAGATTTCAGAAGCAATGGGTACCCAGGGAATCCTGAAGGCAGATGCAGTGTTTATATTTGATCTGTGACTTGGTAAGCTGGATCTTGCCTAGGCTTGAATTTCAAGCTCTTACCACCAGGATTAGACCAAAATAAAGGAACCTACTCCAAGCCATGGCTAACTGCAGTTTTACTTTTTCTTGATAATTCCACAAGATGACATGGCCAAGCTTCACAAGATGCATTGCTCAGTGAATACCTCTGTTTGTAAGGATTTGAAGTTCTTGCTCTGAGTACCTTTAGGGATGGTTCTTCAGACAAATATCACCATCTCAGTGCATCCAGGGACCTTGGCACCTTCACTCCCAAATGTGGCTCCTTCCTTGAACTGAAGAACTACATCAGCTGTACTTACAGAGAGGAGATTTCACACAGGGAGAAGAAGAAAGGCTCCTTCAGTGCAGCAGGAACACCCTTGTGGAAGAAGGGCCACAGCTGAGAAACATTTAGTCAACAGCAGAAGGGCAGGATTGCAGGGAGCTGGCCTGTATAGTTCAGTCTCAGTAATTTCTTGAGCTTGAGAAAAAGTCCTTGAGCTACTCAGGACCATAATGGGAATAAAAAAAAATAATAACAACTTTATATTAAAAAAAAAAAAAAGGAAAACCAGTTAAGAGAATTCAGTATAGGATAAAACAAGTTGCACAGTTGAGCAGTTTGAAGGTTAAAATTAGTTTAGAGCAGTCCAGCTCTTGTTGCTGGCAGGAACAGTTACACTTACTGTTCTAGCTTTCCTAAACCAGCAAAATTTTAAATCCTTCTCAAAAAGCAGGACTAGAATTCAAAAGAAAGCTCAAGACCAGCATTTTAGGAAGTCTGGAGGAAAAAACCCAGAAAGCCTAATGCCAAGGAATCCTTAAGAATAATAAAGGAAAACCAACAATTTTCAGTGGTCACATTCAATTAGAAAATCAAATGCTTTATACATCAAACCCAAGCTAAAGTGTGGACCTAAAAATTTAAATGTGGTCTTTAAGTTAGCAATACATTTAAGAATACACATTAGCCAAACAGTCTGTGTAATCTATTCCATTTGGGTGAAAAAGCCCTGCTCAGAACTACACACTCCCCTTTCAATTTCTCATAAGCAGCTGCTTTATTTCATTCTGTGCTTTCTTCTAAAAAACCTAAACATCATGCTTATCTGAAACTTCCTCAGCTTTTTACCTGGCATGACTACACAGTATGCTATACATTGCATTTATAATAATCTACAGCAAATCAGAGTAAACACTGAAAACACTTTACTGAAAACACTTGTTTGCTTTTACCATCATTTGCCTCACCTTTTCTGTATCAATTGCACTCACTTCACCTATCACTTGTAGGAAGTGAACAAGTTACACAAACAGCTGCTAACACATCCAAAATGGACATGCTCACTTCCTTGTAAACCACATTTTCTTCAAAACAAAGCCCCCAGAATTTGAGAACAACCTTGCAATACAAAGTTTGCTGCAGCTTCTTTTTATCCACAGTCCATTTATCATTCCTATCAATGAGATCAATCACTGTGATAATGGATCAAGTGCAAATTTGTACAGCCAAATATTCTGTGTAATCCCATTCCCCACGTGGTGTCTTCCCCCTTATGCTGCTCATCAGCTTTCAAAGACACCAAGATGGGTGGAAAAGAATTCACATCTCAGTGGGGAATTGAACCCACTGCAGGCAACCTTGGCAACACTGAGTTCTGGGTCACACACACCAAACCCACCCCAAGAGCTCTGGCAGGCCTTTGAAAATAAAAGGGTTCCCCATCAAGTCCCCCCAACCCCTTTTTTGTTACCCAAAAAATAAAAGGAAAGAGGAGCAGTGCTTTTTTCAGAACCACGGCACCTTGTGCCCTCTCAAACAAACAGAGACAACAGTGCATTTCAACTTTATTAGAAAAGAAACCCAAAAGTTTATACAAAGCTCTGCATTTTACAGAAAACCAACCCCCCAAACACAAAGAAATCTGACATTGCAAGCTGTATGCAGTTTCTGTTTTCATATACAGACATATATATATGTACATACACATATATATATGTGTGTGGGCGCACGCGGGTGTATATATAGTGTGTGACGTCGTTTTTTTTGCATGGTTTGCATTCATTATTTTACAAAGTTAACATTCAGTAGAAAAAAAAAAAAAGGATTTTTGTTACCATTATTTTCTCATATAAATAACTGTGAGCAGTCCCTCTGCAGATAGATAAAAAACACCTTTTCGTGTCATTCTGTAAAAAACAGACATTACTGAAATGGTACTGAAATCCTTCAAGTTTTTTTTTTTTTTCAATACCACCATAAAAATATCATCTAGCCCCCAATTCAAAATGCTTGTCCAAGGCATTAGAAGAGAAAGGACTGTAAGACAATTCTGGAAAGATCAGTTCTTTAAGCCAACATTCAGGTAGATAAATTTTGCTGGACCTCATACATTGGTGTGAAATGAGCACAAACAGGAGACCACCCTCTCTGTCTGCCTGGAAAAGCTGGTTCTTTCGTCTGTTTGAAAGAGTCAAATTCCAACCAAGCCCCCAGCAGTGTGAAGGAGCTGACAGACTCTCAGCTCTCCCTCCTTGCCCTATGACAAAGCCACAGATTTTCTTGATGCAATTAAAATCTCTACCAGCTCAGCAAATTTTTCCTACTCCATTCACCTTAAAAGGAGCTGTTGGATTAATCATGGCATGGTTAGACAGACATCAGGTTGCTGAATTACTGGGAGAAAAACTTAGCTAGAGGGGGAAAATACAAGACAACTAAAAGGAGGAAAACACTACAGAAAAGAGCTACCAGAGCAACTCCCAAGGCTGTGGTTTAGAGAAGCAGGAACAGTAGAGAGATAAGAACTGCAGCTCAAAACATCCTTGTGTTTTCTGAAGTTCCTGGTGACAGGTGATCCAGGTTTACCAACTGCCTGGTAAACAACCAATCATTCTTTCTGTCAAGCACCATGATGGGGAGAATGGCGAAGAGTCTGAAGGCAATAACAAGTGGCTGTGGTGATAACAAAGGTAATGAAAGTGAAGAACACAATGATGCCAATTAAATGGAGAGTAATGCCAATGAAGATGTTTCAACTTCCAGAGATGCTGGCAACAAGAAGAATGGTTATGTGGTTGGTGTTGATGATGGCCAGAATTCATTCATATGTCCATGTAGTCATCATCTTCATCAGTATCACTTTCCAGTGAGGACTCCTGGCTTGAGGTCTCTAAGATTTCCAAAGCTGGCTGACAAAGGCTCTCCTTCTTTACATTCGCTGCAGACTGAGCAGACAAAATAGCAGACTGATCCCAAAAAGAGAGAGAGAGAATATATTGCTAAATAGTCAGGATAAACCCATGATCACAGGGACAAAAGCCCACTGGTTGCTATTCCTTCACATTCAATAACTGTCTTGTGTTGATAAAAGATGCCATCCTAATGTAAAACAACATAACATTTACCAGCAGGCTTCCCCACAGTTAACGTTCTGGTAGCTTCCACTAATCTAAGAACTGCAATGGCTGCACTAGGTCACTCAGCCATTTTTGTAATTTTTTCCAAATCCCTCAGAAAAGGGATAGGGACTAGAATAGCTCTCATTTCACCCACAGCCAGTATTTCACCAGTCCTTTAAGAACTGGCTCCTGCTGGTAATAGTTAGCACCTCCTTCCACTACTTATCTACCTCTGGTTATGAACTGGGGACATGAACTGTTGCTTCTTTCATACAAGTATTTTATTGAGGGGAGAATTAAGATAAAAACAATAATCTAAAAAATTACTGTTTCCCTTTTATTACCTTTAATTTTTGCTTGGTCTCTTCTGAAATGCTGCCCTTTGGAGAAAGGAGGGTGGGAGTGGGTGGAGTGACAGTGATCTCAGGTGGAAATTTGGTGACAGATGAAGGTATGAAAAGCTTTGGCATGTTGGGCAGAATGCGAGTTTTTACTCGGGTGCCATCTGTCTTGTTCTGCTGACTTCCCAAAGTCTGTGAACTGGAGCTGAGTTCAGGCTTGGAACTGGAGGCTAAACAGAAAACAGCAAGGAAAAAATATGTTAGGAAGTTATCTAGGATTTCAGATGTCAAAGAAGAGGGAAGAGTTCATTGTTAGATGTAAGGCTGGCTCAAAAGGCCTTTCTTCAAGCCTTGCAACAACCAAAGCTTAGAACCAGAAAAAAGATTGTATAATGACAACTGTAAACCAGTAGTAATTAAAAAATATCTTACTGGATGTCAGAAACTCAACCTGACCAAGCACAACAAATGGTAGTGTAGCACTGGCCATCTACACCTACTACAAACACCATCTTCCCACTTGGGCCAGATGCAATCACCTCCTGTCCCTCCATTCTGCAATGCAACAAACAAAGCTCTTTAGCTTTACTTATGAGTCTTCATTTCCTCCACCATAGCATTGTCTCTTCAATTACTGAGAGAGCAACTCTTCAACAATTAGAGAAAAATATATGGTAACACTTGTCAAAATTTCCCCATTACAAATCCTGCCATAAAGCCCTCCTTGGTGTGCTCATGCCACTGGCTCCCACACTGGTTAGCATCATTTCCACATCCTTCCCCAAGTGCCTCAGCTTGGGGCCTCTGCAGTGCAAGCTTTCTCAGAATGTTTATTGAGTACATCTCATCAGAAGGATCCAGCCCTTCCCCAGGCACTATCACATTACAAAATTATGTATACACAACAATAACCAGTAGATGACAATGCTGTGATGTTAAAAACTGAGTATTTGTTAAAAGAGATTTCTTACTAATAATGCTGCTGCTTCACATGGAGTCCAAATTATTTTTTAGAAACGATATAAATGCAAACACCAGAGCCCTTCTCAGTCTGGTAATAACGACAGGTGTTCACATACATTTTTTCAGGTTCAGTATTGTCAAATCCATCTCTGGCAGATATTGGGAACGGACATGGCCACTTACACACAGCAGAATAAAATGCCAGTTTCCTAATGTTACCCTGAGAAACAGGCAGCAGTAGAGCAAACTACTAAGGGATGTAAAATTGAATTGCATGTTCTCAACAGCACACAGGAATGTAAGAGCTGCCACAACAGATGAGGCATGGCTTTCCATCAAGGTCAGTGACCCATCTCCATGGGCAGCCAATCCTTCCAGACAGTAATCAGACACAGGATAATCTGCTCTCACAAATAAGGAAAAACAAGATTCCCCAAACATGAAAATCTAGATTATATTTGCCTGAAATACCAGGTTTTACATTTTTTTCAATTAAAACACCAACTTCTTCTCTTGGGAAGAGGGCAGAGGAGGGATAGAACACATTAACTGCTGTAATGCTGGTTTTTATGTTTACTTAGACTGAGTCAGTTTTGTGAAAAACCATTTCCTTCTGCTAAATACCCAATAGTGTAATCCAAAGTGTTATCATACTGCCCCATATAAGACTTCAATTAAAAGAAAAATTCTGCTTTAAAGGATGCACAAACTATACTGCATGAAAGCTGGTACTGGAGGGTTTTTATTTGGCTTTGCTGCCATGGTATTTAGCATGCCAGACATGCACCAACCAAAATCACCACTAAGGGATGACAGGGCTCTTGCCCAGGAAGCTCAGGCATTGCCAGGAATGCATCTAAACTCTGCAAGACTTGACTGGAAGGCAGGCAGAGAAACTGAGGCATGTCAATCCCAGCTGTCCACCAATCAGTGCCTACAGATGATGCACAGCTCACCACCCCATTTCAGAATTCCCTGAAGCACAGGAAGCTCCTACCTGGGGTACAAACATGTCCCGAATTTGTGCTGGGCACGGGCTCCACTTGCCAGCAAACAGGCTCTGGCGATGGCGCGACAGTAGCCATTTTCATCTGCTGACAAAGCCGTGACTCCTGCTGCTGAAATCCAAGCCCCTCCAAAGGCACTTCAAGCTCTTCTTCCTCTTTAGTAATGAAATATAATTCACAGATTAAGAGACATCCTGATCTCTCTCCTAAGCCTCAATCCTTTTGCTGTCTAACCAACAGGTAGGAAAATCCTTTTAACCCTTGCTCTGTTTCTAAACCATAACGTGAAGAAGTGAAATTAAATATTGGCAAGTTAAGATGGCAAAAGCAACGTTTTCATACTTAGTGCCATCAATTCAAACTCTTGAAAAATGGTAAATGCCATTTAAAAAGCGAAGGACAAAAATTTTGAGGTTGACATTTTGTCATCTCTGCACATCTGCAGAAACACAGAGAGCTGAGCATTTCCTTTGGAGCTATGAGGGCTGGAAGGAAGAGCTGCCACGTGCAGAGCAAAATCCATCACCCTTAATGAAGGACCAGCTGTGATCAATGGGGCCCTCTCTGATCTCCAGCCACAGGTACCTGCTACACTGAGCACAGCTCACTGCTAAGGAGGACTCATTACTGTGAACATCCAATACCAGGGCCAAATCCATTTTTCATGAGACCAATAGCAAGTGATACTGAATGCCCACTCTTCACTGATACATCCACTGTACCTCTAGAAATACATTAGCCTAAAATTCCCACCTTCTGCTATTCTAGAACCTGGGATGTTTGTAACTCAGAATCCATGTGTGTGTACAGTCTTGTTATTATCTACCAGCTGTACCTGCTTTTAAATGGATGCAGTGTTAAACCAGCTTTCTTACAGACTGAGCTGCACGTTGTACATAGCAGGAGTCATTTTCACTGGACTACTGAGACCTGCCAGTGCCCTTGTGGGGCAGGGCAGTGACCCCTTCAAGGCTATGGACACAAAACAAGCTCTTATTCTCTCTTAAAAATGAAGATATTCTTCAAAAAACAAAGGGTTGCCTAGTCTAATTTGAGTTACCTCCTATTTCCACAGGCTAAGGTTGCACAGGCAGCTATCATGGACCAGCACATGCAGTGGACAATCACAGTCTCATTTGCTCTAAAATTCTTTGTATGGCAATGCTCTAAATTAATTTGGGATTTTGACCATGCAACGTCTTAAAAAGGAATACATATTTTAACTTTTCTTCATTGGAAAACTGCTCCCACCCCCTCAAGTGTTGAAAACACTTCTCCATCTCCACCAATATAGAGAAGATCTCGGAATTTACCATGGTAATATTCTCCTGTACAAGAGTTCCCCTTGCAGAAACTGCTTCAGAAAACATCACAGCTTAACAGTCTGATCTACGCAGTTTGAAAGATGCAACTTTTTAAAAGAGTTATCATTTCTATGGCTCTTGAATTACTTGTATGAAAAAAAGCTCACGAGAGCAGGCTGTTCTTTCACCCACTAATTTTCATAGGTAAAGAAAAAGCCCCATCATCTAGACTTGTAGCTGAAAGCTCCTGTAAGCCTTAGGATAAATGAGATTGCTTGTAGAGAAATGTCCAATAGCTCCCAAAAGGGAAAGGTCACCCACTACAGCACAGATCACAGGCAGCTCCTGTTCTGAGATGTTCCACTCACTATCAAGCACAAAATGGAACAGCCTAATGCAGATGAATGTGGCTCCCATTCTCAGCACTCTCTTGCACATTTCTCTCTGGATACTTCAAAATACAGCACTGGAAGCAGGAAAATCATGCTTGCATCTGTACATATATTAATAGGCCAAATCAGCTGAGAACAACGCAGAAGGAAGTGCTTAACTGTAGGAATCTCGAGTAGGAAAATCCCAAAGCATTGTTCCCTTCTGAAGAAGCAGAGGACAGCTGAAAGATCCCTGGGTCTTGCCTGCCTTTTCCACCAGCACACAGGGATTTAACCCCAGGCTGTCAAAGGAGCAGCCCCATCCCATCCCATCNTGGTGCTGACCACAGGCTGCAGACTCAACCCAGAGCACTCCCACACTGACATGGCTACAAGACACTTGATCAAACATTACAACAACATCTGAAGAAAAGCAAGATGAAAATGATGATCATTTCAGATTACTCCACAAGACAGAGAAGTCAACTCATTCTCTCCAGCACTCCAGAATCAACATCCTAAGTAGCCAGGGTAAGTACTAACAGAATCTTTCTTATTCACTTATTAACCCAGAATACAAAGCAGTAATTAGCTTAGCAGGTACAGATCTATATACAAATAAACTGCAAATCCTACAGCCTCAACTATACTGCTAACTGAGAGCAGTTTTGTATCTACTCTACTACTTAACTACATTAGGGACTTATTAGTTCACAATACAAAGTAAGAGCTCTGATTTGCATTATTATTTAATGACAAAACTCTACTTCTTATGCTGATTAGAATATTTGTTTGATTATAAGATATATCATTGCTTAAACTGATTTGCTGTACTTCATTTTAACTAAATTATGGCCCACTGACAAAAGCTCTTTTGAGCAGCCTAATTCTAGTAAGATGCTACTAGACTGGTATCAGTCTCTGTTCTCTCAAGAGCAATCAGCATCATCACACACATCTCCATCTTCCAGAACATATTTTTTCAAGTTTTGAAGATGCAGTTTTACAGTGCAGTAAAATTAGATTTATATTTGAATAAAATATCTGACAGCGATTTTTAATGTAGAAGGGAATGGAAATGAAAGGGCAGGAGTCCAGCACACTGTGTATTTCTATCACTGCACTTCTGGAAACAATATTTGATAATATTCTATTAGAATGTGCCTTTCAGTACAATAAAAATCAAGAACCACTGTTAATCATTCCCTTGCTGTCAGAGATGTTCAATACAGCCACAGAATTCTATTCCCTGACTGGGTCATACACTTTATTCTTTTGGGACTGTGCAATTTTAATTTTTTTTTTATTTAAATAGAAACAATGCCACTCAAGTGACCAAGTTAAAAATAAAGTTAATAAACAAAACATTTTTTAGGCTTCTTGAAAATAGCAAGAATTGGTTGTTTCGGTGTACATATCATAATTTATACTTTAATATATTGCATAGATATTTGGGTTTTTTTCATTACAGACAAAAAGGTCAAAACAAGGAAGGACAATCAAGAATATACAGCTGGATCTCCTCATTATTTGTCTAAAACAGATTTCTGAAGAGAATATTTTAATATTTGTTTTGAGGAAGATGCTGTTAAAGCCTTGAACATAATGTCCTAGTTCTTCTAATAAAAACTTTCCCCAGGGAGGTAAAGACTCCACTAACTCGTGAGCCACAATATTCTGCACAAGTGCAAGAACACCAGAATATAAGTGCAGCACATTCTGAAGGAAGCTCAGATTCAATATCAGTTAATAAATCTTTTGGTATTACCCTGTACTTGTACTGTCTTGGCAGGGTTTCAAACATTAGCTCTACAAACCCACTTTAAAATAAAACCAGTTTCTGAAGATATAATATGCAAGAGACACTTGTCCCCAGGCTGAGGATGGGGCAGGTACAGTACTCTGGAGACCCATTTAGCACTCTCACAACACAAGACACAGAAATTAAGCACACAGAGAAAAGCACAGATTTGCAATGCACGTCACTATTGATACTGAAAAGTTCCTCTCCAATCGAGCTGCATTCCAAGTATTTTTTTTTAGCCTTCCCTTTCCCAACAACTGCCTAAATACATATAAAATAGTACACGACATAGAAAGAGGGACATCATACCTTTCAACATCTCCCTGCTTTAGTGAGGAAGAAACAATTCAATGCAACAACCTACTCCAGCTTTCCTCTCCAACCTCTTCCCACTTGTTGCCAGGGTAACCAGTGTTTGCAGATGCCTATAGCGGGCGCCTGGGTTCATGACTTCATCACAGTTAATATCCTCTCCCCAGCTCTTCATACACAGAATGCACTACATACATTCATCCACACACCAGCAACACACTGATTACACAACCCTGCCAGCGTTTTTATACCGAGACCGTTCACTTTGCTATTCTGATGTACATAAAAATCAAAAATAACGCCGGCAAAAATAATCACTTGGCAATTTGAAGATGTGGAGAAAGTTTAAAAGCAGTACTACTGTAACCAGTAAGCAGCTGCTCTGGTCCCTGTGCACTGAACACTTACTAATTTGATTTCATCATGCTGCCAGGTATGAGGCACTAACATTAGTGTTATAAAACATTTTGTATGGAGTTTCAAAAAATTCTTTAGTCATGCACTAAATCTCTTATACTACAACTGGAAGACAAGCCCAGAAAATGTGACTAGCACCTGGAAAAAACATTTTCCAGTTTCTAACAGAAGCAGTTTGAAGTATTACAGCACAGATATGTTAAAGAATATAGGCAACACAGAGTGCATGCACAAAGCAGCATTTCATTATAGGAAAGAAGAAGGAGCTGAGCTTTGAACTCCAGGACAAAATATTAACATCATTTCAAAAGAAAATACAAGGAGAAGTGAACAGACAACAACCTCAAGTGCTTAAATAAAGCACTTGCACCGCTTGCCTTCATCCCTCTGCAAAATCCTTTCCCCAGCAGTTCTGTGTGTCAAGACAAAAAACCTGGAAATACATCAGTAGGATTTAGCTGGTTTGTACTACCTTGCCTTCCAACAGCTTCAAAAGAGTAAGGACTGAATTCTGTGTGCCTCCAGACTCTAGAAAACACTTATCTTCCTAGTCCCAGTAACAACTGGTTTACTCTGCACTGGTGGCCACCCACAGCACACACAACTGTTCACACAACTCATTTACTGTACAAGGCAGGGAATATTTTATTTTTTTTTCCACCCAATGGAAACGCGTCTGATCCTTTGCTCCCTGACATAGTGGAGGAAGTATCTTACCACATTTCCAAGGAATAATACCAATGTGAAAACAATTCACTTTCTCTATTCCATCTGCCTTGCTCTCCAGTGTGCTGGGAATTAATACAGCTTTTTTCCCCACACAGCAGTTGCAAAGGCCATGGAAAGCCTGAATTTGAAGGAGCTCAGAGTTTCCTTATGAGCTGTGCTACTAAGTCAGCAGAAAGACTGCACTGGAACACGGGTTGGCTCAGCTGAACAGAGCTAAGGATGCAGAAACACAGAAACAACAGAGCCTTCAGCCATGAGGTACCACAGCACAGCAGACAGCGAGGCTACCTAGCTCACCACAGCATGTGGCAGGTACACTTGGTAGCCTTGCTTTCTCTAAATTCATTCCAAATAGCCTGCTATTAAATTTATTTCTAAAAGTGCACTGCCAAGTGCTTTTAGTGCATATAGCTGTAGAAAGAAGTATTTGACTTGAAATGCCAAATGCAGGAAATTACATTCAAAGCTGACACACAAAGTCGTATGTTAAAAATTAAGCATTGGAGTAATTTTGGAGGCGAAAAGCTGCAGAACACAAGTTCTACTGCCCCTGAAAGAAAAGAAATTCAAGCAGTCTGGTGAACAGAAGTTTGCAGTGCAATAGCACAGCACAGTGCTATATTTATCACTAGGTCCTGAGCAGGGAGAGTGTACTGCACAATAAAATGAGACATACCCCAAAACTGTTCCTAATGCTGAGGTCAGCTGTCACAGACCACTAACGAGACTTAAATTTAAAATGGGTGGCTGCTTTGAAAATGCTTCCTGGAAATAGTCCCTGGCCCATACTAACTCCCAGCTCCCTCTAACAGCCATGCTGGGGCCAGTCTGACAGCAGAGACAGCAGAATTCCTGTGTCCAAAAACATTTCCTGCCACCACCAGCTGTCCTAGAGGTGCAGAAACCTGGCATGCACGTGGGTAAAGAAAAACCCTGAAGTTCAATCCTAACTTAATTTTTTTTTTCCAAACAAAACTTCAATTTAAAAGAGCAAACAATGGGCCTAGATCAAAAAGACAACAGTTTGATATTCAACAACATGAACTTTCAAATGGCTTTATCAAAACACAGCTAATTGATATTTGTTTAATATCTGACTCAGCAAGGTCACATCATCTGGAGAGCATCACAGCAGCACCTGTGGACAGGAACAGTCATTTGCAGTCTCCTGCTGAAATTTCTCTATCAGTTGCCTAACAAAAGCTGTAAGACCTTTCCCTTACCATCAGTATGTCACCCTTTTTGCCCTGACAGCCAGCTAAGCAAAGGAAATTAGCAAAAGCAGCTGGCAGAAAAATCTCTTAAATGAATGTAATGACACCCCACAATTTTCTAAGTACTTTGTAAGCAACACAATACCTGTGCAGAGGACTTATAACTACATCTCTCTTCAGTCTGCCTTTGTGCAGGAATATATGTAAATTTTATGCTGCTGACAGCAATCTAAAAACTAGTGAAACTGAACCATATTGTAACCATACAGCATTGCTACCATGTTCCTTTACAAAAATCTCCAAAAAATGTGTTCCAGTAGTGCAAGACATCCACAGGGCAATGGCTCTCCAGGATTTTCAGGGAGATCTAAGAGTGCACAGGGCTAGAGAGGCTCCTGGAGCACAGACCTGCCCTGAGTGCACTAAACCCTGGCTTCAAACCATCACCTCACCTGCCTCTGCTGGGCAGCTGCTGCCCTGCACTATTTGCTCTTACTGATCCAACACAGGTACATAAAAATTATGACAGATTTAATGTCAAAGGATTTTCTGCACTACACTGGATTGAGTAAATAAAACTTCAGGAATGTGAAGTGTATATATCAGAAATAGACATTAAATGTACTGAAAAATTCTTGTGGAATGAGTTTGTTTCGACAGGAGGTAAATCAGCACACTTTTACAAAGGGAAGAGGAAGAGCCATGACTGACTGGTACTGTCTGAGCACTGCAAAAAGGAATTAAGAAGCCATTCACAAACAGGAAACCCCTGCTGACATTCAGCAGTCAAGTTGTTTTCAGAGTGCACCATTGTGAAAAATAAAAAGCTTCAGGAAAAGCATGGATCAGACAAGGGGAAGTGAGAATACCAATGCCAAGGAGGCTGAAGCAGCAAGAGATCAGAGAGAGCCATGCAGAGCTCACTGGATTCCCAGTGATTCCCATTGATGACTCTTCAGTCACTCACAGGTGGGCAGGAGCTTCTACCCCAGGACAGCACCAATGGGGTGGGGCTACAAGCATTTACAGAAGAGGTTTTACAGCCTAGGAGAAATCCAGCCTTGGGAACTGAGGAGGACAGGTGTCAGAAACCAGAACAACTCAACCAGAACAAGTCAACATTCTCCTCAAGAAATTGAGGAGAAAGTAGTGAAAGTAAGATGCACACAAGTGCCACAAGAAAACAGAGTAGAACAACACATGCATTTAAGAGAGAAGCTTCATGCCAGCTAATCTGAAGGTAGCTCACATGAGGTCACAGGTCCTTGGCCTGCCTAACTTCTTCTGTTTCCTCTTGTTTTGAGCCATCTGTTGAGAACAACTCTGTGCTCTACAGCACAATTTTGAATTCAACAGAAAAAACAAGGTAAGACACTGACTGCAATTAAGAGGGTTGATTGTTACTACTTACAGTCATTTAAAAAGTACCTGAAAATTTGAATTTAAATGCATAGTTAAAATAAGGTGTAGCCAACAGGGCCAAACACTTTTGTGCAAGAAGAAAAGTTGTCAAAACACTGAACTACAGGCTCTTAAAATCTGTGTTTGTCTTTGGAAATCCATGACAAGCAAACTCAGGAGCCACTGAGACCAGTATGAGGTTAAGTTCAACTTCTGATGGCAAAGCACAGTCTCCATTATATCAGAAAGAAACAGGAATTGTGGATGTCCACTGATGTTTGGGTATCTAGAAACTGCAAGGAATCAAGGTGAGCCCTTGTGCCATGCACTGTTTTAAGACAGGAGATGCTGTCAATGCAAAATGATGGTTTACATTCTCTGTAGTGATGCCTTAGGAAAACATTCAGTCTCCTCAGAACCCACTATCAACCTAAAGTCATCCATCAGTTGCTAAAATAAACTAAGTTGCAGACTTCTGGGAAAAGATGCTCCTAAAAGTTCTCCTATGACTCCAGCACCCAGTTATCCTACAGGGTGAAATGTCACATTCCAACACTACTGAGTGTTATTGAATTCTTAGGATTTCCCACTTCAAAACCCTCTTTACTTGGAACATTTGTCTTTCAAGGATTCTGCAGCTGCCTGCACACACTTAAACAATTTAACTTTATTGCTCTCTGTGCAACAGTCTGCTCATCTTTCCATGCAACTGTCCTCTCTTGTATTTATTTCTTGTGCTTCTGAAGCTCTCAAAGTTCTACAGGCTGAACTATATTTACACCTCTACTTCCCCTGTTGTGCCCATTTCACAAACATCTGAAATTACAGCAGGATATTCCCGTGGCTTATGGAGTGCCACTTTCCTGCACAACACAAAGAATTGTCTTCCCTAGCTTTGAATTTCTAAGTTTGGACAGCTTTATCATGACCTTGCTTTCATATTGAACTGCCTAGGCCTTAAATGGACAAAAAATTAATAGTGGGGAGTCTTCTACTTGGATTTTATATTCCTACTTGGTAAATAGCTGGCTTTAAGCAAAACACAGAACTTTAAATAATCCGAGGTATAAAAACCTTCTCTTGGTATCAGAACTCAAATGTGAATGTTTTCCTGTTCATTCCTCATAAAAATCATTATTGCAATAAGGACAGCCAAGAAGAAAATGTCAAGATTTTTCAGCAATTTAGAACCATGTAATACTGGAATAGTGTGACAGGCTGGAGGGAGTTTACCTTAATTGTCCTATTTTAGCTTCCCCAGAGAAATGTTAGGCAGAGTTAGGAAGGCTAAGAGTCCCAAGCACATTTATACCCAAATGTAGGAAGGTGTCTTGCTGAAACTGCCACCATCATCCCTCTGCTGCTGGACTCCACCACGCTGTGCTCTGTTCCAGTTAGTCATGCACTAGACAAAATCTCAGGAAAACACTTACATCAGAAATGAGTGGCATAGCATCAACGATTCTTGGAAAAACAAATCCTTTTCCTGGGTGAAATCAGAGAAAATGAGAGCAGCTAATACTCTCTGATGTGTAATACTTCCACATGAACAATAGGTACAGGTAATGAGACAAAAAAATTGAAAACAGTTTACTCTAAAAATGGGAGGAGTTTTTACCCAAACAGAACTAATGGAAGGCAGATGAGAAAGGGTTGTAACAGAATTATAACTAATTCTTTTTAGAGGAGGTGGATGCAAAGGTAGGAGAATTAAAAAGAAAAGAGGAAGAAAGGACACAGCAGTAATTGGTGTCTCTCTCAGCTAGAGAAATGACCTGTCAGGTAGGGCTGAGAGCCAGATACAACTCATGCATTCAGCACTGAGCTTTGGAGAGAGAGCCTCTTGATGTTCAGTTTCAGGGGTGTAATTCTAGCAGCTAACCCTTCCACCTCCCTCAACCAAAATGATGTACAGAAAACATCAAAGAAGAATGAACAATACCTAACTCCACAACCTTAACAAAGCCCAGAAAGTCAAAAGATTAAAATAAATGTTCCAATCACTGTGATATGGCCTGGGGAACTGCAGAGGAAAGCACATTGAAATGCTCCTGAGTTCTGTTTGAAAACCAGAAGAATGCATGACTTCTTATCAGCATTGTCATTCCCACACCACTCTCCTTAGTAAGTCCATAACAGCTTCACAGAGGATTCAGTTTTTCCTCCCCTGTTGTCTAGGCACAAACCCAAATTACTCCCTGCTGAACAAGCCAGACAAGACATCTTATGACACCAGGCAACTCCATTCTTTTGCTTCCCAAGGACAGTAACAAATGTAATTTACATACAGACTAAGCCATTCCTTCCTCATCACTCTGCTTTTCTCTTTTCCCTTCCTAAGACAATCTCTCCCTGGAATTGTGAAAAAGGAAAATTAGACAATACAACTGCTGATACTAGATGTTAAATTTCAGTTTTGTTCTGTAGTCAGAGATTAGCAAATTGGGAAAACCTGTTTCTCCCTAACTTGCTCTTCACTGCTGATGGATGCAGACTATGTGCATTCAAACAACAAGGCTGATTACATAAGGAAAGAAATGACATACCAGAAGTATAAAGACAAAAACTTTATGAAGTCACAATTCCAGACAAAGAAAACATCCTGTCTCACAAATCTGGACACTATTTCCACAAATCTGGACACTATCTTAATGCATCATTTTCCACAATACCTGTTCTATATGTGGTTCATTGATAACTTTATCTGGGCTCCCATGACTTGTCTAAGGCATTTTGTGAGTAGTGCTGGGCCCAGGCTTGTAAACAGATGGAGTGAGCACAGGTAGCAGCAGATGCTTTTTCAGACAGCTTCTGCTAAAGTTGCAAGAAAGTACAGCCTATGGCAGGTGCTCTGCCACCTTAACATGCACAGTGTCCCACAAATATTCCCAACCAACTCTTGGGGCACCCAAGACAAGTCTGAAATTGGGTCTGATCTTACTTCACTCCCCAGAGTGATCAGTATTGCCCAGCACAGAGATCTTTCAGCTGCTAATGAGCCAGCCTGCCATGACAGCACTAAAGCAAATGACAGCATTCTCATTTATTCTTTCCTCATCTAGAACACTGCATAGGACCAATTACATAATACAGTCATCAACAAATCACACAATCATGCTATAGAATAAATAACATTTGTTTGGTTTCTTCAATCCTTTCCTGTGCTCTAACCTGGCCCATAATCACACCAGGGCTGTAAATAACATATTCCAATATTCTGGTCCTATCAGATGCTTCTTTTCTGAAATGTGAAACATAATAGTGATGATAAGCTAACTTTCTAAATTAGCTCACCATGATGAATCTTGATGATAAGCTAACCATGTAGAATCTTGTTCATCAGTGTTCTGTACCTCCACACTCACATATGCTGGGCAGTGAGAGCTGCACAGCTAATTATATTAATCAAGAACTTCTAAGACAGATTTAGGCTGCTCACCAGTTTATTTTAATTGTAATCACTTTAAAATACCTTAAATCTTTTTAAATGTTAATAGAACTGGATCCTCAACTCATTGAAGAAAACAAAATCATTTTCATTTTAATGCTGCTAGAGACTTCAGTTCTCTAAAAGAGATGACTATGCTCAGGCTGCTATTTCATGATTTCACATACAAGTTACATAGAGTGGTGACTCTTTTATTCTATCCTATAAATTAAAGTATGCATTGATTATACAGATGCAACCACTTCAGGACCAAGACAAAAATCTGTGCAGCCTTTTGAACGTGGTGTAGTGATGAGAAAACGGGACAGAATCAGAACTCAGGCACTACCTCAGCATGTGGGAACTGATCAGGGAGGGCCGGAAGGTTCTCCCTGGCTGAGACTTACCACGAGCAGCATCCCCCATGCTGGGGGCAGCCTCCGTGCCCTGGCTCCGGGGCTGCTCCGCGTCCCGCTGCGGCTCCTGCGAGGGCGGCACCGAGGATGCCGAGGAGGAGGAGGATGAAGAGGAGGAGGCTGGTTTGGATTTGGAATGCAGATCGTTCAGTCTCAGGAGGTTTTCAGGAGTCACAGTGTCTGGATTCACTGGGGTGGGATGCAGTGTGGCTGGTGCTACTGGGAAGAAGCTCTCTCGGGTGTCCTTCGGGTGCTTTGGGGTTGTGGGTGCTTCTCCTGTGGCCTGCACAGAAAAGGGGCAGCAGTGAGACAAAGTCTGCATGTCACTAACTCTGTGCCAGCTGCTTCAGGGACTCCTGCAAGCAGCACATTTATGGACAGAAAACACTCTCTTTAAGGTGAATATAATAGAACAATGACTCAATCACTATTCTAAAGAAATCTTTTCTCCTTTATGGGTTATTTTTCTGTTCTTTATGTCTGTTTATCAAACTAGCACTTGAACACTTATTCACATTTACAAAGTTTAATTTAACACATCCCTCACAACATAGCATACTTCCCTGAACTCTGTAATTAAGCATGAGTTACAATCTCCTGTAAACAGAAACATATTTCTTTCATTTAAAAATACGTTGACAAGTGCTTGACCTGAAAAAACAGATCTGCACTGCTTTAAGAGACTTTGCAAATTATCACAAGAAATAATTCTTAGTGAATGATGTGAGAAGAAATGGAGAAAATAGAAAAATGTATTCGCTTGTGAAATAAGAGATGAGCCTAAGTCCAAATCATGAATTCCTGAGAACTGAGAACTGAGTAACATTGAGGTCCAGCTGAAGCAGGCTCAGGAAGATCTGCTGCCTGTGCACAAGTAGGAGAGGCACCAAGAGCAATGCTCTTCTCCAAAGCCAGTGCTAAAAATTGAATGCAGTGTCATTTATTATATAGACAGAAGGTAGAAGTGGGACATAAATTCACCAAAGAAGGGAATAAAAGGACCCATAAAATGAATATCTTCTCTATAACTTTTATCAGTAATCAAATAAAGTATTCTTGCTTGTGAGGCCACAGAAAGCATTTATTTTACACTCTTTACAGTCTTCATTTAATGGAGATTTATTGGACCATAAAAGATGCAGTTAGATAGAATTCTCAGATGTTTAATTGTTTGCCTCATGCCTCTACCACGAAAAAAACCCCTCATTTTAACCATGGTGATAAGAGTATGAATGTCTGAAACAGCAACAGGATTCAGCTGTCAAATGTAAAATCCAATTGGACCCTAATGTCCTAGATACATAATTGTTTATCAGAAAGCCAGAAAAGTCAGTAGAATTTCACTTAGAGAACAGAGGAACTTTCAGGTGGAGAAAATGCATACTTAAAATTCAAAGGTAGAGAGCACACAAGTACATTAAAAAAACATAATTGGCAGAATGTATTTTTGAAGTTCCTGAACTTGATTAATCAATCTCTAAAAAGCATACAATTAAAACCTGCCAGATTCTATGTGTACACAAAAAAAAAATACAGCAGCTATATTCACAACAATTACCACACTGGATCAAAAAAAGGTCTGTTCTGCCTCTGAAAGCAGCAAGTTTCTGATGCTTAAAGCATCAGTTCCAAAACTAAAGGTCTCGACACACAAATGGGATCACACAAACCTGAGGGAAATTAAACTGCAGAAGAAAGCCTTAAGCTAGAAGTGAGATCACTTGAGGAAACGTTTTCAGCTGTGATTTAAAGGGAAAGCCCTTCACACCCATGCACTTTATTAACTTGCATAATGGGTGATGTAGAACCTGACATTCCTGTGCTTGTATTGTATCCAATTTTTTTCCTGGAGAAACACACGAAGGTACTACTTAGGTACAGAGAAGTTACAAATGGATCTGCACCTCAGATTTCTACAAAAATGCACAGCTATTTGCAGAGCCAGAAAGAGGACATTTGGAAAGTAACTCAGCAGTATTTGGATGGTATTCAGATGAAAAATTATTAGAGAGTGCAACCCCATGGAATAATTGCTGCTGGAAGGGACCTCTGGAGGTCTCTGGCCCAACTTCCTGCTGGAAGCAGAGCTGACTTCCCAGTTCCATCAGTTACTGGGGCCCAGGGCCAGCCCAGTCCAAATACTGCCAAGGAAGGAGATTCAACAGCCTCTCCAGGCCCCTTTCTAGTGCTTTACCACCTTCCCAGTGAACATTTGTTTCCAATCATTTCATCCAAATTTCTCTTGCTGCAACTTTAAATGGTGCCTCTAGTCTGGTTCTTTCTTTTCTGCTGAAGACCACAATTCCACAACCTTATCCTCCATTATTCTTCTCCTCACCAGGATGAAGCATCCCAGCTCTTTTTCCAGAGAACTGAAACATTTTATTTACCAAAAAATAATAAAGCTGAAACAAACGTGATGCTTCTGATTCAGGAAAGCCATGACCAAAAATTCTAATGTGTAGTCAAAAAGTGCAGCCTTATACAAAAGAAAGCAACACCAAGATTATTGTGTTTATACTTTAAAGGGAATTTTCCAGATGTGACCTGGTGAAGAGTTGTCTCAAGCTGCTGTAAATAGACAGGCTCTTTTCAACCCAATGAAACAAAGACTTTGGGAGGAAAAACAAAAAAATCTCACACTGACTTAAGTTTTTTCAAAAAAGGGGGTGGGAATGGAAGAAAAAGGAGAAAGTTCTCTTTAAAATCAGAGCCAAGCCCCAAAAACCCCATTGTTGGTTACTGTGCACTCTGCAACTCACAGAGCCTTAAGAAAAGGGATTTAAACCTGCTTTGTGTGTTTTTACTGCACTCAGGAACTGAAGACCATCCAAAAGCTGTAAGCACAAAGCCAAAATGAGCACCACAGTGAGGCACATGTTCTTTAAAAGATTTTGGGTTTAGTGTAGGGGCAAGAATTCCAGCACCTCTGATCAGTAAGTGATGCTACTCACAAAAGGCAGCTCAGGGAATGTCACTAACTACACTGCTCAGGACTTAGGGGGCCACATTTCATCATCCTGCAGATCCCCAGGAAAACACAGGACCTCAGAACACCCAGCTGAGAAATAAACCCAGAAAAACTCACTCCAGCAGTCTTGGATTTACCAGAAGCCGTTTGTTCATCTATCTCTACTGCTAAACCACCAGTAAGGCATAATAAAGATTGTTTTCCACAGACAGACAGTAGGAAATGGAGAGGCAGTGACAAACCTTCACCAGTGTTTTATGTGGTTTCTCATCAGAAGATTATTTTTTAGTTTTTACTTTGCTGTGGTACTAAGCCAAAACTCAGTCAGTTCTGACTCAGAACTTCTCCTTTTCCCCTCTCCAATCCATCTCACCACGCTCAGTGCCTTTGTTACCACCACTATTACAGAGTGCCTTTAGTCACCAAGAAGAAATGAATACTTTCTTACATTTAGTGTTACCTACAGAACATGTGAATATAACTGAATTAAGATAAAAACTCTTTTATCTGACTTCTTCCTGTGTTTCATTGAAATTACAGGTTCCTCTAGTCAAGACTGGACTTCTTTCTAGATTTTTTAAAAAACCATGAGCTACTGAAGGGTATGCAGTGCTACTTTTGTATTGACTACTATATCAAAGTGAATAGAAGAAATATTTAAGGCTCGTTATTAATACCCAAATGAGGTGCCATGGATGATCTACTTTTTCCATAAAGAGCCCACTATCTTAATTCTCTTTAAAAAACTTAGCAAAAACTTTTTCATTTTGAAGAATGTATAAAGCTGAAATGTAAATGAATAACTAGGATGGATGCCTGTGTGAATTGTGACTATTTCTGATTTAGGTTACAAAATCAGGCTCTTTATTTGTTAGAACCTTAACTATTTCAGCATACTCCTCTAAGAGTTCATTCAGCTTCACAGAGGTGATGGACAAACCCTTCCCATGCTGAAAGCTGATGTAAAAACAAATAAGGAAAATGCTGGAAACCCAGCACTGGGACAGCCTTCCACCAATAAAATTATAAGCAAAAGTGCAGAATTTCTTCACAGATGTTACTGGAAAAAATAGCTCCCTACAGTTTCCTAGTGAGGCACTTCAGCAGCAGTTAAAAGAAATCCAGCATTAAGATAAAATATGAGAAAAATTTTAATTTGTAGCCTGTGAAGTCATAAACCAAAGAACCTGACCAAGGCTCTGTTTTTACCATACTTACTGTTTTTTCAAAACACATTTTGAAAAACAAAGAAATCCTCCAGCAACCTTCCCACTCCTGCTTTTGGGAGGGCTCACTGCTCTGTGGCTGTGGGAAAAATGAACAACCAAATGTTCCAGAAAGGGAAAGTGACAGCTTTCCCAACAAAAGTTTCCTAATGAAAGATGCTGGAACTGCAACTGTTACATAACATTTTCTTGTGATTTTTTTTTTTTTTTCCCCTCAACTACTCCCATGCCTGAGTTGAGTACTGTAGTGGGACTGAAGTCAGAACCCACCTCACACAAAGGTGCTCTCTTTTAAAAGGACACCAGAACATCCCCACAAAGCCTGGAAGCTGTCACACAAACTGCCTGAACAATATGCTGGCCACATTCCACAGTATTACCACTCCAACTCCTGCTCAATACTGTGTTTTAGTTAAATTATGTCTATCCATTCTTTCTTCCCCCCACTCAATCTCTCTACAGCAGCATTTGAAAGAAATCTCATTTGGAAGTTTTCTTCTAGGTGCATCAGAAATACAGCAATATCCATGATCAAGATTCTGAAGAACCTTGTATTTCCCAAGACCACTTTATATATAGAAAATAACAAAGGTTTACATACATAAGTTGAACTCTAGCCTAATTAAATCCTCCACTAACACAAATGCAAGCAGGGGCTCAATGTCCTGCTCTACATAGGCAGCCATAGTACAGCAACACTTCCATACACAAAAACATCATTATTGGACCAAGAGAGACCAGGTAGCAGGATGAAAAACATTAATATACAAAGTAAAAGATAAAAAGTGTCTTTTCTTTCCTTCATGTTCACTTAATGATTGCTTTCTGCAGGAGACAGAAGGAGGAGAGCTGTTAATTATATCAAGAATACACCTCCAGGATAGAGTGAGAGGGGGATGCCATGGCAACTGGCAAATGCAACAGTGAACAAAATGGTCACCCTTTGGTAGGAGACCATGAAAGAGCTCGTCCTTTTGTCCCCCCCCCATCCCCACCTCCTCCTTCCCCCTCCTTTCTTGTCATCTTTGCTGCATTAATAAAGCATACAGACAACTCAGGAAAAACAACTTTTTCTGTAAGCAGTCTCTGACGTCTTGATGTGCAGGAAGAAAAGATGAAAATTAGCAGCATGTGGGTGGAACAAAAAGGGGGAGAAAACACATGAGGTAGAAGATGATTATTTTCTAATNCGAGGCCTTTGATGCTGCTAATGGCCATTACATAACTGCTGCTTAATGTCTGTGCTTCCCCCGTGGTTCATCTGTAAGCAGTCTCTGACGTCTTGATGTGCAGGAAGAAAAGATGAAAATTAGCAGCATGTGGGTGGAACAAAAAGGGGGAGAAAACACATGAGGTAGAAGATGATTATTTTCTAATTATTTAATATTCTCCTAATCTCCTCCCATTCCCAGCAAAGTGCCTTTACAGAAGGCTTTTAGCTGTTTCCTGAAGAGAACAGCTTGGTGGTTTGTTGCTTTGTGGGTTTTTTTTAATGTGAGAATTCGAGAAGAAAACGCTCTAGACACCCAAGGCAGTTCAAACAACTCACTCTCAAGTTTTCTCCTTGAAGAAAAATGCTTGAGAGCCCATGTCACTGCAGTGCTGACTGCATTCCACAGCAGAAGGGGAAAAATCCATGGGAGTGCCCTCTAGCTTCACTCACAGCAGAAAATGTTTTCCTGTTCCAAGTGAAATATCACATTCACTGTAAGGTCCCATCACCAGACCCATGCTCCAGAGTCCTCTGAGCTTCCTGTGTGTGGTTTCAGCACAGCCCTCACAGATCAAACCCACCAATGACCCCAGAAAATTCTTCAGTACGAGGCTGTGGATTCAGACTACTGATCACCAGCCCTGGGAAGGGGTAAACACTGGTGGAAGGAGAAAACAAGACCCCAGTTACCTGTTCTGGAACTAGAGAAGGGCAGGAAGAGCACTAAACCAGCACCTTTATATTACAACACTTTTATATAAAATAACACTTTTATGTTACAGCAGCAGCAAAACTTTATAAAATCAGGGATCACCCTGGCAGCCTGCCAGGAGCCTGAAAGGCTCATTTGCATAACTTGATTGTGTTTATAATAAAATTCATTGTTTTGATTCTGGTGGTAGCTTCACGAAGCATCAGTTTTAATTAGAGCTGACACTGAAATCTGCTGATGTGTTTTGACTGTAGGTTGAGACAGGGAAATGGGGAAAGCACCTGGAGTTTGGCATCAGCCAGGGGGAGAAGGTGGCCATGGGTGTGCTCCTGAGGAGGAGGTGAGCGAAGCAAAAGGTGAAAGGCAGGATTTGGGCAGCCAGAACCAAGCAGGGAGAGCTCAAGGCCTGGCAGATGGAGCAGGAAAGAGCAGTTGAAAATTTCCTTTCTCTCTCTGACACTTCAGGGATGGAGTTGGTCCCAGAGCAAGGATTTTTTGGCTAAGGCAGCAGTGAGTCTTAAATAACTCAGCAATGTTGAAATAGCCCCTTCTCATGACATTTGGATGATATACTATACCTTGAAGAGCCAATAGAAATTTCAGCTCCTACAACACTACCCGTTACCAGGGCTTTCTACACAGAGTCCCAAATTCTCAGGGGTCACAACACAGGACCAGAGACCCAGTGGCATTTTGGAACTTTGCCTCTGAACACTCTTGTATTTTTAGAGATGTTAAATCCAGCCCTGTGTGCAATGTTGATTTTTACAATGTTTTAAAGTATTTGTTTTATATAAATTCAGTTCTCAGGATTAGTGATACATTAGATCCCAACACACAACCACAGTTTTAACTGTCTTGACTTTCAACACTGGTGAAAGGTGTACTTTTAGTATTAAGGAATTCAATATTAAGTCCACAGTAATAAAAATACCTTTTCAGATTGCAGGAAAACAGAAGGCAGATGGGCACTTAAATGAAAGTATCTCCACGTGCATTTATAGAATATTCTGTGCAATACAAAGCTTTATCCTTAGCTTGTACTGCAATAACTTTCCCATGTCAATATGTCCTTAACAGCATAAAATGAAGAATTTCCTAAGAGCAATTTTAGGTGGAAAGGATTATTAGGAATTCTCTAATTATCCAGAATCCTTAGCACTGCTTTCTGCCAACATGTCCTTTCCTTGCTCCTCAGGACCAGACATTTAAGTACAATGCTACTTCAAAATCAAACTAGTCTGCCTCAATCTTTCATCCTCCCTCAACAAGGACTCCATTTCCAGGGACCATTAATTTCATATGAAAATCACAGTTGGCAAGACTAAAAATATAACTCAGAGCAACTGAGATGACTGCTTTCAGGATCTCTGCAAATCTTTTAGATAACATTCTCAGACAGAAAAATCAAAGAAAAGAACGAGAAACCTTCAAAATGCTGCTTGCTCAGAAAGTCAATTAATCTCCAGTGTACCTTTAGTTACTTGACTGCTACAGATCCAGTGAGCACCACTGGATTGCAGCCCATTTGATAGGTGTATTCACACTTAAGAATAAGTCTTATTCACACTTAAGAATTTAAAGGGAAAAGGACAAAAACTGGAGGAATTACTTTTGGCCACACCTTTCTCCACAACAGCATTAATATTAGCACTTAAAAATGTTGCATCACCACTCTGTAAATTGTGAACCAAAATGTGCTGAAGTTGATTACTATATCACAAAAAAAAATATTAATATTGAATACTGAAAGAAATGTCCCAGCAACTTACACAGAACACAGTTTGATATCTATTACTGGAATCTCCCAGTGGAAAACACTCCAATTTCTCCAGTCCTCCAGGAGCACTGGAACTTATCATGGCAAGGTTTTGTACCACTTACTTTTTCTGCCTTCTTCAAAGCTGGAAGCCAACCTTTCTCAGCCCCTTGCCATGTTTTTAGCTGACTTTGTAGGTGATGTGCCTCTCATTGGCTCCAAACACTCGTAAGAACTAGAGAGGATTTCTGAAACCAAGTCAAAGGGTCACAGCATTGCCAAGCTGCTAAAAAGATTAGATCTGCTTACAGAAGTGTAAGGACCCACTTTGTCCAGTTCCTCTCACTGATTGCTCTATTGTTTCCTGCTTGTGCCTGGAGAGGCAGAGAAGGAGGTTTTAACACAGTTGTTAAATATTTAGGTTAGAAACTCTGGCTGGTCTGGAAGAAAGTTGAAAAGCCAGAATTTAAGTAATGCCTAATTTTAGTAGCAAGTGAAAACTTCCATAAAGAAACCAGATAACACCTGCAACTTTAAAATAAAATAGCCAGCTGAGAAAGACATATATCAAGGTGGATTTTGTGGTTTTTTTTTTTTTAAACTGTCAATTTCTTGGGCTAAGTGACTGAAGAATCACAGGCCCTGCAAACCCACTCAAACCATCCAGGAACAAAGCATTTCCCCCGGCTGCAGCAGCTCTGTACATGACATCATTTGCTTACAGAAGGCAAATACTTGCCAATTTTAAATAAAACAGGATTCAGTCTGCTGAAAACAGACAGATGTCTACAAGAGTGGCTATTCCTGTGTCTCCACGCTAATTCACAGTGCTGTAGGAGCAGCTTCACACAGCTTGCAAGATCCTGCTAGAAGCAGACCAAAATGAGACTGCAGGATGTAATAACCTCGTTAGCTGGGACTGCTTCCTAAAAGGGAAAGCTTCCAAGTGCAGCATGTGAAGGGGCATGTTTTATTTCAAGTGATTTAACAGGAAATCTTATTGCTTCCAGTGCTGTTAAATACTAGCTCACCTATTGTGTCCACTCTCAAGATTAGTCTGTGTGCAGGTTTTTCACCATTCTCATGTTTTGTCACATGCCTGAGTACTCAGTGACTGCTGGAAGAACTGGAATAGCAGTGACATTCCCAGGACCTTCAAGAAAGCCCAGCAAGGAATTGGGTTGATAAAGGAGAATTTGGTGAGTGTTTTTTTTAAAAGGTGAGCACATCCAAAAAAGCAACAGTAACATTATGTTTTAAAGAAGCTTTCTAACAAATTCTTTTTATTTTGAAGTCATAAATCACAGCGTGATGTCTATTTTTCCCCAAAATAAACTGAAAAAGGCTTACCATGCTGAGCTAACATTTATTTATTAAAAAATTTAAAACCTGAAATACCAGACTACAAGCAAGCCAACACTTCTGCTAAATACCTCTTGACATTTCTGTTCATTTCTGTAGTTCAATGGAACAATGTTACTGACTTCCTGAGGGGCACAAATTGGAGAAAGTTACTTCCATGAAAACCTAATAAAGAAAAAACCTACCTTTCCTCTTACATCCTCTCCTATTACTCTGCTAAGAGATGCACTGTAGAAAAGCACATTTTAACTGAACAAAAATTACGGAAAATACAAATCTAGTAAATACTTTGGGGCTGCAAAATGAACACCAATAAATACCTCATTCATCCAGTTTTCTTCTTGGCCTTGATATCACATTAAGGACTGATAAATAATGATCCCTTTAAAGCTCTTATAATTGTTTGCTGGGTAAACTACAAGCTAAAAACAAACTGAGTAACAGTTTGTTTTTAACAGAGTAAAGAAAATCTATCTGCTATCTCTGGAGCAGAGTGCAATGCCAGCAAGGCAAGAGCTGATGAGGCTGGAGCCCTTAGGGAGCAGAGAGAAGTAATTACCATCCATGAAATGCTGGGCTGTGATGTGGACATTAGGGAAATTGTAGTATGCCATAAATATTTCAATTTGAAGATCGTTTGGGGGTTTCCCCAAAAGCTTTTGGGCATGAAAATTATCCTGCAAGCCTGCCATAAACAGCAGCACTGACACTAATAAAGGAGTGATCTTCCTACTAATGTAACTCTACTTATCTTAGATGACACCAGTACAAGGAAAGTAGGCATTTCTAGGTGCTGCAGACACTCAGCAACAGATCTGCCTGTACAGACTCATAAAAGCTTGTCAGCAGCACTCAAAGGCTTCAGAGCTTACCTGTTTCTGTGCTGATGCTCCCATATGCACCTGGCAAAACTTGACTGCCTGTTCAAGTGCTGCTTCTTCATCCACCTGAACACAGAACCACAACTAATGAAGTCATCATTACTTAGCTCATCTATAAATCTAATTAAATTGAGATGAAATGGGAAGGTAGAGCATGGAAGCAGCAGTTCTACAGCAAAATGCTGACCTTAAGTTATTCAGGAGCACATACCCAAAGATAAATACTCAGCTCTCTCAACTCAAACTAACATTTAGCTGAGCAAACACCATGTAAGTGGTACTACAGCTCTTAACTAATTTCAGAAATTTAGTTTCCAAACATGGAGAGTCCTACTCCCTATCCCCAGCAATGGCCTTGTCAAGAGAATGGTTCTTTGGGAGGTGTTTATCTCCCCAGGTTTTAAACAGATATAGGGCTTGGTTTAGCAATTCCTGTTAGATCCTAAAACCATGTCTGAGGCCACATAGAGAAATGACAATTAATCATACAATACCTGTTTAATCAGCATGTATGTTTCAGACATGATCTTCTCAATTTTGCCCAGGTCATAGGCCATAACTTTCTGACCTTGCTGCCAGACTCGATAAGCATCGAGCAGAAGTGTTTTTCCAGACTCCACATCCTCAAGTAATTTCCTCTTCCTGCTTGACCTCTGGACAGGTTCTTCTGTAGGTACTGCTTTAGCTGCCTGCTGCTGGTGTTTTGAGCTGATACTGAGCTCCTCCAAGGAAAGTTCTGGAGTCCTGCTCTCAGGAGCCCTGTCCTTGGAGCTCCTGCCGGGCTGCAGCCGCTCCGGCTCGCTGCGTCTACACAAAGAATCAATTTTTTCAGGGTCATTGGAATAGCCATCAAGATCCATAGGCTCAACTGAACCAGGGCCAGGAAGCTCTTTAATCTCCTTGTCACTCCTGTCCTCTTGTTCCAATATGTCCATAGCACTGGGGATTTGTCCCTGGGTCGCTTCCTTCACTCCATTTTCAGTACTGTGTACTGCTCCATCTGATAAAACTGCCTTTTTGGGAAGGACATCTTTGCCCTCTTCAGCACTAGTTTTATTGGACACGTCTGTTGTCATCCTTCCTGAAGCAAGGCTAGAAGACTTGGAACCCTGATCTTCTGAAACCTTAACAAAAGAAATCATTCTTCTCAGATATCACAGAAATCAGAAAGCATTTGAGCACAGCTGCGTCTATCATGAATATTGACCAGTACCTTTCATTACTGTTCTGCTGAAGAAAATGCATTTATTCTGTATTCATTCTTTTTTGTTCCTCGATATTAATTAATCTAGGCCACAAATATTACAATCAGAAGCATTTTAATAACTGAAAACACCACAGAGAAATGTCAACAGATCAGGCTGAACCGCAGCCACAATGTTTATTTTCCCTCACCACTTCAGTCCATGCTAAGGGATCCAACTAAATGAAATCCAAGGTTTTAACTGCACAAATTTTTCTTCTAACATATTGAAATCAAAACCAAATCTGTTTCTTTTGGCAGCTGCAGATCAAGCTCAAGTTTAAGAATCTTTCCTTTCGTTGTTCTTACATAACCTTCTTGTTAATAGATCAAGAAGTAGCAAAACCCTGCTGTAGTATTTTACTTTTTGTACCTTTACTTCGGTGATGTTCCAAAGGTAGAAAACGTCAATACATCATCTTTTCTTTCAAAAATTGATAATGATACAACTCTTACATCCAGATTTATGAGCAACTTATTTAATATACAGAGTTCCAGTGATCTTGACAATGTTTTCATTTAATTTGTTAAACCTGTAGTCTACTAACTTAGAATACCCTTAGGAACAAGTTCTTCCTTGAGTGTATTTACCAAGTAAAGTTCCAATATCCAGATCCCTTAACCTGGCAACTGATTAGCCCTTGTATGACTTTTAAAAACTAAATCTAGATTACAATTATATGTAATAATGAGCGTGGTGCTGTCAAGGACTAGCAGTGAAAAGTGTCTAGGCATGTAACAACTAAGCTGTCTGGGTTTGTTTTGCAAGAGGAATCTTAGTTCATTTTAAAAGGAAATTTCCTACATACCCCACCTGAAAATGGAGATCTTGAACACTACATGTATCTACCATTATTTGAAGTTTAAGGGACAGTGAGACCAAATTACTGCAATCTTTACTTCAAACTTTGTTACTGAAATGCAAAACCAAAAAAACAACAATGCTGGAAGATAATTTGCTGTGCAGTGGCATATAAACAAAAGGTATTAGAAGTAAGTGCTTAGAAATGCAGCCCTTCAATTTCAGGAGATCTAAGGAATGAGTGAACACTGCAAAAGCTAATTACTAAATCACAGCCATGAAGTGCACAGCTGCCTCACCTGTGTGAGATCGTTGAGCGTGTCCTCCAGCACCTTCACTGTGAGCACAAAGGCTTGCTGGGCCAGCACCTGGCGATCGGCATCACGCAAGTACTTCCTGTGCCACAGCAAGAGAGCAGAAATGGAGTTAGCTGCCAAAAGCTCACAGCACTCTAAAAACAAGAACCAGGCCTGTCTCAGGATGAAAGATGTGGCNCTTTTTATACTATAGCATTTGTATTTTTATTTTCCTAGTAAAGAACTGTTATTCCTATTCCCATATCTTTGTCTGAGAGCCCCTTAATTTCAACACTATAATAATTCAGAGGGAGGGGTTTACATTTTTCATTTCAGGGGAGGCTCCTGCCTTCCTTAGCAGACACCTGGCTTTTCAAACTAAGACATAGGACATTGAAAGAAAAACATGAAAAAGCCAACACAACAACTTTAAAACATAAGAAACAAACAAATCTATAGGTGCATGCTGAAACAAAACAATATTGGGATTTAACACTTTAGCTTTGTTTCCCTCCACTTCTCCCCTCCACACAAGCATCAGAGATGACACAAATGAAGCAAAGACAGCTCTGCCTACAACCACAGGGAAGGGGAGAAATGGGAAAACACCAAGCAAACAAACCCAGAGCAAACCAGGCAACCAGATTTACAGTTTTCTTGTATCAAGCCTTCTATGCCCCTCAAATACCAGCTTTTTAATCAATCTTTTTTTTGAAAAAGAGTCTTATAGTTACACAAAGCTATACTGAACTCTCAGGTGATTTTCATGTTCTGGATAAAGCATGCATGTGAGATTAAGGACATCAGCAAATCCTCTCTCTTTGATCATATCAGTTGCCTTTTTAGCTCTAAAAACCCTGGGTTCATGGCTGTGCTACTACCTTTTTTCCTAGTTTGTATTACAAAAAAATAATATTGTATGTGTAAAATATTCACTCTATAGCTTCATTTAATTTACTGGAGCACTGTAATTTCAGTGTATTTGGACACAATGTTTTAGTCTGCTTTCAAGCAAAACACTTCCAGCTGTCAATCCCACCTAATCACATTTAATGGAAAACTTAATTTCTATTTCAAAATTAGCTGGTTTGAATGAGAGGCCTAGAAATCAAGTCAATAACTCTGAAGGGTACTATTTCAGTCAAAAGGCCAACATTTTAAATATACATATTTCCTCCCTATGATTTTAGATTAAATTGGTAATTTTGCTATCTTTTCTCTGAAAAGCAAACCATAAACATCTGACTCCTCATTAGTTCAGTAATAACTAAAACCACCCTATTTTTAAAAATAGGGTTGTGCCAGGCATATACCAGACACACCCAGAATTATCTGTATTTGTAAGTTCCTCTAACAACTGCACCTCACCATGGCTGGCACTGGCTGATCTAACATGTCAAATTACTTGTTTTTTGAATTCAGTCTAGACTTACAAATAACATAATATTTTTAGTACAGCTATGGGTTTGCTTAGGACAGAAATCGAAACCTTCTATGGTCCAGTTTTCTGATATGTTAAAAGTCAAAGTATTTTTGGCTTCAAGTTTGCTGAACAAGTGGTGACATATTCCCAGACACTCTACAGTCCATGCAAATTCACATGCACTCACACTCAAAAACACATGAAGAAACCTTCAATGCCTCCAGCTTATTGCCATCAATCATTCAAGTTTCATTTCTTAAGCATTTGTCAGAGACCAATTTCAACATTTCCCACAGGACAACCTACTAGAATTTTACCTCAGTTGCTTCAGTGTTTTCCTTGGATGTTTATTTTGGTCTTCCCATTGATACGAGTCCATATATAGCTCACACTAATAGCTTCTTTTTTCTTAAATAAGGTTAATGCAATTAAAATTAGATCACCCCTGAACAGGATAAGCTTTTTAAATAGCATCAGCTGCCAAGAGGCACATAACCATTGTTCAGGCCATCAAGGATTACAGGAAGGCAGGATGCTGGGCCGTGACCTCCGCGCTGCGCTCAGCTCTTACGCAAGAGCCAGCACAGGGTGCCCAAGTCACACTCTGCTCCTCCAGAGAATCCCTCCACGTGACACACCACCTCTGCAAGCCTGCTAAGACACCTCCATGGCTGCTCTGAGCTTCAGCAGAAATGCAGAGAAACTCCAGGCTATGTTATACAATTGTAATCCTGAGAAAAATCAGCCATTGTTCCATGTGGGAAATGGATTTGTTGATAGAGAGCTCACATTGTATTACACATCTGTATGTAAACACTGAGATAAGGTGTGTTGACTTATTATGGAATAGAGGTGACATTGTTAAGAGAGATATTGAACTAAAAAAAAAGTTTTAATAAGTTTTAAAATATGGTTTTGTAAAAAGACTAGATATTTTAGAGAATTAGAATTGTGAAAGATACATTGTAGTAGAACTATGTAGGGGAAAAATATGGGTAATTAGTATTAGAAGTAATAGTAGTATTGTGTAGTAAAAGTTAACAAGCTGAAAAACAAAGTATTGTAACTAAGACATAAGTTAGTTTTTGATAAAATAGCATTGAGTTGTATGTCTTTTGTGCCTCACTATTCATTGAGACTGATAATGGAATAAAATCTTTTAAAATGCCTCTCAGTTACCCCATCTCTGTAAAAACCAAGAAAACCAACAATTCCACTATATTCCCAAGGGAATCTGCCCAAAGACTTTTTTCCCTAAACAAAGAACAGCTTTAAATAAAACAGTCATACAGCGAACAAAACACACTCAAAGCTTTCCAAAGTGATGCCTTAAAAGAAATCTCTCGTACTTTCCCTGGTCAGGGGTCCTCTGCAGCATAGATGAGACTTTGAGCAGGGTGTTGTAGTCCTTCAGCTGCGAGAGCACGTTCAGCAGCAGCACGATGGAGCGGTTCATATGAGACGCGAAACTGCCCGGGCGGTCGATCTCATCCACGGGGATGCGCCAGATTCCCTGCACAGGAGGGAAAGGGAAACCTTCACACAGGGATCAACTGAAAAGGACAGAGCTGTGAAAATAAGGGGCAGGTTCTGCAGCATGTTGAATTTCACAGAGGGACAGGGGAATCGTGGACAGTGAAAAGCTGTGCTCCCCCAGACAGTGAGATACGGATTTGAAGTCAACTGATTCCTGCCAGCAGCAAAAGAGGAAGGCTCACAGAAGCCACAGCACCTTCTAAATATGCTTCTCACTGTTCCAAGAAAAAGCAAGCAAAGGCCAAATTATACTGTGCATTTTTCTTCAATGTCAATGAACACACCTTACTAAGTCAATGCTCAACTAACCATAAAAAATAAGGAGTAACTTGAAGTAAGTTTTCCTGGCCTGAAAGCTGTTAATATGCAGTCACAGCAAGTTTCTATCTTCAAATAATCTGTTATTAAACATCTTAGGAATTTGGTTAGAACCTTGATATCATCAGTGTTCACTGTGGACTAACCAGTCCAATAGGAAGAATTAGATTCCTCAGCAGAATCCATTTTCTAGTGGCAGATTCAAATACTTGGCCATACATCCTGATCCTTCTAATTAAATTTCTGGGACAAGGGAATCTTTGGGGAGCAAGGCTGGAGGCTGACAGCAAATATAATTTAATTAGGATTAGTTAGCTCAGATTTTGCCATGTCTAATACATCTAACGAGATTGTTTTGAGGTGTTTATTGTGGATTCTGTCAGCACCCTAGTCAACCACACCTGAAAAAATGAACTGCACACACTACCATGCTTGCATGTTAGGATGGGACTTATGATCATTCACAAAAACTGCTGCTGCATCAGTGCAAACCCTTCCCTCGTGCTTTATTTGGTTCTGAAGCTTTTCCTGTAGCAGCTTTCTAAGATGAAAATCCTCTGATCATGTAAACAATTTTGTGACAAGGCAGGAAAGAATAGTCTCATTGATAGGAGTACCTGACTGAAGAAGAGTTTGGCTTTCCAAACCTGTTCAGAGAGCAGGATATACAAATATTTACTCCTTTATCTTTGTTTAAAGGTCTGGCTTCGATTTGTTTAGTTTTACTTTCAGTGTGATCAAAACTCTTCAGAACTTAATACAAAGTGGAAGCAAAGAAAATGATTACTGCAATCATAAATGACATTTGACCAGAAAAGCAGATCCATAACCCCCTGTGTAAAATTGACCTTTCCCTTGCATGTCTGCAGAAAATCTCTAGTTCCACTCCATAAGATGTATAGGAACTGAGAAAAAAACAACACAGAAATATCAGTGGTTTAATATCAGTGTTTTTACATGGAAAACAGTGACTTCACCTGGATATAATGCACAGATTAATCTGCCAAATTTCTTGCTCTTGCTTTTCCTCATGCTCTCTACTCTTACTCCCCAGTGATCACAATAAAGCTGCTCTTCCTCTTTGCTCCCTGAAGCTTTCTTTCAACGTCTTTTTTTGTAGCTTCCCTCTTCCAGAATGTGCCTAAAACAGTGCCATGACCAAGCCCCAGGCAGAGCCACTGCCTTCTCCCATTCCCAACAATGTCCACAAACACCTCCCATGGCCTGGTGGCCAAGAGCTCACCTGCTCAGGGAGCTCAGCAGCTCACAAGCACATACAGATCCTGCAGGTGACAGTTCTGTAAACCAGCACACACTTCTATTTAAACAGAGATGCTTTTTCTTCCCCCAAACCATACAATGGCTCTCCTTTCAGCCTACAGATGAAACACACATTCTGGAGCTGCTATTTTTTGCTTCTCTGCACGTATGTAAACTGGGTTCCTGCCAAATCCCAAAACAAGTGAATGCCTCATAATGGCACCACATTGCAACAACCTACTTAGCCAATTTAACTACAGAAAACAATTTATGGTCAACTACAGCACACTGTAGGAGTGGAACACTGCCAGTGTGTAGGTAGGTTCCTGGTCTTTTTCAGCATTATCTCATCCTTCATTTGAATCAGGAGGATCACTTGGATCAGATACCGTATCTAGAATTAGTTGGAAATAATTTTGCAGCTCCTTCTCACATATCCCATGTATACATTTTAATGTTACCCTGGAAATTACAACAATTTTATATTAGAACCATTTTTAATGACAGAATATACAAACTGCATCCAGAAAGCCAGGAAAAAGCCCCTCAGACAGAAACAAATCTTTGTATTTTGGAGAATGCTGCTGTCTTCCACAACAGGGCACATTAGAAGAGGTCAAATTAAAACTCACATTAGGAGTGTCCAAGTTTCCCATTGCAATTACAAAAGTAGGACTGATTTTAAAAGGAAAGGCACTAACTTTTCATGTGTTGACTTGCAGCTTCATAAATGCAAATCAGCAATAGATAGGGGTTCAATGTTCCACAGCTGCCTGTTCCACAGGCAGCCTGGAGGCAAAAGCAGAAAGAAACCTGCCACCAGAGCAATCTTCATTCCATCACTGAGATTGTGTTAAGCAATACGCAAAACACTGATGGTGAAGTGAGTTTATCAGAGCTCATTTCATGAGTCATATGGAACTTTTAAGACTGCGATTTCAGTCCGAAACTAAAGAATGTCTTGTTTAAATCTCTTTCAAAGAGAAGTTTAATAAAGCCCATCAGGTATTAATTTTTCCTTCCTAAATATCAATAAACTTCAGGAAGAATACTTCCAAATTCAGATCACACACTACAACTTCTTTTAAGAATCTCAGTGTTAGGCTTTTATTACTTTTAACAAAGCTTAAGAAATATACAAAGTTTGTAAAGATATAACGGGGGAGAAGACCAGGAACTATTATTCAGATTAACTAAAATTAAAGTTTTTATATCATCACTTGAAAATTGAGATTTGTTAGCCAAGTACCTCTCTTGAAAGTACACTAACAGAAGAGTGCAGATCCTTGTGACAACAATTCCCAGTTCTTGGAAAGGTTTTGTTGCTGGTTACGGCCACACAGGGTACCTGACAAAATGTCTCCAGCTCTGGCCACCGAAAGGATTTTACATCCAACGCTCGCTCGTGTTTGCTGGCCACCATTGCCACTGCTGAAAGGTTCTCCTCCCTGCTGCCACAGCCAGCAGAGCTGTTTACACCAAACCAGAGGAAGGAGTGAGACACTTCCAACAACTCCAAAATGCCTCTCAGGATCCAAAACATCAGGCTGCTCTCCATGCCTTCCTGGCAAAACAAACACGCTGCAAGAGTGGGGGCGGGGGAAGCCTGACACACACTGCTAGGAAAAAATAAATCTGAGAGTAGTGAAAACCCTGCAGAGAACTTAATACTGAACATTACATTAAACAGAAAACTGAATAATGAAGCCAGTCTACCATAATCCTGGTGACACTTCTACAATTCTTTTTCAGCTTGGAATTGCTGCTGTGCCTCCCCCTGCAGAAGTGCAGGCTTGGGAGGAGGGTGAGCAGAAGAGGACGGTGCTGTGAGCAGAGCTGCAGCACTGTGGTACTTTCTAGTTCAGGCACTGAAAATAGAAAGGAAGGAAGTGCTTATTATTCCTCCATGCTGCTTACTCCAGAACTTTAGGGGAGGGGATTCCCTGGGGTTTAGGAATGCCTCTCTGAGGAGGAGAGGCTGACAGATCCCAGCAAACCCCAAAGCTCCCTGGGGATGGCTGCTGCTGCCACGGCACAGCTCCAGGGTAAGCCATTTTCTAAGCACAGATCAAACTTTACTCTCTCCATGCTCCATGGATTCCCTTCTCAACGAAATGGAGAAATGCAAGTCATGCTTCACATGATCCAATTCACATATAACAAGCAAACACATAAAACCCACACTAATACAAATAAAGACTTCCTATTACTTAACTGCCTCTTTTTCATCCCCTTTTTCTTTTTTTCAAGGGGTCCTGGAAGTTCAAGTTGCACTACATACAACAAACTGGATTCCAAGTGCCCAAACCAAAGCCAAACATTTCTCCATTTGTCAGTCTCAGTAATGTCCTGCTAAGAGCCCTTAGTAAAAATAATTTAAATATTATTTTAAGATTGCTAGAAAATATGACAAAAATAGCAAACTAACTAGCAGTTCAGGGAAGGCACCAATTAATAATGTAACAATATAAATGGTATTTCAAAATCATGAAGTTGAACTAAGCACAGCTGTATAATCCCTGGAAAGCTCCCACTTTCTTAAAGTTCCTGCTTTTAAATAGGGTTAAGCACAACATACTGAAATACTACCAGTTTTACTCATGTCCTGTTTGCTTAGTTACTTATGTAATTTTATTGTCTTGCTCTGGGTGCCTGCAGAGGAAAGGAATATGGTTCAGGCTGAACAGATTCAACACACAGGGTTTGAGACCTCTCTGTTTGAAGTTAGGAAGGTCCAGCACAGACCCCTGAATATCCCCACCTCTCCCCTGTCAGCATGGCTTTATTTAGTGCTCACTCACAACTTCCTGCTACAACTCTGAGCACAACCATTAAAACCACTGCCCCCTCCCCCACGCAGCAAATTACTAAACCACCTTTCCTCATCCTACCTTAACATGCTCCCATAGCTCTTATTATTTTACTCTGTCACTTGGTTTTGACTTTTTCTTATTTTCTGCAGACAATTCTATTATTTTTCTTCCTCAATTCCTCATTTCATCCCCACTGCTATTCAGCCTGTAATGGAACAATTCTGCCTCTGTGAACAAGAATGCAAGTGGGCACAGAAGTATTAAGAAAGGAAAGCAGCTGTTTTCAGAGTCTTAAAACTATTATCTGCAGGGTCTGTGTCATTGAGCAACCCTGGCTTACTGTAACTTAGCTGATTTCAGGAAAATCTTACCAACTGTTTCAGACTGTAGTTATTACATAGTACAGTAACAGAATGTATTAAAAAAGTATCATAATACATAAATTACAGTTTATCAGCCTGGCAAAGGAAACAGAAATAAAGGCAAAACTGCAGCAACCTCCTTTCAGTAAGTCAAGAACAAGCAGGATTACAATTCCTAGTCTATAAGGCAAATATTGTCAATTCCTTATTTTCTTATCTTTTAAATACACACACACTTGGAAATGAATAAACAGCATGTATGCATTTTGGAAGAACTGTGGAATTCTGTAACTTTATTTTAGCAAGACAGCAGCATGAAAAAATATTGACAAATGGAAGTGCTCCACATGTTCCAATCATCATATGCTGATAAAGAAACATAATAGACAATTTTCTCCTCTTTTCAAAATACAATGTATTTGCAGGGTCTTAAATTTCAGACTTCTCAATTTCTAGAACAATCATTTTACAGTTGACTTGCCTTTAAATTGTTTTTAACCCCATGAAAAGAACACCCGAGCCACAGCCACTTTGGGAGACTGTGAGCATAAGTCAGGGACATCCACACAGGAGGCAGGGAAAGGGCATGATTTCCTTGCTGCATAAGCAATTAAATAAAACCAGAAATGCCTTGTTAAGATGAGTTACAAGTTCAGGTGGAATTAATGAAACAGAAACTGAGGCCTACAGATGGCCTTTGCAGAGCTTTGGGTTTGGCCACTTGCCAGGCAGAATCTGGAGGTTTATGTTCACCCAGTCAGGAGGCTTGAGGAGTTTTTACTCAGATGGTTCCCATGCACCATGTGATTTCACAACCATGTCAACAGAAAGTCACATCACTTTTTTTTTAAAGGGAAACAGCTAACTAGACTGTAAGAAAAGGAAATAAAGAAGCTATTCTACTGCATGGCTATGACACAAAGAAAGACAAAGAAAGCAAGGAGAAGCAACAGACCAGTCTCTTGAAACCTGTTTTGAAGGTGCAATTGTGCTCAAACAATAACACAGCTGCATTCCCTCTGGAGCTCTGCACCAGACAGCACCCACAGAAAAATCCAGCAAACACAGGAGGTGTGTGCACAATGTAGCATCCTCTGGGTGAAGGGGGCTCCTCCCTGCACTGCTTTTCCAGGTTAACACCAACAGGGTGCTGTATCTTTCAGTATCTCTCTCCAGGGTACTCCAAGAATTCCCTCTTGTTCAGTTCCTCATTCCTCTAACCTGCAAATCTGGGGTCCTAAAGCAAAAGTGGATTTGAAGATAAAGCTGTGGAATACAGACTTTTTTTTTTCCTTTTTTCTATTGCCAACATTAACAAAGGTTCCCTTTTGGACAGCTGGACAACTTCTCAAGCTGGAAGGTCAGTTACTGATAAAAAGACTTTGGACAAATTACTTAAGTACATTTATCATCTTTTCTCCATGAGTTGCTCCCTTTTACCAACTGTATTTTAGAGGAGAGAAGAAAAGGGATTGGTTAGGAATTAAATTGCCAACAGTTAAGTTTCATTCACTGTGTCCTGCAGACAATTCAAGGTTGCTAAAGGGATGCAGAAGAGCAGAAGTCATCCAGAGACTTAGTCAGGCTCTTCCATCTACTCAACAGAAAACACTGAGGAGTTTCTCCTCACCCCTGTTGGAATTTCAGATTCTGCCTTTGTTACTTCAGTACCCTTTTTTGAGGTACATTTTGGTTTTATGTCACGTCCCTGTATGAAAGAGTTTGGAATTTTTTCTTTGGGAGGATATAAAGCACAGAAATCCAGAGAACACAGACTGCTTCTAAATCTTCTAACACACAAATAACTTGATGCAGAAATCTAATGAAAGAATATGAAAACTTCGATGGGAAAATCCTTTATCAGAATTTTGAATTTCTTTAGTCATCTTCTGGGGCCAGATGCAAGAAGACTTCCATACCACCAAAATAAATGGATAGCAGGGCACATCTAGACAGTCACAGGGGTCCTGGTTTCACCTAATAGACAGCCCTTCCTTGTATTGAGAGGATTTTCCTGCTAAGAACTTTTCTGTGTATCTGCTACAACCAGACTGCCTGGCATCAGATGCAAATGGCACTAAAAGCTCATGAAACAAGCTTGGTACAGTCCATGGGGAGGCTTCTGCATCAGCCCCCTGAAGACATAAGCAAACTTTCATTTTTTTGACAACACGTGGCATTAATTTAATCTAATTCCACACATCTCTGATACAGACACACACATTTAATGGTACCACCCAGAAACATTTACAGAGGGGAAAAAGGCATTTAGGGGATGTGGCTCACCTGAGCTATTGGAGGCTCCACGTCAGGATGAGATGAATTACAAGCTAGAAATTACTATTTCCTTTCAACACAAAGGATGATGGCTAAGTCATAAAAGATGGCAAATGTTAGGAGATAAAAATGACAACCAGAAACATTGCAAAGTGGTTCTGGTCTCTATCAGTGGCAAACCAAGGCTGAGCCCCAGCATTGAGTCTTACTCCTAAAGGAGGTGCTGCAGAACCAGAGAATTGGGGTTAACACAGCGCTGGGAGCAGCTGCTGGCTCCCAGAGAAGGGTAAGTTTAAGGATTATGAGATATTTTTTTGTTTTCACCCAGATCCCAACACTTCTGTCTGCACAGTGACTGTCCCAATATCCCCAGGGGTTACAAAGTAAGCAGCCAGCAGTGTCCAGGCACTGTAACTGGTATGATTTGGGGGAAGCAAGGTTACCTGGGGATCCCAGTGGAGTGCTGTGTCCAGCCCCGAGGTCCTCAGCACAGCAAAGACCTGGATCTGCTGCAGGGGGTGCAGAGGAGGCCAGAGAGGTGATCAGAGGGTTGGAGCACCTCTGCTGGGAGGAAAGGCTGAGTGAGCTGGGGCTGTTCAGCCTGCAGAACACAGACTCTGGGAAGGCCTCAGGGTGGCCTTTCAATACTTAAAGGGGGCCTAAGGAAAATGGGGACACATTTTGGCAGAGCCTGTCACGACAGGATAAGGGGCAATAGTTTTAAATTAAAGAAGGGTTGATCTAGACAGAATATAATGAAAAATTTATTTCACAATGAGGGTGGCAAAACACTGGCACAGACTGCCCAGAGCAGTGGTGGATGCCCCATCTCTGGAAACATTCATGGTCAGATTGTACAGGGCTTGGAACATCCTCATCTGGTTGAAGATGTCCCTGATCTTTTCAGGAGATTTGGACTGGGTGACCTTTAAAGGTCTCTTACAACCCAAACTATTCTGTGATTCTACAATTCTATGATTGTACCTCAGCCTGATTTTAAGAAAATTGAAAATTGCTTCAGAACACAGAACTATCAGCTACAATTTCTGACTACGATTTGTAGCACCCAAAACCAGTGAGCCTGGCACAGAGCATTGCTAAGGATATTCTGACAACACTCCTGCCTTAAAAGACTGTATGGGCACTACAGCATAACAAAGCCTCCACCATCTAGTGCAGTATATACAGCTCTAGAATGGAAAGGAGGACAAGAACTTTGTAACATTAAGTGCTATGCTAGTTGTTGAGATTCAGCACACTGTTAATGTAGAATTAACATTCTGAATGAACATGAAGAGTTGTTCAGAGATTCTTCATGCTGTAACACTGCAGTAAGGGTCTCCTGCTTGTACAGGATGTCACTTCTACTATTTCAGCCTGAAACTCTTCAGGCTTGAAGGAATGCATTTTCACCTACTTAAATACCAAATTTTAGATTTAAATTACTGATTATCCAATATATAAAGACTCGTTGGTTTGGAGTATTTTAAACTAGGCTGTCAGAGTGCTAAAAAGTTATTTTACCAAAATACTCCAGTTTTTATGCCAACACAAACTGGTCTTCCATCCTACATCCCTTGCTTTTCAACAAACAAAATGCTTAACTGCCCACTCCCACCCAACAGCTGACATCCAGCATCCCTGCACTGACAGCACAGACTTTCAGATTTTACTCTCCTCTACATAATGAAACACAGAGTAAAATATCAAGATGAGAGTCCATAAAATCTCAGTGTTTGCGAAATATTTCAGCATGTTCATAAAATGTTTAGAAAAAGTGACATATGCACCTTTACATTTTACATCTATATCACCGTGTTAGACTCAAAGCCTCAGAAAATATCAAAAGCTAGAGGGTTAGATCAGCAGCACAGAGGAAAATGCTATCATTTCAGAAAACAATACTGATCAAGCAGTCAGTGCTCTTTCTTGTCAGTACCAAATCACTAGAATACATGGCATTAGGAGATCCTGCTGAGATCTTTGAGCCTGAAGAAACATAAATCAAAAGGTCCAGAAAATGCTTGTTACTAATTTCCATCACAATTTTTGAAAACAGAAAACCCTCTATAGCAGCATCAGATGGCAGCTCATAAAATACAATCAAGTGATGATCCTTAAAACTGGTAGAAAAGACTTCACTTTAATTTTATCTTGATACAAAATTACATCTTCATAAAAAATACCCAGAAACAACCTCCTTAAAATGCCTGCTGGCTAAGATGCATCTTCCAGACAAGACTTTCACCTCAGAGTACTATGAGTGACCACACAGCCACATCACCTGACTTTAGGGGTCACTTATGGAATTCTCAAAAGAGTACATTTTTCCTCAGTGACCTGTTGGGTAGCTTTTCTCATTTGACCCTGGTAAGTAAGAAAAAGTAAAGCAGGTTCAAAGTGACACAGCAGACAATCAGGTTTGTGTACTGTGCCTACTGAAACCTGGTCAGGAAAGGGCCACGTCCTTACTCGGAAGTGACAAATCCATATGGGACAACTGCTCTGGTCGGGTACTGGCAATTCCTTAAAGCTACTATGACCTTACATTCACAGTTTAGAAGTTCAGTTTTTAGTTTATAAGCCACAGACTTCAAAACACACATAGGTAGGGGGTTTTGCAGCTTATTTAGGAACCAATCAAGATTATGAAAAAAGCTAGTAAACCTCACTGTGATTGTGAAGTTATTTATAAAATTAAGAGAGCTGCATATTGGAACTTAATGAAGAACTGTCAGTACTTTTAACAGCACTAATATAAACAAGCACTACCAACCAAGGTAAAATATGAAATGCAATACATACAAGGAATAGTACTAAAAAAATACACTCAACTGTTCACTATTGGAAAACACTTTTGGAAAGTGACAAGAATGGCATGTTCTATGACAGGCTGGTATTTTGGTATGTGCACACAATCTGGAAGCACACAGAAATACTTGAATCTTTTGTCAATGTTGAGAAGAAAAGAAGCAATGGAAAGCTGAAGGGAATAAAAATTTAAACTCCTCTCGTGTTCTGAGAAAGGTAAAGCGACAGCAGGAGCTAGCAGAAAAGCCTTTCAAACCAGAATCCTGTAAGATCTGACTAGGGTTCCCTGTTCCTTTTTCTAAGGCCAGTTCTAGAAAGACTTGTGTTTGTAAACACATGACTTAATTCATATTTGAAGGTTCCAGCTCTGTCTGAGGTTTCCTATTGGCCTAAGAATGACAGAAATACACACCCTGGATTTCAGTTTGTCATCTGAAGTTGAGGGCAGGAAGCAGCTTATTTGAAATAGGTAGTAAGAAACAAATACCCCATAATAGAGGTTATGAACCAGAAAAAGACATCTGCAGTGGGTAAAGCCTTGGAGAAGACATACTCCTCTCCAAAAACTACAGCTCTACATGAGTTTGCACATTTCATCCTCAACAATTAAGAGCCTTGAATTAAGCCATTAGGATCTGACAAATAATTAATTTCCTTTTCTCATTTCCCCTCACTACAGCAGCATCCACAGAACACTTCCCTTCTCTGTCCAGCAAGGGGAGGCCCTGAAGGAATCCTGACGGCTATAAAAGGTAAAAAAATCTCTTTCTGTTATGCACCCCACAGCTAATCTCAAGTTATCTTTTCTCCTCTGATACAGGAATTCATGCAACAAAAAAGAATTTCAGTAACTCTGTTTCTCATGTATTTTACCTTTTTTTGTGGGGGAGGACATATACGTGTGCTAACACCTTATGCTGTCTTGCTTTCAGACACTGCCAAGACTGCCTCAGAAAAACAAAAGCAGCTGTTTATCCAGTTCTAAGAGTTAGTGGAAATGCCTAATTCAAGTAAACATTTAGGCAGCAGCCTGCCTAGCACCCCAACTAAAGTTGACTGATCTTTGGTAACACCAGAGGAACAAGACATTGCAGGGAAGCAATAATTTAATTACCCTGTTTACGGTAACATAAATCACAGTATACACAGGGGAGCTTCAGTGTTCAACCAGCAGCAATACTACAAGAGCTCAGTCTAACACGAGGCACGGCAGTGTCTCAGCTCAGAAGACAGGGTACACTGTTTGATTCCAGTGATACTGGGAGAGTGAAATTATTTGAGAACAACCAGAGTAATTACTGAGGGGGAGGAGGAGTTAGGAAGGCCTCAACATTTAGAGTATTTCAGACTCCAATAAAGATGCTAAAAACACACAACAGTCCTATTACTGAAAACAGTATCTGGGTGTTCAAGATGTCAACCTGAATATGCTCCAATAGAAGGGACACAACTTGCAGCTCCCTGGGTAATAAAAACCTCTACAGCATATGTTTTAATTCTTAGATCTGCTTCATGCAAAATGCCCCCTGCACACTCAAAAATCTGCCATTGCACAAATAAACAGAGGCTGCAGTAAATTAAAAAACCAGAAATGTGGAGCTGCCACAGCCAATGCCGCAAACAGCATGTGGCACTTGCTTTATGCACAACACAAGAATTCACTGCAATTAAGACATACGTTCTAAAATTATAAACATGTGACCAGACAAAGCTGACTGGTTTTAACAAACTGCTAATTAAACTGGAATCCTCTTATCCTCTCTCTCTCTCTTTAGCTGAATGAAGCAGCAACTGTTACAGCATCGTAGCTCGTGCAAAACAGACACTGAACAACAGGCTTTCCTGTTAGGTCACCGCTGAGCAGGGGAATCTCCCGTGTGCGCCCGGCTCTCGCAGCAGAGCAGGGAGCGCACAGCAGAGAGCACAGCTGGGCTGCTCTGCGCCGCACCGGGCTCCTGGAGACCTACCGAAAAGCCGCCCCTCGAAAGCTTTAGAGCTGGATTGAGAGCGAGGGTGCTAACTAATTCATCCCACCCAGAGTGGAGGAAGGAGAAATCCCAAACAATACAGACCGAATCAAACAAAAATCCCTCACCCTTTCGTCCCCCCTTCCAAACTTCTCTCGACTCCTCCGTTTCCCATTGCCCTCAGGATTTTCCCGTGCAGCAAAGCAGCTCTGTTCAGCCTCTAACCGCAGGCGAACCGAACTAATGAAATAAGTATTTCCCAACCACGACAGCAAATGTCATCAGATCCCATCTCCCTCCCTCCAGGTCGGATGAGCCCAGCGGCGCCCGCAGCCCGCCCAGCACCGGAGAAGGGATTCCCCGCAGGTCACGGCCAGCTGCCCGGGAGGCTCTGAGCGCCCGCGGGCAAGCGGAACGGGAAAGGGCAAAGGCACGGCACACCGAGGAACGCCCTACAGCGCAGGGGAGCCGGCAGCTGTTTGTGCTGCTGCGGGCACAGAGACCGAACTTCCTCCAGCACCGCATCTGTCCCCGCCGGAGCCCCCGGCCTCCCCGCGGGGCATCACCCGCAGCCCGGCGCGCTGGCCGCCCGCCCG